>CM060950.1:119824925-120272425 GCA_030765055.1 Mantis religiosa
TTATTTTGTGACTTCAGAACGCGTTGAGTTACAGGTTACTGAGCCTTGAGTTATTAGATTTCTAGTTGACCAGATTCACCGTAAAGTGTAATTGTCTTAGCTACACTGACTTACGACTAATTATTTTTCCTGAGAATTAAATTTCTTAGCTAATGACTTCTTATTCCCTTGCAAAATTGGAACTCCTGTTTCTCATATTATGCTTTTGATTTTAACATATGAAAATTATACGTATTATTTCTTTATTAAAGTAATAATCTGATCTATCTTAATTGCGGTATCAACTGCTGAATCCCAAATGTGCAAGTTGTATCAGTTTTGTTTGCCTCTTGACTAGAGTTTCTTTCCCCTTCCCTCAGTTTTGACTCTAGGGACCTGTTTATCAAACAAAATTTTCACTCGCATAGTAACAAATATATCTACTATTGAAATGTCCTGTTTTATTACATTTGTTATTTTGTTTTACTGTATCATGATAATAACATATTATGACTTTGTGGGTTCGTGAAATGAAAAGTCCAATTACACAAACTCAACTATGTTCTTTATTTCCACCGAATTACAGTTGAACACTTGCCAATTACACAGAATTACGTAATGCACACAATTACAATTCACCAGTTCGTCCGTTACCGTTCCGATGCACGCACACAGTCTTCTCGTCCGCTCACTAGCTCGTCAAGCACTGACCCTCCTCCAGCCCGACGTGTTGCTTATATAGGGCATACTGGCCAATCTAGAAGGTTCTGGATTAGATGAAATATCCCGTAAGTTCGAGAACTCAGGTGGAGTGAAAAGAGACGACACAGTGATGTTTTTCCAGCCAACCCTCGTTACCGCTATAAGACAAATGACTGGGCGTGACGAACGCCTACCGTCTCCTGCTGCTGCCGGTCGGTTCTGTAGGGAGTTCCGACGTTCGGGTGACAATATTATTATATATAAAATATTTTCTCTCTTACTATTTGTGAAGGTGTTTAATGTGTTTATAATTCTCTGCGTTTATACATTGAATTGAACCAGTGGAAATAATTATATATTTGGCACAGTGCCCTCAAAGCACTGAAGACTTATTATGTAAAACTATTCTTCTTACAGAACAGTCGTGTGTGTTATGTTTATTATTCATATCCATGTTTATTCCAACCATAAAATTCATAAAAACTCTTATGGCACTTAACAATGCAGTTCCCACTACTTTCATGGAACTCTGGGAGATCCTACTAGTGTATCATATAGGTAATTGCACAGTAATAAATATTAACGGAGAATTCATGTGGACCATTACCGGTTTCAAAACTAACGAACTGTGATAACATTAAGTTTCAGTATATAATTGAAAACTCTGGCAGCGTGCCAAATTTTTGAAAAGCTTCGATAGATATATGGATAAACACATTGTCATTTTAAACTCAATATTGACGAACTACAAAGAGTTAACAAACACAAATTCTGGTCTTATAAACTGCTATAAATTTATGTCTTCGCTTATTTATGGATTCGAAAGTTAGACAGTTTCACAGCACAGTAGCACTTTATTCAGGTTATTTTACGCCTTCTACGCTTGTTTGCTAGTAGCTTAGCTTCTGGTCTTTGGATTCATATGAACTTTCGTCATTTCTTATGAATACTATGTAAAATTTCCTGGTTCTCTTAGAAGATTTAGAGCTGTAAATGGATTAAAGTGTAGACCTTGTAATCTGTTCTCAGTGTGGAAACTTGATCCAAAGCTTTCAGAGACAGGTTGTATAAGAAACAGGAAATAAAAAAATGCTTTGGTTATCCAAAATGTGTAGAACATGATGCGCATAATAATGTATTATTAGAAGGAAAATAAATCTGATATGACATACATAATGTAGAGAAATAACACGTAAAAATATTACTAACATTTTTAAAAGTTCTTTTGATATAAATTAAACTTCTACCTGAAAACAGAAATTTCATCACAGAATTTAAATTGTTCTCATTAAATAAAAGGTTCAGAAAAACACGACAAATATACAAACAATGCAAATTCATTAGTAATCCTCAGCAGATATATACATACCTTTCAGAGTTATAATACTTACGTCGGTGCGTATTTTGAAGACTTAAACACGTTTGTAAAATAATTCGTTAAATTACTCTAAAGTATTTAAGAAATAACATACGTAATTGCAACAAAAACAGATTTGAGAATCATTACTTTTGTTAAAATTAGTGTACAGAAAGTATAAATTAACATATTCCTGCATATAATTATTGTATTATCAAAAGTAAACATAAAATAATGATTGGAATATCTAGAAATTAATATATATGTATAATATTTGTCACAGGTCCTAGTTTGAGCAATATGACAGGAAAATCAAGGTTTTCGAAGCAAGTTTTTCAAAACTGTAGCATTAACTCTCGAGCTTTCAGCCAATGAGCTTCAACTCAGCCAATGAAGAGGGCTTCCTATCTGTAACAACAGTCAGAAGGTACCCATTCATCAACGCAAAATTTGGAAAACTCACCTGATATGAATTCATAAATGTAATATATTTCATCCCATTCCTCTGATAACAGGATATTATAAGTTTAGTTAATCCTATAGAAAATGTTGCGGTTAAATGAAATGAACAGATTTTAGAGAAGAGAGTTATGGTTGTTAAAAAGTTACATGTCATACAACAATGGAATAAAGGTAAGTAACACACTGATGAGTCCCTCACAATATGATCGAGATCAGATAGCGTGTGATCCGAATCTATTTACATGTTGTGCATCTAATATAAATTATTTTCAACATATATTTTATGTTTTAAGTTTTATTCCGCAACCTCTAAACATTTCTCATTTTTGTTGCCGATTGGATGCTGAGCGTTTAATAGGAAAGTTCTGAGTTCAGCAGTATCTTTGTAAGTAGGTCAATACTTTTTTAATGTTATTGATGCGCTTAAATGACCTACAAAAATAATCTGAAGGTGTTAGGACCTGTGATCAGGGAGCCCATTCTGCTCGACCTCGACATCCGATTCATTATTCCGGGAACGTAAGATTGAGAAACTCTAGCATACTTACTGCTTAGGCGTAGTTTATGCCCATGTTACTCCAATTCACAATGTCCAAAAATTTGAGAAACTGCAAAAATTATTGTGAACTATTTGTTTAAAGTAACTTACTATGAATTTGTTTGTTACAATAGCACATTTGAAAGGCGAACTCCTTGTGTAAAAGTTTAAGTAGTTTTTCATGAATGCGCGCTACAAATGTATCACTCCTGGTAACATCCCGAAAATACGATGATTGTGTAAGTGCATCTTGTATGGAAAAGAAGAGAAACTTCTCTGTGGATAAAGTATACCGCAAATCCCATATTCTGTATTTGTAATCTGAAGTTTCCAACATGCTCAATATAGCAAGTTTGTAAAATTTCAAATAAAAATGCCCGAAGTCCATGAGAGCATATTTACCTCTGCTTCGGAACAGGCAGGATATCCTGAACTTACAAAATAAAAAAACTTGACAAATTGATCAAAAGATCACATTGCATTATATTGTCACTTTTGAACTTGCGAAAATCCAACCAAATATTTGTGTTCCTTTATTACTTCTGTCCATAAAGGGTTAACATTTCAGCAGCGTTTGTGAAACACCATGGAAAGAGATATTACATGGCTTCACAGGGGAAATCTCGTTTCCCGCTAAACCTTCAGTACAGTGCACCTTCCATGTTGCCTTTGTTTTCCCTTCGACATCACGCCTCAGCTTCAAAGATAAATGACACACCCCAGGTCTGCTGCTCGCGGAGATCCTAGAATATAAATTGTCAACAGTGCAGAGCATTATCGCGAGCAAGCAATGACCTCTGAAGATGACTATTGGAGAACTTTAATGTGATGAATGGTGTTTACAATAGTTCCATTTTTCTTCAGAACATTCCAAAGTAGTCCACAAATGTTATCTTTTCCTTGTCAGTTTCCGTTATGAACCGTTGGGTATATTGTCATACATGTAAGGCATGAGATTCATATTGAAGATAGACCACATTGTCCAATATAGAAGGTTCCTTTCCAATTCATAAAATTCAGCAGAAACACCGAGATGTTTCTTATGCATGTTCAGTTTTATGGGGTTGGTATTTTATAATTTTCTAGCTTTTTACACTGTTTATTTATTTGGAAGAATAAGTCAAAAATATAAGAAAAAATTATCAGAACTTCATCTCTTTAGTCGAAGTTTCTGAAAAAATTATCTTCCAGAAAATTTCAACTGAGAATATACCGGTGGTTTAAAATGAAATTACAATATTTTGTGTGAGAATTCGACTTAAAATATTCATGTTTTCCATTCAGCTGTCTGAGTGTAAACTCCATCTAAATACACGCGCCGTGAACCTTATTGGCCGATCTGTGTTGAGTTACAAGCTGGAAACGCAATTGTATGTAGATTAACCAAAGCCCTTCTAAAAATAGGGAATCAGGTATCCTACTGCAATGCATATATAAACTTAAAATACTTTCGAAATAAAAACACTGTGTTTCACTTATTTTCTAAGACGTGTAGAATACTTAAAATGATATACTAAAAGAAGTATAGGCCAAAGACAAATGCACCCATCTTTGGAAAAAAGTTAATAGATACAGCCTGTTAAGTGGAAACAATGTGAGAATTGTCCTGAAAAATAATCGCCACCAACTGTTAACCAGCAGAGAAAGAAGTTGCCTTCTCCCCAGTTTCCTTTCGTGAATAAATCGTCGGAACGTTAATAACGGAAGAATGGGAAACCATTACCTTCCCCCCTTGGCCCATCATTTCAGTCGCGCTCTGGATACCGAATTGCTTGTAAGGATATACACACAGATGTAGGAAGCAACCGCTCGGAGAACCTGGTAACGTGTTCAAATCTTGAACCTCTTTTCTTGCAAGACCTCAAACTTTAGAAGCGACAGCGAGTGAGATGGGGGCGGAGAGGGATGGGGAAGTTGGAAACCATTTACATTGAAGGAAGGAACTCCTGAACAGCTTGTTCGACCATTAACTCTAAACGATTAAGTCGAGGTAAATGATAGCAGTTTGCAAACGGGTGGCAGTGGGGATAAGAGAAGTCGTGAGGTTTCTGTGAACATCCCATCACCCACACATGTTCAACTCCTCACTCAGCTTTTGGCGTTTGCCACTTTATATCTGTAACACTTTACTCCTGCTGTTGCTGTAGGTAAATTCAGAATCATGCTGTTGCTCTATTTTATTTCCCTGTTCGCTCTCAAAAAATAAATAATTTGCTATTGCTCAAAATGTAGTTAGCTAATTCTAGGTGTCATGAGGGATTTATTGTGTTTCAACTGCCAGAACAACTTCAAATGGACCTCAAGGGTCACTTGCAAGACACTTGAAGAAATTGCGGCTTGATAATCGTATTTACTAGGTAGCCTTCATTCATACGTTTTAATTCATCGTCAGTATCTTCACTTCTGTTTCTGCATGTCAGGTTCTATATCTAGTTCATATTCATTTTTCGAAATCACCTTTTTTTTTCCACATCTGAAACCCACCTTACCCAATCAGTGAACTCTGAAACATCAAATTCTTGCATTTCGTTCGTGGTTGGGTATCCTTAGTACGAAAAATTAACAAAATATAGAAGCACTATAAATGTGTCGAGTTTAGGGCAAAAGTCTACATCAAATTACCATTAGAGAAGGCTAGACTGTGGTTAGTCATAATGAATAACCGACTGACAGATAGGTACACAGAAATTCGGACCTGTGGGGGATAAACAGCTGAGTTAAAAGTTACGGTAATCGAGAAACAAAATCCAGAATGGGTCTACAGGGATAATCTACATGAATTAAGTACAACATGATTGTTCACGGTTAACGGGAAGCTTTGCCGTGTGTAGGGAACGGCAAAGTAGACGATCAAATTTTTACGTCTTCGTTTACGTGTCCGAAAACTGAGTATTACATGGCATATTATGCACATAAGATTCTTTACGGTATTAATTATTTAGGGAAGCTGTGGTGTATCAATCGCAAGAACTCTATCTAGTCGTAAGCTGATAAAATCAAAATGGGAAGTAATTTTGGTAAAGTGCATGCTCATTCCCTCAGGTTCATTTAGTTGCAGAATGGGATTGCCAAACTTTTCATAGCAGAGGCTGTTAACCGTCATAGAATGAATCGCAGACGAAGCCAACCTCATACGTTTAAAATAGGAACCATGATCTCGGGCACGCAGCGCATAGTGCACGTTAGATTTCAGACACAATATTTTATTGATCTAAATTTTATACTTGCATATTAATAACTGGTATAAGAAATACTTAACAAAGAGCTAGACTTTCGTTCATAGTCTGATTACAATACATACAACTGGTAACCCTCAGACATTTCGAAATCTGATTTTGTGTTGTTTATCTTCAAAACAGATTTTAGCTGTTCATTAAACATAGTATACCTACTATATTTTTAATTCGAGATCTTTCATTTTTGAAAATGTCATTTTACAGGTATACATTGGTGCGAAGAGTGATATACCCCTCGTGCAAACTCTTCCAAATGAATAAATGTGTCACTACAGTTATAAAATCAACATATTCCTTCAGGAAGTTATTATATTGCATATCATTTAAAAATAAAAAGCGATTAATTTTACTTTATTGTTCGTAATTCGTGAATAAATGAATCTAAGTATGCATATATTTTAATCGTTTATTGCATCATGTTTTTTTTTTTTTTTTTTTCAAATATAATGACAAACAAGTAAGTGTTTGGCAAGCTCTTTTGACACGATAGCGAATAAGGAATAGCACTGGATAACAATAAATAGCTTTAATGTATACAATTAATGAAGGAATGACTCACTTATGGTGAGATACTTTCGTTAGAAGAATCGGAAAGAGTGATGAATCCACGTTTTTATTTCATCAAATTTTGATGTTGGCTAACGTGCATTATGTCGACTCACTTGGAAACGAGTGACAAGATGTGTTGAATTATTATAAACAGACATTCCAACACGCAAAATTGACTTTCCTTGAAACAATGTTGCATGTTGCTTTGCTTTCTATTATTCCCGTTTTCATTCTCACGTTATTGGAACCAGTCTTATTAATGAATGTGAACAGTGCAGTACTCCACGACCAAGTTAGGTATAATTAAATGGAATGACACAGAATACATTTCAAATGTGAAATAAGTATTACTATCGAGGAATTTCAGACTAAAAATAAAGTGTTAATTGTCCTTCAGACAAGTAACATAATAGTTTGGCCCATAAGTGCAGACTTTTTTAAGGGAGTGTTTTGCGTGCAAAATAAAATGTTTTTGCAATGCGTTTGTTATCCTATATAGAATTGCATAAAACATTTTGCCAAAACATTTTACTTTGCAGGCAAAACTTTCACTTAAAAAGAACGTCAGAACTTACGGGCCAACGCATTAAATAACTGCGGAGATGCTGCAAAGAAAAAAGAAGTATTGTGGGCGAGATTAAAGACAAGGTTTGTTTCATACGGCAATGAAAGGAAGTGAAGCACAACAGCTGGGGAACAGGTTAGCCCTCCCAGAATCCGTTTATTTACTTGGTGGAGACAAAGCGAGCATTTCCGGAAATCATTTGAACACCCTCTTCATTCCGTCCCCGCCCTCTCCTTCTTGCAACAAGCCCTCGTGAACCAGTTAGCTTTCCCCATTCCCTTCGGTCGTAAGTTGGGAAGTCAGCGAGCGGGATGAAACATTTTCCCCTTGCTTGCCGGAGGCAAGTCGTGTGAAATGTCCCATTTGGTGGTCCAGCATCCAGACGGGAGCCAACACACAAACACATCCTGGTGAAATAGCAATAACAAAACGATTTAACTACTCCGGTTTTCTTCCCGAAGCAAATTTTACGTATTATAGAGCGAGTTCCTTCACGCCAGCATCTTCAGTTTCTTTATGCTCTGTGTTTCAAGTGTCGTTTCCAGTTGATTAACTGTCAACATTGGAAACCTGTCATTGGATTGTTTACTTATACTTAGCTGAAGGGTTGCAGGGATAGAGCGAGAGCGAGAAGTAAGATTTATATTGCTCTTCGGAAGCCTTAGGATCGTTTGGAAATGAAAATAAACCAACATCAAGCACTTAATTTACAATAGTGAAAATGTACACAGACGACTAACTGCTCATTCCAGTGCCTTTGTTTTGTTTAACTCATTTGTCTTTCCCTTTGTAATCGGTTTATAGAACCGGGGAGTAGAATCGTTGCACAATCGTCAAATCTTAAATAGAATACGTTTCCGCTATCAAAGTACCAAAATACAGCGAATGTACACAGCTCGATTCGTGGAAGTTCGAATGATTCTCTTGCGTAGTAAATGAGTTACGTCTGTTAGCCAACTCTGTTGCAACATGAGTTTCACTTTTACAGCAAAGTTTATGTTAGACTTGATGGCAACAGTTAAGTGTACTTAAAATTAGCAAACTCCGAGGAAATAGGTGTACCTTTACACGGATTAGATGGCTGAAAAATTCCGGAAGTTGGTACAAACTGCACTGAAGAGGATTGTGTTATACTCTATAAATGTATCTGAAGTAGTTAATCCCGCATTTTGAACTTGATTGAACATAATGGGTTAAGTTCAGCTAGTAGATCTGTTATTACTAAATCGCTGTTCCTAGAGTTGCTAATTGCCCATTTTGGTCCGATTTGGCATATGGACATATATTCAAACGTAGAGGAATATGTTTCGACTGATGATAGGACTTGAATAATGAAACTCGAAGAATGCTCATGCGCTGGTGTCGATATCAGAGTACTGCATCTTTTTGAAATTCAGTTTCCTCTGTGTTATAGAAATCTGATGTCCAACACTCTTAATGCGTTCTGTAGACATAATAAATTCATATGTTATAAAAATGATTCTTTTATCCAACATCTATTCAGAATTAATATGTGCCTAGAAATTATTTCAAATCACTTAACGAGTTAGATAGGCAAATCATGATTAGTAGCATTCATATGTGTATGTCATAAGCCCTCGTAATGAGCTCGTACGAAAGAAAAGGGGGAAAAAAAAAAGAGGAATTAAAAACTT
This sequence comes from Mantis religiosa, assembly GCA_030765055.1. Taxonomy (NCBI): domain Eukaryota; kingdom Metazoa; phylum Arthropoda; class Insecta; order Mantodea; family Mantidae; genus Mantis; species Mantis religiosa. The sequence continues at coordinate 119,833,969 of CM060950.1, forward strand.
TATCTGTAAGCCATTCAAGTTACAGATCGTTTAACGTAATTGCTGCTTACCCATGACTGTTCAGATTTCCGTAGCTGCAGTCATGTCTCTGCCTTAGGATTCACTCGAAATTCTATCTATGCATTGCAGATAGGTACCTGATTTTTCCATGGCAATTACTGTAGATGAAGTTAGCCATGTTTTATTCCTTCAACTCCTTTCAAATTCGGGAAATTTTTCTGTAATTAGATAATTTCTTATTGTATGCATATTTTAAAGCAATAATCGGAATTTAAAAAAAAAAAAAAAAAAAAAAAAAAAATCTTGGTCCCTTCTTGGACAAATGCAACTCTTGTTATTTCACCTCTTACGTGGTTTGAGTTGACAGTACAGATAAATCCGTTATGGTTTACTGAATAAAACGCGTAAGATAAACATGAATGCAGCAGCAAAATTTATTGAACTGTTATAAAGGCAAAAAAAAATGATATAATTTTGGTACTTTTCAAATTCTGAGTAAAATTAAACAATCTAACATGAAATTATTTAATGTTTGATTTTACCTTTTATGGTGAAAAGTGATTTAGGAACGACTGTTTTAAAACAGTTGATATCACCTGAGTGGGTCCTAAACTCGCTCCCATATTCACTCTTGTAACTCGTAAAAAGTAACCAATACGCCAATAGTATACGTAAAAGATCACTCGCCTCTCGCCAAGGCTGGGTTCAGTCCCAACGAACACCTGCGTTATTTATGGTGGAAGAAGCAGTGTTTGGGCGGGTTTTCTCCGGGTTTTACGGTTTTCTCTGCCTTTTATTTCACCAGCTATTCCTTAATCACCTTTTCTATTATCCATTGCACCGCCATCCCATATTATCCAGTTCATCGTTCTCATTAGGCTGATCTCCCATCCAGGATCCAGATTTCCTCTGCTTCTCATCTGGGATCTGACCCCAGGCACTTGTAGAAAGTGGTTAAGTCCTCCAAACGAGGAGGGTAAGATGGAAATAGATGGAATACGCAAAATAACTCATGAGTTATGAGCTAAACTCAACAAAAATATGGTAGGTATATTACATTCACGTGAAGTTCTCCACAAACTATTCTTGTAAGAGTTTATTCTTCTATCTACTAATCTAATTACCTACTAATTGCGATAAACGTTTACGTAAATAGTTCCATTATGCATTTCGTTATAAGTACAAAGGAAATAGAGCTAGGCAAATGTCTGCAAAGCAATCGCAGCATGTTTGTCTTGGAATGCCATGCACTTTTCATGACATCGACAAGAAACAGTTGAAGGTTGGCAGTAATTCAAAAAGTTACAATGTATTAAAAAATCAAACTAATAACGAATATATCGGAAATGGCAGAAAGGTTATTTGAAATAAATTATGTTGTAAAGAGATCTACATTTCTTCTGCAGTACATTAGTGTGCATCTCTTACAGTTTACCAGTTATACAAAATTCCTTTCGAAAAGGAATGTATTTGTCGGAGTAGTTTTAAGTGGGCTTCATTGGTTATTGCCAAATTATTCAAGAAATAGTTTTATTTGTGATGAAAATGTATATGGCATGTCTATTTTAATCAAAATCGTTTAAAGCAATTTTTGATAAAATCGAAAATCTCGAAGGCGAAGTGGAGGGAGAGAGGAAGGGGAGTGTCGGGAGATTTTATTGGAATTCTTCGTTAGCAACTTTGAAGATGCTAAACCTAAGTGCTAAGTTTGTATTTATCTCTCTCTCTCTCTCTCTCTCTCTCTCTCTCTCTCTCTCTCTCTCTCTCTCTCTCTCTCTCTCTCTCTCTCTCTCTCTCTCTCTCTCTCTCTCTCTCTCCCTTTTTCTGAACACACACAAACTCATATTTGTCTAAAACTGTTCTTATTTATTCAGGGGCCTCAAAATAAGCATTTTTGCTGCAATCTCGAGATAGAAGTGTTGTGTGGATTGAAGTAATTGCTCTGCTTACCTACTAGATACATCGTCATCCATGTAATAACTTGAACAGATTTGTAAGCAATTATCGTAATATATTTGTGGCATTTTGACCTTCATGAAGAAGAGAATAATATGAACTGCAGATATGCAACACATGTGAACAACGCACGTAATGGGAATAGTTATTTGCGAAGATTATGAAATTGCTATTTTAGTGGCACATTGAAATTTGTCCACCAACACTCGTCCCCTTGCCTTATTTGGGCTTAATGACAGAAGTTGCCAAAAACGTGAAATGTTGAAAAGTATTTTGCGTAGTCGGTTTAACTAGAGTATTCTCTTTAATTTAGTATATATTTTACAATGTAAGCACAATTATTTATATAAAATAGACTTGCATTTGACATTTTACTGTGAATTCTGCAATAGTTCGCAGAAAAAAAGGATTAACTAATACAGCTTTTGCAATAGATTGGTGCACTTTAGTTCATCTTTTAGGGAAAGTTGCGTTCAACTTAGGTGTTCTGTTAAGTATTGCAGCTTCTGTTACTTTCTTTCTATATGGGAGTTTTTGAGTTTGAAGGGGTTTCTCTGTAAATGGCCCATTTTCTCAGAAGCTATTGAAGTTATATAAACTAATATTTAATGCGATAAAGACAATTCCTTGCGAATCGAGTTGGTGTTAATAACATGACTGGTTCTTTTTAATATAATAATTGTGGATAAATTATAATCAAAAGATGGGATGAAATAAGAAAATGTTGTATCTTCCATTGTAAACAGGATTATTTTACAGAAGTAAGGCAGTGAAGTTAATAGGCATGCATCTACATCTTGTAAAATTTTTAGTTAAATAGTTTCTGAAATAATGGGTCAGTAATTTAGCTGCCTTTGTTCTTTGAATTGCCCCTTAAGGTAGGTAATGATTATTGGTTTGTTGTTCGGCAGGGAAAAAGAAGCTTTCTACGGACCCATCATGCTGCCCTGTATGCGGTGTTACAGTGCGGTCTGGAGAACTCGAGGCTCACTACGTACAAGAACTGGAGCGTTTATATAAAATCAGTGCCAGTAGCCGAGTGCGGCGCTTGACGTTGGAAAACTCCCGGCCGTCGCTGCCACCCGTTCCCACCACATCTGCTGGTCAGCGCCGAGACGGCATCAGTTCTGCGGGCGACGGTACTCCTGAAGGACGTTGGGATGTGAGTAAACATTCGTCTTTGTAATTTTATCTTGATTTTAAAATAATGTACATATATAATAACTAGAGACCGGATATTAGATGAAATGGCTATACTGTAAATTATAGACAGCATAAAAATAATATAGCTTAACATGGTATTAGGGTTTATACTGGAAATATAATTTTGCTTATTTTTGTCCATTTTCATGTATAGTGCCTACAAATGCCTACTTTTTTAATTTTCAAGATTATATTTACCTTACAATTGACAAATAAAAGTTTACGTATGACTACTGGGGAATATATTCTGAATACACCCCCACGCCGGGGTGCAGAAAGAAAGGAGGGATATTGTTAACCTGGTTAGTCTCAATTAGCTTTCCTCATCTATCTTAGGCTGGTGTTTTGTGCAAATAATACGACACTATCAGGTGATTTCTTGTTGACTGTTAGGAAGTTGTTTCACCATTTTAAAAGAATTAGCAGGTTTAAAAACAAAACTGAATAAATTTGTGGGAAAAAAAATCGGTTACATAATTTCGGTAGATGGTTCGATTATATTTTGCAAAGCCTGTGAAACTTCTGTGAACTATTCTATAAGTGGCGCATTATTCAGCATGTACAAACCTTGAAATAAGTATCTCTAAGTCGCACGACAAAAGCAGGTAAGCCGAAAGTAATTCTTATCTTTCGTATGCTATTTCTCAATTCCAATCACTACCCGCCTCGGTAGCGTAGATGGTAGCGTGTCTGCCTCACGTTCTAGTTCGAATCTCGGTTAGAGTGAGTTAGCTGGATAAGGTTTTTTCCGGGGGTTTCCGTTATCCTGATAGACAAATGTCGGGTAACTCTAAGCTCCATGGACTACGGACTCATTTGAGCATCATTTCACCCAATTTCATTCATCTGATGTGACATAACGTTGGAGGACGTAAATTTAAACAATAAAATTCCAATCTCAGTTTTCACCTGTACATCTACTGTCGCCAGTATTCCGTCATATACGCTCAGGTGTGTTGACTCAAATATAAACCATTTATTGCATTTGGAGCAAACAGTATGTAACATTTGTTCCACACATGTTGCATTCAGTAAATCTGTATTGCAAAATGTAAGTAGTTCTTTAACATGCACTACACTGAATTTAAAAATAAGTGCCTAAGATCGTGTCCTAATAATGTTAGTCTAGGGCTGTAGATTAGACAATGGTGCTGGTATCTCGACCAAAACTTTAGTACAATTGGTTCACTCTCCTCAAACTGTACAGTACATATCTCATCTCAGGTACTCAATAATGAGCTCTTTATTATTATTTTATGAAATACATTACGTTACCGTCACTCTATTATACTCAATAAATCAAGTTTCACGTGGAGTAGACATGCCAGTCCTAATTCACTACCACAGACCTATAGCCTTAAAAGTACGTAATGTCGAAACACGGCTTATTGGTGTTGAGAAGAAAAGGACATACATCTTTCTACCGCCTCGGTAGCGTAGATGGTAGCATGTCTGTCTCACATTCAAGAGATCCCGAGTTCGAATCTCGGTCATGGTGAGCTACCTGGATATGGTGTTTTCCGGGGTTTTCCCTTATCCTTAAAGACGAATGTCGGGTAGCTCTAAGCTCCATGGACCCTGGACACATTTGAGCATCATTTCACCCATTCCATTCACCGTCCGATATGTCTTAACGTTGGAGGACGTAAAATTGCAACAACAACAAAAAAAAAAATATCTTTCTACGATCCTATGGCTCACCGATTTTAAAGAAGACCTAGTACAACAAAGGTAAAACGCCTCTGACTGCCTCTATGGCCAAGTGCTCAGAGGACTGACTTATCCAAAGGTCTCGGATACGATTCCCGGCCGGGAGTAAAAATTTGTCTTTAATCAGGACTCTATAGGGACTCCATAAAATTCCAAAGAGTGAAAACATCATCAAATGTTTAAGTCAAGCCGCCGATGTGGACATGGCAGTTGAAAGGGGCTATAGAAATGAAGTAAAAAAAATCAACTGCACTTTTAATTTGTGTGAACTGCTTTATCAGTTTTTAGTTTTTGAGTTCCTCACGTGCATGTCATTATAAGCTGATGGATGGACATTAGGATACTGCCACATTAAAGCGTTAACAACTCTTAATGGTTAACCCGTAGAAAAGAATAGAAAATCAGATTAATTTTATAAAGAAAAACGTGCGAACGCTGTGTTTGGTCAAACACTGTCGATAGCAAACTTTGGAACGTTAATTTGCCATTTCATTACTGCATTCAAAAATGTCTTCTGAGTTAGCAAAAAGTTGCTTAGCTTTTGTAACGTGTAGTTATTTATGATTTAAAAAAAAACGTTTAAATAGCTGACAAAACATTTTTCCACTAAAATATTGTGCAGGTAAACTATGTTAATGCATCGCGCTGAGCGAGATAAACGCTATGTGCCATTACTTTACCAGCGTTTACAAGTGCCTGGTTGATGGGACCGACTGAGCCGCCTATTGCTTCGAGGTTATATGAAACGTCCCATGTTTAACCTAAAATCATAATTGCTGATCGATGGATAAAATAAAATAAAAAAAAAAGAAAAAAGAAACACACACATAACTCGAGGATATTATGTAACAACGAAACACGTACCCAAACAAATGAAAAGATATTGTGCAGAGGTAGTTTACAGCGTGTATATTTACTTGAATATTTTGGACCATTGTGATAGATGCTTTTGTGTACAAAGGTGGTGGTGCAATTTGTTTTATCTATTTGTGGGAGGGATGGTGCCAAATCAAGTGCAAGAAAAAGTTAATGGTTTTCTCATATTTAAAACAAATTTCCCAGTTAAAAATTTAAGATTATTTATGGATCGTGCCCTGATAGCTGATCAATAAATATAGGCATGGCTTTGATCACAGAGTTCTACATCACTACTGTAGCAAAATCTCGTGTACGCATTGCGTTTTTACACAAAGATACTGATATTTAGCAATGTTATGTCTCAATTAACTTGTGCCAAACCCCTTAGTAACCTTAACTGAACTGTGGATTGTATCTTGACAGCAATGTGCTTCCTTTGTTCTGAGCATTTACCGCAATCGATGCACCAGATTGTGATAATTAGTTTATGTTTCCGCCTTATTTCGTCTTTTGTTTTCCCATCTTCTTCTGAGGAAAGCTTACATTGCTTTTATTTTTTTATTGGATCTAGACGTATCAAAGGATCAAAGCGAATCGACAGGGGAGGTTACGAATTAAGAACCGGAAACGAAAAGCCGACGAAGCCACATGTCCAGTGTGTAACGAGAGGGTCCAAGGAACAGTAGAAGAGCTCAACAGTCATGTGGAAATGTGCCTAAGAAAGGTAAGCATATATCGTTGTTTGGTTAACACAGTTGGACATATCGTGCAATACACTGCCAAAATAATGTTGATTTACTGTAGATCAAGGGACTCCCTATTTCAGTTAGAATAGATCCCACGGCTGCTTTTTTGGCCAATTGTCATCTCTGAGCTTCTTCATTTGTCAGCTGTTGCTGCTTTGCTTGCGTTATAGAATTTATATAGCTATATATTTTTAAAAAAAATTTAATATAAATTGTTTCTCAAGTAGTGATTTACTGTAATACTAATTCCTATTCAGTGGAAACATCATTAATATAAATCTTTGTCTGACTTGAGTGGAACTAAATATTCTTAGCAAGTTTTATCTTATGGCAAAGCTCAAGTTGAATGTTTTATATTTTTAATGTAGTTCTTATGTAATGGTGTAGATTACAAGCGCTTTCGTATCATTCTTTTGTCGCTCAACCTCTTAGTGTTTTAGCTTATAATAATACACTTACAAGAAATTTTCATTTATTGACGCATGTTATGGAAATGTATACAAAGTTTCAAAGATAGAGGACCACGCTTACGAGTGTGTAGAAAATGTGTTTAGTGTAAAAATATCCAGATCGAGTACAAATGCTTTCTTTCCTTGCATTCCATTCTAGCTGTAGAGTACAGTAACTGCTTAAACTTCACTTCTGTCCATAATGCGCTTAAAGTTTGTTCCTGTTTCAATGTTATTTTACTTAGCCATAACAGACCCACGCATCCCATTTGGCAGTGTGTAGTGTTTGCTGAGAATATTATCTGTTCAGTGAGAGTTAAGTACAGAACAAGCCTGTTTCTAGAATTGAGTTAAGATACTGCAGTCTATACTCTCGCTATCATAAAGCTTGTCAGGATATTTTGGGAGTACTTTGAAAAATAATACGCTAAATGGCAATGTATACCTACTCGTAAACTGGTCTTTTCAGAGTGATTGGAGGACTCAATAGCATTTCCTAAATCTTTCTTTCAAATCATATATGTTAAAAAAATAAGTATAGGTGTGTGTCATGGGTTTGCATATTAATATTGTGGATTGTTTAAAAAGTATTATCACCATGGGCCTGGGTTTTTGAGTAACAGAAGTTTTTCTTTGGCTGAAACTAAGATATATCCTCTAATTGTTAATCTGTCGAAACGTTTTCTTCACACATTGACAAGTGGCGGTAATTATTGCTTTGACTCCAGTTATGTAATTTTCTGTGATATTCATAACATTTCATTGTTTCTAATTGCAGAGCTCTTTATTAGAACGTGATTCTGAATTTCAGAAGTATTTGATGATATTACAGCATGGAGGGGCGCCCGAAGAAGACGAAAATGTGGACGTTGAGGGAGATAGCGAAATGTATGAAGAGTACGAGTGGGCTGGCCAGCGCAGGATACGAGCCACCACTCTGCTCGTTGGAGGATTTGCAGGTAAGTGACATATTCGAATAATATGATGAGAAAGTTTTTAAACATTGGGATAAAATCCATCATAAATATGATTGTTGTGTACACATTTGATTGCAGCAGCGGGAATTCCCACAAGCAGCAATCATCGTCCGAGTCCAGTAGAGGAGGAAGCAGACTTGGTGGTTGATGGCGATGATACCACCACGTATGGTCCTCCTCAGTATACTGAGGCAGATGTTGTTGTGACCAGTGCCGATGGTCCGCGTGAAGAAAGGGAAAGGGAAGCTCTCCGGGAAGCCATTCTCAGGTAAGATTATTTTCCTCTCTTGTAATCACATATTTTTAACTGTAGCAAAGCCTGAGAAGGCACAATGTCTCAGAACGTGTTTCCTTGTTGGGATCTTCATTCAGTCACTCACAACTTATTGTAAGGCAGGAACAGCTATGTATTCCGTCCACAAGAAGGTCTTCGGAACAGCAAATGATTTATTTGTTTTGCGAATGGGACTTTTTGATCTTTGTGGGACGGTAAAACAATGAAGAAATCGAGTTCAGTGTCATGCAGATCTAGATGAGCAAGCTGGTTGAGTAAATCAGATAGATGTATTTTTCAAAGGAAGAAACTATAGTACAGAACGATTTGGCAGCCATCCTAGCCCATCAAGGAATCTGTCTGTTTTTCTTCTCAAGGGTAGGTGCTTCAGTGAAAAGAGAATCCTCCTTTCTTGTACCTTTTTATCTATGCTCTTCGTCACCGCATATGTACCATTTGTTTTTAACTAGTGTTACTTAATATGATCTTCTACTCGAGCCCACATAAGCATTTCCTTCTTGTCTCTCAGCCATTTTAATTTCGTCATCTTGACCAGTTTCGGCTTCTGACTTCCATTCATCTGCATATTTCGATTGCAAATTGATGCACATCTTTTACCTATTATTTGAACTTAAATTCATATTTCATCTTGATGCACATCTTTTACCTATTATTTGAACTTAAATTCATATTTCATCTTCGGAAAACAAGTATTGAATAACACATTAAGTACATATTACAGATAAGAATGCTTCCACATTTCACTTTCCTCTTCATTTCAGTCCCGATGGAAACAAGGTGACCGCGCAAAGTAGCACCTCTAATACCGCTGACAGTAGTACTGGTAACGTTGAGGTGAAGGAAGAACCTGCTGGAGCCGCTAGTAGTTCTAACCAACAAACGGCGGAAGGAACTGAGGGAGTGGCCTCAACGGCAACTGCAGAGAATTCAGAATCTCAGTCCCGAAATCCCGTCCTAGAAGCGCTTAAGAACCGCATTCGAGAGCTTGAATCAGAAGTTCGAGCTGACGAGAAGTTCAAATGTCTCATCTGTATGGTAAGTGAAAAATGTCTCTACTAGTTGTGGTAGTAGTATTTATGTTAAGCATTTATAGATAAATTGCTCTAATAACACCAGACTAGAATAATGAAGTTAAACAGAATTCTGGGAAAGGCAGCATACGAATAATCATTAGATGTTCACAAATGATCACAAATAACATATTATAAATTTATTTCTCTCATTAACTTGACCAAATCATAACATTTTGGTTGTAAAATGTGTAGGAAGATTGTAAATGTTAAGATGTAATATAGGGACGTTTTCATCTCGAATGTGAATGGTTGATAGATTTTATGTACAGAAATTCACAGGTATATGGTCAAGAATAATTTAGATTTACATGAGCAAATATCTATCCGCAAGGGAACATTTTGTGTCCAGTGTACAAGAGCATGTTGGAAATTTTCAAGTTAAAATATTTAGGGTATATGCGGAAGAGATGGACCATACTTATAAAAATTGCTACTTTTATATGATTTTCATTGATACAAGCAGAAAAAGATGTTTCCAGATTTTTATACGCGTATACACTACTAAGAAATGCCAGCATTGGTGTAAAATAAGCTTGTTAATTTGTTATTAGTTAATTAATTTCAGATTAGTATGCTATTCAAATTATCTCGGATAAATGGAAGAGAAATTAACCTTAACGAGGCTTTCAAAGTAAAGTTTTATTTAACAAATTTTCCCTTTTATACGTCTAGGCTGTGTATTTGAATAAAATTAGCATTTCTCTGCCAGATGAGCTATTTAAAATGTAACACCAATTATTCAAAATGCTTGAGGGCATAAAAAGAGTTATGAAAACTTCTGGTCTGTAGATGGGTGGCCGTGACTTGCCTGCTATTGGCTTAGGCCCAGTGGACCATTTCTGCAGCCGTCCGTCCAAATGATGACGATGCACATTACTGCTAAACTTGCCTTACTATCAAGGATGCCTCGGTTGGCAGGAAAGCAGGTAGGGAGTAACGAAATGGTGTTTGGACACAGTACTGCTAAGCTATCCAGCGGTGACCAAGCTACGTGTCAGTCCTTAAGGCCGGAGGCCTAAGGCTTCTCTTTGGGCAGACGGTCCTTCTTAGTGACCTTTGGTTGTAGTGGCCAAGAATATGCACCAGCTGGTTGGTATGGGAAACGAGTATCGTGAGCAAGGTTCGGGTTTTCTCTAGCACCATGTCCACGATGTAAATAATGTTGGAGTGTAGTCCATTTTATAATTAGACTGACATTCAATTCAACTGTAAACAGTAATAAAGTGAAACTAGCGCTTAAGTACAACCACTACTGTTAGCGGTTCTAGATTCTTCTGATATTTGCTGCCGATCGAATGTTCCTCCATCTTCAACAAATTATATGGCTGGCGACAACATGCTGCAACCTCTGTTATAGAATTGCCACGTAATATACATATGATCCGACTACTGAAGAAGAACCTGGATGTGTATAAGGTTTAAAACTATACAGCACACCAATCACATTCAACATTATGAGTGGTAACTGCAGGAGGTGTGTGCTGTGGTTGTCATTTTAGGAAAGACGCTGCTGGTCCATCTCTCCCGAAACAATTTTAAAAGATGAAACGCTCATATCGGCAATCCTTCTTAAGACCTGGATAGATGTAACAATAATAAACATCGATGGTGAAATCTCATCAAGAAAGATATAAAAAAAAATTAGTAAATAGGAAGTTTCTGCACCTCAGGGCTAAGGTGTCTGTTCTGACGCATACCCACTTCTTGCGGACTAAACGAAGGAACTTCAACTTGTAATAATTAACTTCAGTTTTCTTCCAAAACAGGCATGTGTTAAAGAATTCCCAGATAAGAATATATCATTATGTTATGCATTTAAAATTTGGGTGGTTTATGTAACTGACATGGTCACAAAAAGTAACTGAAATAGATGACGGTGTTATACATGGAATGTTAATAACTATAGTATACATCAAAGCAGGTACCTTAGAAGAGGTAGCAAATTAAAATTCTCAGAGTGTTTCAGGTGATTTTCAGCTATTTAAGAGGTTTTGTGTTACGGTACTACCATGTTCATCTAAAAAAATAAATGGCATTTATAAATAATGCTACTGCGTTTACTTTTTAATACTTAAATGCAATTTTAAAGCTCTCAGAAGAGCTTCGATGCAGCTTCTTATGATTTTCATTTATATTTTACATTTTATAAATTAAACACCAACTCTTCCAAGTATATTATTTACAAACTGAAGATATGTTACAATGTTTTCTTACGTCATTAACTGACAAAGTGAATTTAAAGGTTCTAATTTCTAATTATTCTAAAGTAGCATATGTTGTTTGTCAATTAGAAGGTTAAGAAGCTGCATCACTTGCATTTAAAGTAGAACTGTTAGTAATAAGGTATGCATAGAAGCATGGCATGCTGAGTAATAAGATTTGAAGTGTGTATCACAATCTCTATAATGTGTAACAGATTTTGAATGTAAGTTTTCTAAGGAACGAATTTCTTCACAGTTTCTGAGATCGCTTGAGCAAAGTTTTCCATTTCCCATTGTAGAATGTGAAATGATGTTTGTTTTAACATAGTATGAGCTCTCTGCTGCTACTTCATTGGTGCATTAGAACGCATATTACTTTAAAAATAATCCTTACACTGCTATAAATAAGGATCTGATGCCTTGGAGAAATTGAAGAACCCTCATGCACTGGATCCCGAAGATTGTCACGTTTCGCTAAGAACTTCAGGATCTTCGGAATCCTGTGGACCACGGACTTTACTGACGCCGTCCGTGAAAGTGTCCCATAGATTTAGAAGTATGTGTTTTCCCTTATTATAAGAAGGCAAATATCGATTTTAAACTCTATAGACCCTAGTTGCATTTGAGCATTGTTTCATCCATCGTTCGATATGACTTAATAGGTTAATGGACATCAACCCCTTCAAAAAACTAAATTAACCACTGCAGCCACAGATATGTCAAGATGTACATTAACAACAGCCATCTCGGCTTCTCAATTCTGTAACCTGGTGCCTAATTTTAATACCAAATGGTATTCTCCTCTTATTAGTCTTCCACAGTCTGTTTGTTTTAAGGACAATACGGTTAGGTCATTCCCATCCGGTGACTCCACAGGTTAGTAGTGGATATGCCACTGATGCGCGTCAACCCCGCAGGGAAGACTACCGAATAACCTTGGTGGGGCCGCTGGTGATCTAGCACACCAACTACTCACTCTGCAGGCAAGCACCCGGGGCTTCTTAAGCAAACCTCTAAGCCCTCCCATGGGTATCGGGAACCACTGCCCCCTCGAGGCCAACCCAATCCGAACAACTCGCACTCGGGAGGGGCTCCAGCGTTCTTCAAGATGTACATGAGGATTTCAAGATCATTTTCTATCAGTTTGGTTAAAAGCTATACACATTTAATGGTAGTTCATATTATTTTGGCGGAAGCGCTGTATTTACAAAGTTGAACTTTTGGACTCGCATGATATTTGAATGAAGTGTATACAGAATTAAATTACGGTGTATGGATAACATTTTGAATGTTAATAGCTTTAAAACTCTTCAAAATATCCTAATATTTTTGGCCATGCTATCTATTATATCCACCAAAAAGGAAACGAAAAGTGCATCTATGACATTTTTATGATTAAGTTGCACTTAGTTATTTTTACATTCTTCAAACGAGGACATTCCTTCAATAATAATAATAATAATAATAATAATAATAATAATAATAATAATAATAATAATAATAATAATAATAATAATAATAATAATAATAATAATAATAATAATAATAGTAATGATAGTTTATTCTAGCATTCATATTCTAACGCTCTGTAGTTACATATGGGGATATTTGTAAAAGGTTAAAACAATTTATTAAATTAAATACTGGGGGATGCTACTCGAGAGGAACCCGGGACTTTAGTGCACAACATATATAAATTAAAAAAAGGTCACTGCCTACTCACACATATGAACCATCCTTTTAAAACTTTCACTTCACATCGCAAAACAAATCACTTTAAGAATGCATTGCTATGACCATGATTCTGCATTACGAGAGCGTCGCCTTACATACATACACGTCGTATACCGGCATCTTGCAGAATGACTCGCTTTGCCGCTCTGCTAATAAAAGCCTAGCCAGTTATCCCTCCCGAATGTTCTATACGCGGTTTTCAATGTTCCCAAGCACGACTTTACTTCCGGTACTACGTAAGTTATTAAGTGACTAATTTTAAAAGTAATTTTTGAAAATGTTAATGTATTAAAAATTAATTGAGATGTTTTTTACGTCCGTTATGCGTGTTAACAATTTTGCACCAGGGATTGCCAAACGAGGCTACATTTACCGTTAAAGAATGAATATTGGGCGAAAACACACAAGTTTATGTGAAAAACAATAAAGTCGTAGGCACGAGGCACCCAAATCAAATATCTTTCAAATATGGTTTTATTAAGCTAAAGGTTATGCGTATAGATGATAACTAACGTGCCTAAATACTTACAAAATGCCTTCATACTTACAAAATGCCTTTATTCATAGTCTCCTGCTCATGTGCAATGAGAAGAATGAAACTGGACATTTTGACTAATTGCAGACATTGGTGGCTCTATTTTTGCGTTGGCTATCACAAAAACAGATTCTAAATGTTTATCAGTAGTTGGCAAACATCCATTCTAGTTTTAAAAATGCCGTTACTAATACGAATTTTGATATGTTTTTGCTAAGTGTTATGAATGAAGAAATGTGCCACACGGCATACAGTTGTAAAAATAAACTAAATTAACTTTCTGGTATTTGTCCGCCATTAGTTACGATGCACAGGAATTTCCAAGCATTAAAGGGAGGACGGTTGAGCTGTCACTGGACTGTAGGCACGGAAGTCCCAATACCCTAACCTTGGCCTCTTGTGTGTTTAGTCCTTGGGTTGAGTGTTAACAAAGCCCGTTCTGCGCAAAAAAGCCTGATGTTGGGCCAAGGACTTCCACCTGATCACTGCGTCCCCCACCTTTGTCAAACGGGCATCATGAATGGGGTGCAGTACTATAGGGTGGGACATTAGCGTTCCGAAGTCCTATCATTTGGAAAATGCTGTTTTCGCAACCTGGAGCACTTAATTTTCCCTCAAGGGCCCCTTCCCCAGAGATCTCAAGATACTGGTGTGTCCTGAACCAGGTCTCGCAGCGGTAGATCTCCATGCTGCTACTAGGAATCGAACCCGAGTCTCCCGCTTGGTAACCAACTGTTCTACAGCCTTTGAACATAAATAACTTGAAATGAATTGCTTAAAAATTCCCATGCCTGCTCATTACTTTATGCATCAATTAAATATCTGAGCGCTTAATATGCACTCGTTCAAAATTTCCAATAAATTAACATAATAAAGGCGTTCAAATTTGGCCCTGGAGTCGTAGTTTGGCAAACCCTGGTGTAAAGTAAGCGCACCATGGAGTAGTCAATTTTATAATTAGAATGACATCGCTATTAAAGCGTTCACAGCAGTAAAGCGGAACCAGCTTTTATCACGTGATTTACTCCACTTGGGGATGATATTCTGATGTCTCTGATTAGCCGAAGTTAGATATGAATCATTGCTTCAAGATGGAAGCTTGTTAGCAACGAATTCTACGCCAGCCCATGAAGGATGTGGTCGATTCCACCATGCCATATGAACTCGTACTCTAATACCAGAAGAGATCCTTGATTGTAATATAGAATGTCCCTTGTCCCTCTAACAGATCTTGTTTCCCTTCATTAAAGCCAGCAAGGCTTAATGTTGTAGCCTGTCTCAGCTGCGTAATTCCCTCGATAATAGAGGTCGCCTAGGTCGTCCTCAAATCAAAAGTGGGTAAGAGAATTGGCTGCCAGTGAAGGTTAATGACGGATTACCTGCGTTAATGACGAGGTATTTGTTAGCTTGGACGGGACATCACAGCCTTTTGATCTGTCATCTCTCCCTCCCATACACACATACGCACAATCACACACACATACACACGCACACACCCAACAGTTTATGCTTATCTCTGCTTAGAAACAATTAACTGTATATATGAGGAGTTCTTGGGTTCGGTTCCCGGCTGGGGTTGAGCATTTTTCTTTAGCCGAGAATATTTTTATTTTTAAAAAATGCTTATTTATTTTAGTTCATGTTAGTCGAGATAAACATTTGTAGAAGCGGCTTTATTACGTATTTCCTTATTGCTACAATGGAAAATAAAGGAGACATAAACTGTTTTCAGATCTTTTAAGAATTGGTCGTTGTGGAGGCTTTGAAACGCTTCTATAAAGAAAACCTGGATTTTCCTGCACTAATCAGCAGCCTAAGAGAGCATTCTCTTAAAGTGCGTCTCTCTTACTCCCTCCCATATGCGTTTAGCACGATCGTTCTAGTTTGAGACAGATTATAGAACTGGAAGTCTTACGATACCCTTCCTTTTCAACACAACAAATATTTGTGGCTGTTGAAGCCATATCAGTAAATTGACAAATTTGGAGCTGAATACTCCTGTCACCTAGTGGTATAATCTGCAACTCTGAGTATAATCTCATTACCTGCAGTACATTGATGAACATTAATTAGAGCACCGCAGTGTTCTGACATACGGGTTGCTTGAATCATGTTCCACCAGAAGCCGGGTTGTATTAACAATCCTAGCGTTCATATGCCTCAAATTACTTGCTTTTTGTATTATATGACTACTATATTGTGAACTAGCAAATGTTATCCTTTGTTTTCGTGTTCACAACGCTCAGAAACTACAGACAAGAATGTCCTCTAACGAGCGCACTTTTCCCCACGTATCTTTTCCTTTGATTCTCTTCTTCTTTCCTAATCTCTCTACCTCTCTGTATTCTTTCAAGTTTTGACCGACGCGCTTTCGTCCCATGTTCTTTACGTTAAGCAATCAGTCAGTAGAGCAATAAATCTTTCTTTCTCCAAACTTTTGGACGTTTTCTACTTTCAGATTGATGATACGCATTCTCCGGTATTAAAAGCTTTCATTGTACGTTTTCTTCGAGTTGATCCAATGTGTAGAAACGAATGAAACTTATAAATACCGAATTTCTGAAACCGGGACATATATTTCAAATTGTTATATTATATTACCAAATGAAACCTATACACAAACTACTTAAGCAAAACATATAACTAATAAGTTCACTTTCAAAACATATCGAAACATGACAACTTAAAGAAAATATTAATTGGTTATAAATAATAGGTAATTCAATAATAATAACAATAATAAGAAAATAATAACAATGTGTACAAGTAGTGCAAACATAGATTGCCACTTAGTTTGTGTTTTATATAAAGAAAATTTTAATTTTTAATTTATATTTTAATTTATGTAATTTCATTAGGTTGGTTATATAAATCGTTAAGTAATATTAAACTAAATCTATTAAATTTCATTTTGATAAAGATATTAAATACATAATTTACAACTTAAGATAAGATTAATATAATAAATTTTCAAATAAATAATCGAAACTTCAATAATATGTGAAAAGAATTTAAAATTATATAATTATTATTATTATTGTTATTTCTATTTACAGCTGAAATGCGTATTACAGAAGTAACATAGCTGTTTATGTATCAAGCAGACAGGATAAATCTTTAGAGGATCATTTCATTATATCATATGCCGATTTCGTTAGGTTTTGCGTTCAGACGCATGCGGTAGTGTTTAGCAAACCTTGCGAAATTATAAGATCAATTTCAGTTTTATTTATTTGCTGGAAATCGATTTTTAGGATATGTATAAATTAAACGAATGACTGTATTAGGGTTTAGCCAAACTACAGCAATTTCATTTGTCACTCTATCGTGTAGAGTAACAGATTAGTAACAAAACAAAACAAAACATTAAATAAAAGAGCTAATTAGAACTAAAATTTGTTATTTTGACATTAAATGACAATTTTTTGCATGCATAAAGGCCGCGGATAAATATGTGTAAAATAATGACATACAGAGTGAAAATATCCATGATAACGTTAACCCATGGCGCAACACCTCTAGTGTGCCAAGTCCTGCCAACCCGACTGCCGGTCTCACGCCTTCATACGCAAGGTAGAGGTGGGCGATCATCCAACCGATACGGGGAGGAGATGTGGTGAACATTTCGGCACCCCAAGCCGGAAAGTTGGCTTTCTAGACCAGGGTTCACGACCTATCGTAACTGCTAAATTTCCTCACGATGCTGTGCGGGTACCGGTCCTATACCCGGGACTTAAAATCCGCACCCTACAGGGCTGGAATTGAACCCGGGCACCTTCTGTGGCATGGAACCAAAGCAGGACGCCTTAGCCCACTACGCCACGTCGGAGGAGTGATAATACCGAGAAAATGTCAATCCATGCCGGAAGAGATTAATTCCTTCGTTGTTTTTGTCCCCACTAGTGGTCGTTACACGGTCCGACAGGCAACTGTTTTAAAGAATGCATAAGTAATAAATTTGAGCATACTGTTCGTAGATTTGCAACGCATTCTCACAAACGATTAATGTAACTCTTACTGAAGGATAGGATAGTAATTATTCTGCATGCTTTATTATTCCTTCTGTAAGAGTACTTTTTAAACCAAGTTTTACGCTAGAACTAGGACGTTGAAGCAGTGACCTATAGACTTAACACACACCTTGACTGGTGCAATATTGCTCGTAATCAACAGCGTTACTAACAGTTACGTGGTTTAATTTTCTTTCAGTGAATATAGAAGTAAAAATAATATGCACATGTTAGATCCTAATTAATTATAAATTTTAAATAAAATACAGTTTTAATGTAGTTGCTTGAATTGCTGAATATAATATAAAGCATGCCTTTTAAGGCAGCTAATTGTATTAGTTCAGAACTGCTTATTTGTTTAAGACAACAAGGCTATATTATTTCCTACTTTCACTCGCGTTTCAAGCAAGTGTGGTCCTGTTTCAGTTGCTTTTAAACTGAAAATTTAGCTACATATCGCGATACAGTTATTTTCAGAATTAAATAACTAGCAAAATTAAGTAGCTTACCTTCGCCATGAATGCCGAATTTGATTACCTCCATCAGAGGAAACGCGCGGTTAGCAAACGTCTCTATTTTCAAAACATTTTTGTAGGAATCCATTAAAGATAGAAGACTTATCCAAATCTTGTTCATCTTTCGTGTCTCTCTCTCTCTCTCTCTCTCTCTCTCTCTCTCTCTCTCTCTCTCTCTCTCTCTCTCTCTCTCTCTCTCTCTCTTTCTCTCTCTCTCTCTCTGTCTCTAAACATATTTTCACCTTACACCCGGTGTGTTGGTGTTAACTGAAGTGGACCTAGTAAACAAAACATCTGCGCTATATTCTATTAAACTCTTACTTTAGTGATAATGTTGAAATAAATTCCCAATTTGGGATTTTACTTCACCGAAAATCCATATTTGCCCGCCTCGGTAGTGTAGATGGTGGCCTGTCTGCCTCTCGTTCAAGAGGCCCCGAGTTCGAATCTCGGTCAGGGTGAGTTACCTGGATAAGGTTTTTCCGGGGTTTTCTCTTATCCTGAAAGATTAATGTCGGGTGACTCTAAGCTCTATGGACCCTGGGCTCATTTGAGCATCATTTCACCCATTTTATTCATCGTCCGATATGACTTAACGTTGGAGGACATAAATTAAAAAAAAAAAAAAATCCATAGAAAAGTGTGTAAACGAGACACGAGCGCATCCGTAAATACTAATTGCATTATATTACAAGTGAGACATCTGTTAAAAGGATGATAGCAAACAAAAGACAACATTTTATTCATCTCGACTAAAAAATAATTATCTTTTTATAACACACTTGCACATACAAAAATGCATGCTGCTGTTTGAAACACGTTGTTTATTGCGTTCCCTGCATACTTCTATTGTGTTTTAGTGGTGATCTTTGTGGAACAACGCACAACCTCATATTTTTCGAATCAGATTGTTATGAAAGGTGCTCTAACTTTATTACTTTTATTTGAATGTTTTTATTCCCATATGGGGCAAAAGTTCTCCTTTCAAAGGTTCTAACCACGACTCCATACATTTTAAAACCGATGTACATGCAAGAGCACTTAACGCCTATTTGAAAATGAGGCCTTTCAGCAAAATGAAGCGATGTTTCACGCTGAGAACCATTACAGTTAAAAGAGCGTCTGCAAATAAAGCCCATTTTAATTTAATTTAGGCTCTTTAATTCTTTCGTCTTCGTCTTTACTAATGAACTGCTTTCTTAATATTATCGTATATTCCTCCACCCCTAAACTTTTTCCCTATTGCCATTCCTTCCGTTTGCACCTCTTAACTGTTTGTTCTCATTCAGTGCCATGTACCCTTTGGCTCTACGCGCTCTGTTCAACCGTTATTCGCCCGCCTCGGTAGCGTGGAGGATAGCGTGTCTGCCTCACGTTCAAGAGGTCCCGAGTTCGAATCTCGGTCAGCGTGAGTTACCTGGATAAGGTTTTTTCCGGGGTTTTCCCTTATCCTGAAAGACGAATGTCGGGTAACTAAGCTCTATGAGCCCTGGGCTCATTGGAGCATCATTTCATCCATTCCACTCATCATATGACTTAATGTTGGATGACATAAATTACAACAACAAAAAAACTGTTGTTCATAATTAAATGGCCTATTCCGTCAGTCCATTACGTAAGCCGCATTCTTCCCCACGTACGCATTCGAAATCTTCAGACATGTTTCTTCACTTCGTCACAGCTTCAAAGTTTCCGCGTTGTACAAAGCACTCTTCCTATCATCTATCTTCAACAGCTCATTTTACCCCTTTAGGCACATTTTAAGTGTCTAAAACTGTCCAATTTGTCATGTTAACTCACCTGATTCTTTTTTGGTTTTCAAACATAGTTTTTCAGTTTTCTTCATCTCTTGTCTTCCTTTACTTCTATTTCAAGTTCCTAAGTATATTTAATCCTACTGTTATAAAATTAAAAATTGGATGCAAGTTCTTCTTCTTTTCCTTCTCCTTTCTGTCATCTCCAAACTTCTTATGTCCCGAGGACAATTCCTCGTCAAATGGGGAATCAAACTGAAGCAACGTACTTTTGATTTTGAAGCTGTATTCTAAGTTGCTGAAGAATGATTTAACCAGAAAAAGCTAAAATTGTCTTACGTTTAGCCAACAGGAACTGGAATTAATAACTAATCTACTCATTCGTTACTGTCCACTCAAAGAAAATTTCAGTAAGAATGACCAAAACTGATGTACAAGAGGTTTTGTCAACGAAGAGAACGAATAGTGCTTTGTGATAAGCAACGACAGAAGTATAAAACGCTACTGGAATATAAACAAGGCAAGTTCACCTAGATTTAGAAATGCAGTATTTTTACAATAAGGCTGCAATGACGAAAGGTTTTCGGAGACTTAGGCTGCTGCATAAATCTAATCAACACAAGGCTCAAGTTTCATTTTTATTTTATTCCCCTTATTTCCTGTGTATGTAATTCATTTTATATTTAGACTGATATTGCTAGTAAGCTGTCCACCACAGTAAAGCGAAACCAGTTCCTATCACGTCAATTACTCCATATGGGGAAGATATTCTGCTTCTGATTGGCTGAACGTACATTTAGTAATTTAGTAATTTATTTCCTTTTACATCAACAAATGGAAATACAAAATCAAAATTACAATTATAAAATCCATACTGAAATATGCCATATATTCCTAAATCCTGAAAATCCTATCATGTTATCATGTCGCCCACCATTGAATAGTAATTAGGTCCCCATACACCTAACCCTAGGTTTTTGTGTATTGGAGGCCCTCTGCTCCTTTTTACACTTTTTGTCATTTCACCTATCTCACTCTACATTTTTCTCTTAATTGTTCTTAGCCATCTCTCTTTAACTTTCCCTAAATAATTCCCTATATTTCTCCTGTTCTTTTCTCCTTTTACTGGCAACATTTTTCTAATTACTACTTCACCCCCCAAATTGTCCCATTTACGTAGCCAAGCCTGCTCTCTCCATATCTTTGTTTGACTACAATTTAATATACAATGGAAATCTGCATTCTCTTCTCTACACAATGGACATTTACCTAGCTCCCTCTCTTGACCTATACCTTTCAAGTTTCTCACTCCTGTTCTCGCCCAAGCAAAACCTTCTCGCCCTAACTTACTACATATATCTATATATCCTTCCCTCCCCTAGGTTGTTTTTATTTCTCTATATAATCTCAGTGAGCTTTTGTCACTTGTATTGGCAAAAATGTCTTGTCTGTCAATATCTTCTAATCTTAGCTTAACTTCTTTCCAGAAGCCTCTATACCCATACTCTGCATTTATCCAAGAATGACCCATACCTATCTGCTTCAACAAGTCATACATTTTATGTGCCCAAGACCCACCCCAGTTACTTCTCTTTTGAATATGAAAACATTCTTTAATTATATTGCCATCTTCCAAGTTAGTGATTCTGTATGAATATTTCATTGCGCTTGACAAGATTTTAATTTTAGTAGAATACCTGCCTAGTTCTAATTGTGCTGCCCCATTAGGTGATGCTATTGGTAATCCCAATATATATTTACAAAAGGATCTATGCACTCTATCAGTCTCTCTCCAAGCCTCATCTACTCCCCAAACCTCTGATCCATGTAACATTCTATTTTCTACTACTGCCGTATAAATCCTCTCCAACCATTTGACATTTATATCTGGCAGTTTATTGTAGCATGATCTTATCACTTTCATGGCCATTTTACCTTTTGCCACAGACATCTTTTTTTGTTCTTTCCAGCTGCTATCTGATCTCAACCTTGTACCCAAATAATCAAATCTCCTTACTACCTCTATTTCCTGAACGTACATATGAATCTATCATTACTGGATGGAGAACTTGGCTTTAGGCAATGAAGGATGCGGTCTATGGGCCACTCTATCCCCGTAAGCTAATAATCTGTGTTTAGTATTTTTTGTTGCGTTTAAGTTTCATGCATCACCACAGTCGGAGGGCACTGGTGATGCACAAAATGAAATTACATAAGAAAACGTTCTAGCCTACCTTTGGGTAGGTACTCTCCGGCATTTCCCAATTATGAGGACTGAGAAACCCTTGAAAAAAGAGCTAAAGAGGAGAGTTGTGCCTATCTCGGCTGCCAATATCGTAATCTTTGGTTTACGTAGATATGCATGCTAAGAAAGCAAAATTCACGTGTTGCTTTAGAAGTGCATTTTCTCTGCCTTCAGTAATTCACTTTGTATGAATGTTTATCTGAACAAAACAGAATAAAACGCTGTATTATTGTCTAGTCCATGAAATGAGCTTGAAGTACCTACTAAACGGTAAAGTCGCTTGATTTCGGAATCAAACATTTAGCCATGTGTTGTCGCTGAAACATAATATATACTTCTACTAATTCTTTGGACCACAGGCTTCGTCATGTGATATTACCTTTTAAAGCTTTATTATTCTTTCCGTGCTCGTGCAAGAGAATCTAAACGACACCAACACATTTGTCGTAATAAGAGATTGTGGTTCTAAACCGCAACAGCCCGCGCGTTCAAATGGTGGCAAACTAGCTCTCGTTACATCGTGGTCATTTTAGAGTATTCTTACATTAAGTAATTTTCTGCAAATAGTGGGTTACAGTTTAAACGTCTTGCTGCTTTCACTCACCACCCTTCAGCGGATAAAATAGGCCGTTTATGTTTCAAATTCCATCACGTTGAGTCGTAAATCGCCATTCCTTAATGTAAATGAACCCAAGCTTGTATTCTATTCCCAAAATGAACAAGACAATGGATCGTGGTAGCTCGTAAACCTACTTTTACGCAGAACCAAAGGAAGAAACTACCAAAGTTAATAGCGGATTATGCATTCAAAGCATGTTTCTTATACCGAGAGACAGGATGTTGAAAAAGAAACCAAAAATGCCTGTTATTCTTGTCCCGTTTGATTCATCATTTAGGCGGCAGTTGACACACAATGGACGATCTTGGAAAGTGTGAAATAAATTCGTTCCAAAATATTGCCTCATCCCCATGTAGAAAGTAAATCAGTGTTTTCTTGCTGTTTTTGTTTTTGTGTGTGTTGCCTATGTTTTTTGTCTTGTGTTGTTCTGCAGGAACGCTACAAGAAGCCTGTTATCTCAGTCTGCTGTTGGCATGTACATTGTGAAGAGTGCTGGCTTCATACACTGGTAAAGTGCTACAATCATCTTTACTCTGCTCAGCTTCAATGTATATTTTATAGTTTTGTGGGAGCCGTACCTGATTTCAAAGGAATCGCTTCGGAAAATAATGGAGACACAACTTTAATTCTGGTTTATATTTGGGTGTTAAGTCAACGATTACATGCACTGGTTCCACTTTAAGTTTAATAGCCTGTCCAGCGACCGTGGGAAAGCTATGATGCCCCTAATCAACGTTATAATATTAACATTTATCTAACGTTTCACTTTATTTTCTGAAACAGCATCAACAATACGAGAATGGATCTGATAGTTACGAGTATCTCTTGAAGAAATTGAAATAATAACTTACCTATACTTAGCTTTCTGGAGGTATAGATATACGAATTTTGGTGTGCTCTACTTGAATAAATGTGTTTTTCGTACAGTTTCAAAGCCAAAAAATGATAATATAGAGTAAAATATACTCTGGTTGTCTATTTTTAACGCTAGAAGACATGCGTCACTAAGTACAATAACGACAGTTTTGTCAGAGAGAACCACAGGCTGACATTTTAAGGCAATAAAAAAGATTATATAAACAATAAATACCTCATTGTGCTTTATACAAAGCCTAACACCTCTGTTATTTGAGAGAAATAAAGACACCTGATTGGTCGCACTGACCGAACCAATCATAAGACATATTTTAGGTTATAAAATGGAACTAGGTTGCCCATGGCTCAAAACGACATATCCCTGAAGAAGGCCACAGAGTTAAGATGTCTGAAAGCTTGGTAGAAGGAAACATCACTTGGCAAACCCGAGAAAACATACTAATAACCCCTGTTCTTGTATTAAACAAATATATCCAGCAAAGAGATTATTTCAATAATTGCATATTTCATTAAAACTGTGCTTTGAAAAAACTTGAGACAGTATTTTTGAAAATAGCAGATTATTTCTGCAAGTAAAACTAAGCATTACACAGACATTACGAACAATTAAAATGGAATTTAAGAAGAATATATACAGTGCAATTTCTAAATATTCTTTCACTGTCATATGAAGTGATCAGATATGTATGTATTTGATCATAGAATAGTGAAATTGGAAGTTTTGTATAAGGTATTTCCTTAAAGCGACGTAATTCATTCGTAAATACGATAAGAATATACAAAATTACGAAGAGTACAATGTATATTCAATGGGAGCATTGATGATGTTTATACTTCAGTACTTTTAACCGAAATAACAATCAGAAACTGAATATATAGAAACGAATTAAAAGATGTCTACTTCAGAAATATGAAAAGGAAAGACATGTTAATATAGTTATGCCAGTCTTATGAGTACTTCTGTGTTATTGATTGAAAGTAAAAGAACATCAAAATGTGACTACATATTCTTGTGAAGTACACAAAGAATATTTCAAAGTCCCTTCAAGGAAATATTTCTTTAAGTGCTTCAAACAAGAGAAAACCTGTAATATTGTGAGTAATGATTACTTTCCAAATAACAGCAAATTGTTCAAAATGTGCACGTATTCTAAAAAGAAGCTTTAACGCTTTTAAAATAATTAACAGCATGTAAATGTTTTGTTCGTTAAAATCTGAATGATACTATAAAGAAAGACCGTTTGATCAATCTTCATAGGAAGTGCAACTGAAAATGAAATAACTTCTTTTGCACTTTTAAAGAAAAGTGAATGTTCCTTGTATTATATTTATAACGAATTTCAAAATATAAAACAACTGTTCTATAGTATTGGAAGAATTTGAAGTTGAAATGAAAGAATTGCCGAGTATATTACGAATTGAAAGAGATTCGAATAATTTACCTATTATAGCGGCGCAGATATATCATTTCATGCGAGGTTATAACTGCGTCACAAAATTGATTCCCCGAATAAACGCTATGCTAACAAAGTCATCGCTAATAAGCTAACAAATACAGAGGCACCGAACCACGTATTATTTGTTGAACACTTTTATTTGTGTAAAGTAAGTTCAATATTGTAATACAAAGTGCAATGGAAATAATTTACCATAAAACAAACAATTTGCTGTAAAAAGCAAAACGTGCATACACCGTAGCCTAAATGTAGAGGTGAAATGAGGGGAATTATATTGCAGTATGTAATTCAAAGTAATTCAGATGTGTAATAAAAAATGTGCAGCTCATGATATTTACTTATGAAGTCTTCCGTTAAAAAATATCTATCTGCATTTAAAGTGAAAATACAATAGAAGGAAAACAGCGTACTGGAGTCGTGTTGATATGTTTTAAATACGAAATGTCTGAAGGAAATATGATCTCAAAACTGAAATATTGGAAGAGTCGCTGAAAATACCAATGTACTGCACCAAAAAACTGTACGCGAATCCAAAACTCCGCACAAGATTTCTTTAACTTTGGATTCAAAGCATAAACTATAGCAACGAGGTTTAAACGGTAGAGCCCTTCTATCAAAACACCAAAATCAAATTCATGACATGAAATTTAAATGATATTTGAGCAAATATATTTAAATTGCCTTTGAAGTTGTGGTCCTGTTCTCAACCAAAAGCAGAGACAAGTGAAGTATATTACATGAGTTCAATAATTCAACCATGGATGCCATCACTAAAACTCACAGCATGGGTAATAGAATCCTCTTGACTAATAACGGATAAGAGAACAGTTAAATCAAAATACTACGTTGAATTTGAGAATGAAAGTATGGATGATGTGAATCTTAAAATAATACACAAAGTATACTCTAGGGAATAACATAGCCAAATCATCCACGATAAACTTTGAACTTATGTACAAATAAAAGTAAATTAATTTTTACTAATATCTATCAATATAACAGTTGAATAGAATGTATTAAATTGAAACTAAGCTCAAGATGTTTATCATATAAATAAGACGTAACTTACGGAAATGTTTTGTGCATTATCAATGAAGGACAAAGTTTTAGCACATCGAATTTGACATTCAAAGCATGTATATTATCAGTAACATTTAATACAAAGGAAAAGGTTTTAAGGAGCGACGATGAAGGCAAAGCTAAGTCGGCATTATTAATTTACTGTGAACTTCAAAACATGGATAATTTCAGTAAAACACAATTCATTGAAAATGTTTTGTTCAACGACAATTACCAGATCCAGCATATAAACTGCTTTGAAAATAAGGTTTGGATAAAGCCCAAGGTACGAATGATGTAAGTTAATCTCTATCAAAAGCCTTGAAGAGGAAAACTACCCATATTTCATTATTAAAATGGCTAATAAAATGAGGAGTACTGAGGATTGTACAGTGGCTTTCGCATGATGTAAAATACGGCCTTCAAAAGGAAATAAATCACAATAATACCTGTTTGCTCAACTCCATACCTTTATACAGTTTTGGAATGCTTACAGTCAATACAAATGGCCACAACGTTCTCTATTTCAAAAAAGTCAAACCAAACAAACGAACATAGCTATTAATGAGATATATATTTGGAAAATGAAGGAGAAAGCAGGGTGACATTTGATGGTGAGTATTTCTATAATTGCCTTATCTTTCTGTTGATAGTAACCTACGAGAAAAGAGCCAGTAATGGAAAATCCAGTTGATTCATCCATTGTTGTAATTAAGTAGTACATTTTACAGGCAGGCATACTTGAAGTGGAAAATGCCTCTTGCCGACATCTACTCACGCTGCTTCAACATCCATCTTGACACCTCTTGGAGCTTTGCTGATGTCAGATACCTGGACTCTCATTGAGCTAACGGTGAAAGTGCAATATACAACTTGAAGTGAATTCTGTGAAAGTAAGGGGAAATGAAACTACTTGGAAAGAAATTTATATTAGATGACTGACGGTTCGCTGGACAAGGTTATTTATTATATAAAACTTGGGTACTCATACGTATTAGAAATTAATGTACTCCAGATATCTGACGAAATCAGGTATATGCTACATTTTGCTCCCTGAATATTTGTTCTGTGACGTAGCTTGTAAGAACCTTAAACTCAGCAGTATGAGTCAGGTTATAGTGGAATGGGAGTCCAATCTGATTGATCACAGACGCAAAGCTCTAAAGGGCCAAGAAAATCTGTAATGATTTCCTTAAGAGAACGTGTACCCTTGTTTTGTTGACCATTATAGTTCATACGTCATTAATGCTTATTTAGATAAACAGGGCGCGTTTGTCTTCCGGCCTGTAACATGTTGGAATGAATCATCTAATTTCTGTATCCTGGCTCAACTCGTTGTACTTATATTATTAATAATTTTCAAATTTAATTGGATTACTTTAAGTTTGTTTTAATGGTATTGTTCGGAATGAGGACAAAAGATGTAAGCAAACTACTTTGATACTTTTTGTCACCTACATAGAATTGTTAAATCCAATAATTTTTGTGCACATAACTATTTAGCCTTTAAAATAATCGCTGAGCATATACAATTTTCGAAAGTGTAAAAGTCGATGAAGGACCTAAAATGAACGTCTTTATGGGGCATCCTGATTCTGGAACTAGTTGTTAATTACACATAACGAAAGGATATCCAATATTCCCTCAAAGAAATCTCTTTTATGTAAGAAAATATTATCGTGAACGAAGACATTCCGAAAGTATACAGTGGACGTCAATGCTTTGTTTGTATGTGACTAAACCTATGTGTTTAATATATTATGTGGTGCACGGTACTAAAACATCATCATTGTAACCTTTTAAGGATGTAAATTAAGCTTTTTAATACTAAATTCTGTGTCACTCTTTGAAATGTGTGTATATTTCAAACGTATGAATAATTTAGCTTACTCATTATACGAATGTAAAACTGCAATATCTCAAAATTTAAATACCCTACAAATTTTCTCACAGGAGCCCAGTAATTTAATTAGATGAAAGTTTAGAGGAACCCATCACTGCTTTCAAAAGCAGCAGCGTCAAAAACGACGGCACTGAAGGTGCCTGGCGATTGTTTTCGAGGAAAATGCTTAATAGCCCCAGTATAACCAATATGGGTGTACATACACCTAAAATAAATAAACCTTACACTTATGCCAGAAGCTGTTACATTAGATTATTTAACCCTTCACTACGTAGCTTTGCATATCTGCAAAGGGATGTTCCAACGTCATTTTCTCCGTTGTCCTTGAAAATTTAACACAGTTTTCTGCTTTGCACGTCTGCATACATATGCCTTTAGAGTGGTAAGAAAGAATTTGCCGCTAGATGGTGTTACTCTTGACACCACGTGTTCTTGCCTGCTTCCGCGTCTTGGCGGGTTAGTACAGCGTGAGATGCCACATTGTGAGTGTGCATATATGTAGATGAAAATAGAGGTGTGCGAAATATAAAATTACTGTGGTGTTCTGCTATCCCTGGTGAATATTACTTCATATTTGGAATACCCATCTGCTAGACATCACGTAAGTAAGAGCACTTTTTTCTTAGTTTGCACATCTGCAAAAGTGCGCGAAAATATTAGGTTCAGTATACAATTATCATTACAATAATGGCTTCCTTTTCTCTATTATTTTTTAGTTTCCTGGATCATTGCTTTTTGGATATGGACTCGTTTGTCTACTTGGAGAACGGAAAGCGCAGACTAATGTCAGTAGAGGAATTTGTTGCAATGGAATGCCCCACTGATAGTGATGATGGTCTGGATTTCGATTTTTCTGATGAAGATCCCACAATAAACTATAACGACCTGGAATCTTCAGATAGTGAAAGTGGACCTGATAATACTGAACAGAACGAGGTTAATTCAAATGTAAAGGATGCAATGGAAAATCAGACAGCCATTCCTGAGGTGACTGCTCCACAGAAGCCAATCAAAGCACAAAAATATCAAATTCTGTGGAAGAAGCAAAGTGCAGATTTTGTTAGCGATCAGTTTCCATTCAAAGGAAGTGCGTCTCTACCACAATCAATTCTAGAGCTCTCAACGCCATACCAATTTTTCAAATACTTTTTTACAGAAGAAATTGTGTCTAAAATTGTTGATGAAACTAATTTATATAGCGTTCAGCAAAATCCCAACAAGCCTTTGGACTGCACAACTTATGACATATACAAATTTATTGGCATATGCATTGTTAGTTCTTTGGCTCCACCTTCCAGTGTCCGTGACCTATGGAATGAAGTTACCGGTGTTGATTTAGTAAAGCAGACCCTGTCTCAGCGCCACTTTGAGAGGCTGCATAGCACACTGCATTTCAATAACAATGCAAAAATGCCAGGTCCCCAAAGCCCTGAATATGACAAACTGTATAAACTAAGGCCACTGCTGGATTATATAAATGAAAAATGTCTATCTGTACCCATGAGCGAAAGACTGTCGATTGACGAGCAGATGTGTTCAACAAAGGCTAGACACCACATGAAGATGTACATGAAAGATAAGCCCCATAAATGGGGCTACAAGCTTTTTGTGCTTTGTGGAGACATGGGTTTTGCTCACAAAATTGAAATTTACAGCGGGCAGGAGAATGATGCAAAGTTTCGACTAGATGGAGAACCTGATTTGGGAGCTAGTGGAAATGTAGTTATCCGCCTTTCAAGAGAAATACCACGTGATCAAAATTACAAGCTCTATTTTGACAGATATTATACTTCTGTGCCATTAGCTCTCTATCTTTACAAACAGGGCATTCTCTGTGTAGGAACGATACAGAGGAACAGATTACCAAATTGCAAATTTCTAAATGAGAAAGAACTTAAAAATAAACCACGTGGATTTTCAGAGGAATTTGTTACAAATATCGAGAATGTAGATATTTCCACCGTTTTGTACAAAGACAACAGCAATGTGTCATTTCTCTCAACTTTTGTTGGAGAGATGCCAAAAACTGAAGTGAAAAGATTTGACAGAAAGAAGAAGGAGCACATAATGGTGCCGTGTCCAGCAGTGGTGTCAGTGTACAATTCCCACATGGGAAATGTTGACTTACTGGACAGCAACATAGGAAGACATCACATAAAGGTGCGGTCAAAACGATGGTATCTGCGTCTATTTTTTCACTTGATTGACACAGTTATTATCAACTCCTGGATCTTATACAGAAGAATGCTTATTCAAACGGGGAAAATAGAGGCACCATTGAATCAAAAGAAATTCAGGACTGATCTAGCTCTATCTCTGTGCAAGATTGGTTTGGAAACAAGAAAACGTGGTAGGCCAAGCGCCAGTGCAGATGCCGTGGAGTGCAAGAGGCTGAAATACAAGGGATCTTCGCTGCCACCGAGGGATGTAAGAATGGATCCAATGAATCACTGGCCTGTCTGGAATGAGAAAAGAACGACATGCAAGCGACCAGACTGCAAGGGTTACACCTATGTGATGTGTGATAAGTGCAAAGTGAACTTGTGCTTGAATAAGGATAAAAACTGTTTTACTGCATTTCACAGAAACTGAAACTCTCAGTAAGCATCGTGTATTGAAAAGGAAGTTGATATTTCTGTGCCTTAGCAAAGACAAATGCTGTTTAGTGCATTTCAGACCTTTAAGCCAGTAATTTCATCCAGTTTTGTGTCAGTATGTTAAGTTTTGTTGTGCTCTATGTACCTCACTATGTTGACCTAAATGCACGGTTTTGCAAATATGCAAAGTGACAAAAAAAAGGTTAAAATTCTATAAAAAATTAAACAAATATTTTTTTTACTATTTTTCCTGGTTTCTGTGATCAATTTTAAACAGAAAGATATTTATAGGAGGATATTTAAAAAAATCGCGTAATGAAGGGTTAAAGCATCTTTCGTCCTGTTCTAGTACAATACAAGGCTTTAGTATTTATTTGTTCTTCTTAGCAGAATATTAACAATAAATGAGCTTCCAAGATTTAAACTAAACTGTTTGTTGAAAGCGATTGACAGTCACTCGTTCTTCTCAGATGTGTGAAGGAGGCATATAAATGTTGTCCACTATGGTGGTGTGAGAGTGGAGTTCGCAAGCTGAACGGTCCTGACGGCAGTTAGCGATTCTGGCTTGAGGGGGCGTACTGACCATTTGGGAAAATACAAAGGTTATAGTGGCTGTGTGGGCGACATTCGCTCTCTTAGTTGCCAACACTTAAAGAAAAAAGTTGACATTGTTTAACCTGAAATCTCTGTTGAACATCCTTAGCCTAAGTGCAGTATTCTGTATGTAAGGAGTATGTAAAAAGGAATAAATGAAAGGTGTAGTGTTTAACGCCCGCTTTTACTACATGCGGCACCGCAGGCGGTGACACTGATGATACATGAGATGAAGATGGAGCACTGGTGGAATGAGATGGCAGGGAACACCAGAGATCCCGGAAAAAACCCGCCCCAGCGCTGTCTTGTCGACCACAAATCTCACTTTCCGGTCGCCTGGGATCGAACTCGGGCCGCCTTGGTGAGAGCCAAGCGGTCTAACCACTCAGCCACGATGCGGTCTAAAATGAATAGTACCATATCTACCCACGAACAGCTTGGTTGCTCTTTTATTTGTTCTCTAATAAATTGTTTGAGTTTTGAAAGCAGTACCTCAAAATTGCAAAATGTGAACTCCGATAACGCATCTGACATTATTTCGGGACGGTTCAATGATTTCCAAAATCTAAGTGTTTTAATAATCTAAAAAAGTATTGATCCTATCCACAGTTCAGTGTATTATAATAAACACGCGATACCATTTCTTTAAGTTAAATATAGTGTATATTTTAGACTGAAACATTCCTATATTTAGACAGATGAAGTTGTCTAAGAAAATACAA
The DNA here is from genome assembly GCA_030765055.1 of Mantis religiosa. Lineage (NCBI taxonomy): Eukaryota > Metazoa > Arthropoda > Insecta > Mantodea > Mantidae > Mantis > Mantis religiosa. The sequence goes on from CM060950.1 coordinate 119,866,057, forward strand.
TTTCAGGTTAGCAAATTAGAATGGATTTCTGCTATTCTTTCAGAATTCAAGTTCCTCGGAAATAATTCGTTAAATCATTGCAGTTCAATAGTGGATCATTGGTAACTAGATATAGGTACTCCTTCATCACTCAGGTTTTATAAGTGCCTTGTTAATATTCATTGCTTGCATTCCATTTTTGTTCAGTAGTTGATAGTTTTAATTAAATTTATGTAGTGTGAATAGGCATTGTCACATTGGTTTGCTTACGTACAGTAATATCTGTAGACTGTAATGCTTCATTGCGGTACAACAATATATTAAGTATTAACAGAAGAATAACAGCACTTGTATTCAATGAGACCCTTTTGATTATAAAATGTATCCCCGTCTGATAAACACGGATGGGATGGCGAATGAGAACTAAATACAAAAGTACCGGAACTGTGCGACTGGAATAGTTATGTTGCCATTGCGCGCTGTCCTTCCTCTCCCAAATATAAAGGGGCAATGACTTCTCATATAAGTAGTTACATAAGCACTTATCATTAGCTTGAAATGTAGTAATCTTTAATTATGCCAAGGGTCTTCAGTCAATGGAAAATATCTTTCTTCAACATCAGAGTGCCCAAAAAGTATTAAAATGTTGCTAAATAGCTTTGACATGTAGGTTATTTGTGGAGACTTCCGTACCTGATATATTCGTTGAAGATTATTGATAGACAGGGAGGTGTGAAGTCCAAATATCATGGGAGAGCAGCTGTTACCATATGAATCACAATGAGAATGCTTTCCTCTTGAAAGACATTTCGCACGTTGCCCTTCCCGTTAGAAAAAAAATTGAAATAGCGAAATCCAAAACTGGGAAATTCGTTATAGTTATGTAAATTTTCAGGCACTCCATTAGCTAATGAATAAAACCAGAAATTCCAATGGTCAAAACTATCTGCTTCTATTTCATTTGAACCTAATGCTGGTTGCAAACGTTACCGCATAAGTAAATTAATTTATCAAATTTTAGATTATAGAACCCTTCATGTATACTTAACCGTAGCATTAGCTTCTGCGCTGAAGTTGTGCATAAATTGATGGCATAATTCTCTGCATCCGTTCATAGATGGTGTTATATGCAAACCAATGGTGATGATGTTGTATGAAACGGAAAAATGCTTTTCTGGCAAATACTCATCGCAAGTTTTGTTCACAGGGTGCGAAAAAGCTCTGTCCGCAGTGCAACATGATAACTTCCCCTTCAGATCTTCGAAGGATTTACATGTGACGGCAAGAAGAGATGGGTTGAAAGAGAAGAGATCACTCATCACCAAGAACCGCCACAGCTTCTATCATCCCGACATCACATCACTTAACGTCCCTTAGCACGCTGGCATATCGGCTTTATTAGCACTGTTGTTTTCCTCAAGTTTAAGTTCTGTTCGAAGTTTCGTACACACGCTCACATGGACGTGTAATCGCATTTGACCGAATACAATTTGAAAACGCCTATGTGTTACGTTGAGGGAAATAATTTTCCACACTTGTGAACTCCTGTCCCCGGCTAAAGGGAAGGAAACAGAAACTGATCATAAAATTGGCATCATCATTTTGAGCTTCTTACCGTATAATAAAGTTAATCCATCTACAGAATATGAAAGAATGGACTGAAATGCCTAGTTTGTGCAAAAGGAAGTAATTCAAAATGGTTTTCCAGAGACTAGTGAAATGTTATGCGTCAAAAATAGTGCTCGGCATATAAAACAAAATACAAACTGCTTTATGACAGTATAGAACATTTAAGCTTACCTATGCTAGATATACCTCCTCAGCGTACCACATATTACTTATTATCTATAATGTCATATATTTTTTACTGGAATTATCTTTTGGACATTTGAAAAATTGTCTTGAAAATTCTACGACTGTTGAAATCTTCGTCAGGAAGTGACTTGTGAAAATAATGAACACAGCGCAGACAAAAACAAAGTGACATGGAAATAAAATACTGCGCTGTGTTTTTCCCAACATCAATAGGATCCACGTTCAACATGAATTTAAAACAATAAACCTTATGGATATATCTATAAACTTTGCATTTGTAAAGAAACGAACTGTGGTGTGTTAAGTAATTTGTGATAAAACGCAGTTGCGATTTGAATGACGAGGTGCAGATGACTTTTAGGAGAAGTTTTCAACCTAGGTGTGCTTTGAGGTGACTAAGAGAACATCGGCGACAAGTCTGGTTAAGGGTGTCTGATTTAGCAGGTTAATAAGGAAAATGTGCTAATGACTTGGTGACTTGAAATGTTAAGACGTATTTGTGCAGGTCTAGTCGTCCAAAGAACTCAAAGCTGTTCCCAGGTCAGAGTGCACTGTGAGAACATAGCACTGTAATATACCGAGAAAAAACCTTTTTTTGTTCAAATCCTAATAACTTTGTTATGTATTTATGGCTGAAACGGAACTTAAAGGTCACGATAGTGTAAACTGGAGACATCTTGAAACATTTTACTATTTTGTGCTAAGAAGTGTTACATTTCCCCCTACTAAGAGTAAATGTGGAAGTGCACAATTTCATCTTAGATAAAAGAATCTTTACCCTAAACCGTGAGTGCTGCATCAGTAAACTAATATTATGTTCCCATTAAAATATGGGACGTTGTCGTTTGTCGACAAAGTTGTTCATTGTTTCACATTATTTTGGTCATGCAGTATGGGAAGGAAACTGCAGCTTATACTGCCCACCAACGCAAAGTAAGTCCCTGAGAGGTATGTGCCACCCTTATTTCGTGGGACAAGGACAGCGAATGTGTGTAACAGAGAGCGCATGCTACACAAGGAGCAGAACCGTTAAAAAGCATGTGCCCTTCACTCAGTACACTAAAACTGAGAAGATTTACTCACAGAAGTAGAGGCCGTCAGAATGTTTTTGAATGGTCTGTAACTGAACTGTCATGGGGTGTCATAAACCTGTCGAGGGAGGATGTAGGAACCTTCTCCAACCTCCTGCGTCTCATTCTCCGGAGACTTTCTTTGCTGTGCCAGACAGTAGCAGCTGTTGTATGACTTGTAAGGTGCTTTATCTGCAGTATAAAACGGATCCGGAAATATCGATAAAACAGATTTGCTGTTTGAGAATTAAGTGGTTACAGCGTATCTTAAGTAGCGAAAGTGTACGCGAGAAAGCGATTTTATTTGTGACTCAAGTATGTTACGAATATTCCCCTGTATCTCCTTCATTTAAATGTGTGGAAACAAAGTGCGACTGGACGTTGCAGACAAATGTGACAGTTGGAATGATCCCTCCAATCTTCTCTTCGCTCTGTAAATGCATGGGCCGTAATAGGCATTTGGTAGATTCAAATGCAATCTATGTACATAATATGTAACAGTGCATTTATTAACAATCGCCTATTTTGTGTTTGGGCTGGAACAATGAGAAATTCTCGAGCTACGCGTTATAAGTGACGTATTTCTCCCCGTCCCGTTTCCCAAGAACCTCCTCCTCAATAGTTTACCGTGTAATTGTGTGTTTTCAAACAGTTATCATCTTGAGTCTAGGACAGTGTCTACGATCCTGTACTCGAAATAAAGGTGACTATATAAAAAGCATGCGTATTCATTACTATAACCATCACAGGCTCCCCTCCTTTGTACAGAACTACCTGGTCCATATCTGGAAACGAAAATACTCATGTGCTGCATAGACAGTGCAAAAATAAAGAAAAAGAATATTAATACGTTTCTTATAAAGTATTCTTCTTGAAGCAACGAATTATGTATTTAATTCTTACTTCCTAAAACGTGCTGCATTTTTTAAAGAATAAAAAGCAAATTTAAAATATAATTTTAAAGATGAACTCTCGGATTTAAAATGTGGACAACAATTGCAGTTATATCATGTTTGTTAATTAAAATCGGCGAGGAACAAAGAACTGTCATTTTAAAAATTGTAACAGTATCCTTATTACGCAAGTTTATTTTGGTACAAAACGGATAATATGTATTCAAATCTAAGGGGAGTAATTGAAACGTCTAAAATTTGTGTCTTAATAAAATTAACCTGTCATATGTAGCACCAGTACTGAGTGTCATCTTCAAAACGAAATGGAGAAACATCCATACATTTTTTGTGTTACTCCTATATATTACGATACAGGCATTGCATTAAAGCATAATGCTTAACCTCTTAGGTCTGGCAGTGTAAAGTGTTGTGCTGAAGATATCTTAAGGTAATCTGAAAATAAAATATCTGCATCAACTACGAATCCTGAGTGGATGCGAGAATATCCTTCCTGAAGCCCAGAGGGAGACAGACAGAAAGTGTCTCACATGAGCAGTGACATCAGACTTGCGGGATCTGTGTTTCAGGTATGTACCAATTTTTGATATGTATGAAGTAATTGCACGTATATAATTCAGTGAACTGCCTTCTGATAGCCTTGTAAATGAAGTTCGGGCACGATATCCTATTATAATTAAGGACAAATATATTAATTCCAGAAGTTAATAGTAACATAGTTAACACATTGTAGTTGTGCACATTTATGAGGTAAAATATAACACTAGATCTGTTTCTTCAAATTGTTAAGACACCGTAAACTCATAATTAACGTTTCACACATAAATAATTTCATTACAAAGTATCTTTGGGATTTTCAAAGTGTATCCTTACCGCTGTCGCGGGGTTTTACTTCTGGATTGCTAGATGGATAACAGTCAGCTACGTCTGTATTTTGCTTCTTAAAATTGTGTATAGACTTACCTTAAAGGAAATGTTAGTAATGTCTTCGTCCTTCAGTTAATCGACATTGTACTGGATAAACACTTCCTGACTGACACAGTTTAGTTGTAATTGTTGTGATTTCAGTTCCTCCGTTTTCCTTGAGTTCTTAGACCATTTCGCATGCTGTATTCTTCAGGGTTTTTTTTTTTTTTCCAGAATAAAGTCACAAGACTGTTGGTTTTCAGAGGGAAAAGGTTTATACATCGATACTAATATACTTCGCTGAAAACATCCATATTTATTTTTAACAGTGGACTTCTTTGCTCCGTGAACAGTGGTGAAATATGTTGAAACGACCCATATTATTTTCCTCCGTCACCTGATCAAACGTGCCTTGAGAATTACATTGAGGTACTTCTACATTTATTGTCAGCTCATATAAAGAGGCTGAGCGATTGTTTTCTGTTCACGGCACATAGAATATGTGAGGTCGACCGTATATAGGGCCGTCCTGGCCAAGACCCCAAACCCCTAAAGAGAAGTAAAGATATACTTTACAACCCCGACGTATTTGATAGACGGTTAACTAAGACTGAATGTCAGATATACACGATTCTTTTTTCTTTCAACTTAACTGTGATATGGCTCTAAAAATGTATTAATTTTTAAAGATATACAGAGCACCAAATTTTAAAATGTGCTCTTCCATACAAGACGATACTTGTGTCGCTGTGCCCGAAAGCATAGGAAGAACTTATGTTTTTGCCAAATTTGGAAAATCTGAAAGAAGCAATGCAGAGTACATATTTTACTATAACCTTCTGGTTTAAGATCCGTTGTTTAAAGCCTACTTTACTGAAGGTAGTACCGCATATAAATCTACCCAGGGCTTCTACGAGCGATCAGAGGTCTCACTGCCTAATTCAAAAAATTGTGGACATGATCTGGACTACACGAAATATTTAATATCAGAAGTATGTGTGATATGATTTATCGATTTGGTCTGCTTGGAAACGGCGAGCACATATCATCAAAGTATGGTCTGATCACGTAATATGCCGTTTTCCAAGTTCGTGAAACCGCTGAGTTTAGCTCAGATTTTGCAACCTTCTTACCCAAATCGGAACCACAAGTATTCCAAAAATTAATAAAGTGTATGTTACAATATATTAGTATGATCTTAGGATATTTTCATAGGTAATTGTGAAATTTAAACCACGCGTGAAGCCAAGTATCTATCACTAAGTATATCTTGTTCAAATATCTTCATCAAAGAAAGTATCCCTTAAGAATTTATCCAGTATTTTACGATGTTGAGAATGCGATTAGTGTAAATGCAAACTCCAGGCATTAGACGTCTCTTTGCCCTGTATTTTTATAGTAAACACTCGATTGACAGCAGCAAGTAGCACATGTAATGGCAGGAATTAATCTGACAATACACAGTGCTTAGTTCAATGTAAATCACTTCTCTGTGTTGTACAAACTTCATGCAGTCATCATAGATCTGACAAGATAGCTGTAATTGTAGCAGTACTTTATTTGAATTAACACTCTGTGCCAGAAAGTGCCCTCATTTTATGATGCTGTTGCTGTTTGTGGAAATAAAGTATCAAGTACATTGTGTATTGGTCATCATTTGTAGTGTGATAGCATTATTCATCCACTCAAAAAGGGGGCGGTGGAGAGAAAAAAGAAAATCTCTCTCTCTCTCGCTTTGGTAATAAATTTGAGACTTGGTATCCATGTGCTTCGCGTTTCAGGAGTAAGATAGCAGCCTCATGGTAAAATTCAACCTGCGTTTTCGAGGTTTTACGGGCTAATGGTTCAGCACGACCTCTGCCCCCCCTCACAAAAAAAGAAAAGTTTCTGGCGGTATTTAGTGCCAGAAACTTAAAGGAAATTTTTTGAAGTTCCATTAAAACAACTGTCATGAACGTTGCTTTAGTTTTAATAAATATTCTTTTAAAATAAAACCTTAATCAGGATAATAGAGTTTAACTTGCACATATAAAACTGTTATTGAAATTATATCTAAGCATTCAATGAAGAGCAGTACAAGCAAAATGGATATTTTACGTAAATACAGTAACACAAAAAATAATGTTTATAAACATATAGAAGGAACTAATATGGAATCTACATTGAATCTGTATAAACATTCAATTGCATAAATTAAAACGATGTACAGCATGAAGAACCTCATGGCCATAGAACCTCTTGGCTTCGACATAGTGCGATTTCAAAGTTTTCTGGTGAGTACAGGATTATGCACCTTGATCCTTCAGAGCTTATTTGTTGCAACATCTAAGAGAATGCAATATACGACTCAAACACGCTAAATTGTGCAAAGCAAACCACCTAATGAGGTAAGTTAAAATATACCTCAGTGGCCGTTTCATCATATATTTCAATAAGACTTTAGCATTAGTCACTGTGTATTTTAGTTTTTCTGTTATTAAAGGTTTAAAGTTTTGTATATTTCTGCTGAAGCTAGTGTTCAAGCACTAAAGTTCCATGAATACTTTTTTCCTGTGCATGCAATGAATCAGTGGAATCAGTACATATACACACAAATGTTCCAAGGATACAGTTGCTACGGAGGGAATGATGGAGTAGAGAAGTTAAGATATTACTTAGACGTGTGACAATAATACGGCAGCGTTGTCATACTTGTATTTCGTCACCATACTGTAGTGTAAGTCATTACATTACTCAACCATGTTTACGATGTTTTCCATTCTCTGTATATAAATGCATGCATATTTTTGTTATGTACCACAACTGAGAAACAGCTATAATAATTCTTAAAAGCAACGGAATATTCCTTTTTTTTTTTTTTTTTTTTTTTTGCAGTAATGCTTAGTGCAGATCTGAACCTTCGTTACTTTAGTTGCTAAAAATTGCGACACATTTTGCACTTTCCATTAATTGGGTATTATATTTCTTATTTGTAAGTGCCTTACATGTGTTCCGACTTTTTTGTGTAAATCTTTACCACTAAAACTTGTATCAATTGGCGCATTTAATTAAAATATATTTTCTCCCAAGAACGTCTCCAGATGTTTTTCTTAATTTAATCACAGAAGAAATTTGTATGTACGTGTGTGTGTTTGTGTGTGTGTGTGTGTGTGTGTGTGTGTGTGTGTGTGTGTGTGTGTGTGTGTGTGTGTGTGTGTGTTGGGGGGGGGCATCTTCGCATTTAGAAACAAAACATTTACCTCCTCAAATGGAAAGTTGATATCTTGAATTATTGAATGCCTCGATCAGATCTCGAACTGCCTGTCTCCATGTGAGTGCTCTTACTACTTGAGCTGCCATAGCAAAACACCCATATACACATTAAGCGATGAATCAATATATACCGATAACCCTAAAAGTGTGATATAAATATCCCGGTAAACCTATAAAACAAGATTCAAGAATACATATTGTGACTTCGTCTTGTTTTTCAGCTGTCTCTGCACTCAGTTTACCTAGTTTAATTCTCTCCGAGACTTCTGAGCTCACACTAATGTAAACTATTGCCACTGTTAACTTTGAATTTTTTCCGTGACGTAGCGGCATGACAAAATACGCCCGACGGTTCACTTTGGGAGTCGAACACAAAACGTCTCTAATTCCATGCAAGCACTCGCTGTACGGCATCAAAGTCATCACAAACTCGTTTGGAGGACAGTGCCAGAGATACACTCGCTAACTCACTCTTTCTCGTTAGACTCGCTTCCTTGGTGACTCCAACTAACGTGCGAGAAAACCCACCCATATAGCCATAGCTCCAGAGCGACTGAGAAAGTGAAATCTCTAGAAGATTGTGCTTATCTGGCGAGAGGGTTCTAATATTTAAGCTGGGTTTACGCGCCGCTTATGTTTATAGTTTTACGACAGCCCGGCATTTGAGCGGAAAATGTAATGCTTGCAGGTATTTATTCCTGCACTTACAGAAGAAACGGTTTAAAAAGGACTGGAAAGAGGATATATTACTAACAGAAAAAGAAATCATACATTTAAACATTTTAGAACAATATTTCAAAAGATATCCTGACAAAATAACTTGAGTGTAGAAGGAAGTGGCTTTAAGGCATTTACAAATAGACGTACACTCAGTAATAGAGAAGACCTCTAGCATCTCAACTTGTAATTGCATCTTTTTGTGGAAGGGATGAAATGAAGGAACTGCAGAAGACATATGGGCTGTAGAACCCGGCAGCGCAAGTGGCAGAAATGCTCAGAGTACCCTTACAGTTTTGACTTGACAGCCTGGCAGAGAGGCGACCCACCCAAACCGCCGATGAGAGGCTCTGAACGGGGAAAGTCGACTTAGCAGTGGAGACAAGAACGACCACCCCCTGTCGGAGCTGAGAGGTTCCTAATCGCAATCCTCTGCACGATCTGCGCAACAACAAACATGAAATGGGCCAGAAGAGAGCTATGGTAGATGACACGTCATTTCAGCTTTCGCCTTGGTGACCAGAGAAAACACACGGCACAGCACAAATTACTTCACTTCCTAAGGTGATTAGGTTGCCACATTGCCCCTACTTCCAAAAAACATACGTAAAAGAACTACATTGGAAATATCTTGCATAAAGCGATTTTTTCGTGGAGTGAAAGAGAGAACCCTTAACGTCTGCTATGCAAACATTACCGCCTGATCTTCAGCAACACGTTGGGAATTAAATCCCTTAAAATATTCGTGTTTTGTAAATGGGAGTGATTCAGAATAAGCAAACAGCATCCCTGCGATAAAACTTGGGTCGTCGTCGCGGCCGCCGTATTCTATATCAGCATTATCCGTTATGGTGTATTACAGCAGGTATACCGTCCCTTGCGCTATAGATTAATAAATTTACTTTCCTCGCAGGTAGCGCAGGGATAACGCCACTTTACACAACGGTCACGCAGCGTCGAGAAAATGAGATTACTTTTTTCTGTTGCCTTTTTCGTAGCGACCACAAATTTTTGTTGCTCTCGTGGAATGAAATATTTTTGTGTTAGGGTGCATACCTCCGCGGTCCCTATCGCGTCCTCCAATTCACTTATGGGACAAATGCCTCACGTATCACAACGAATTCAAGACGTTCTGATTTGTCTGCATATCTTACATACCACCAATGGGCCTATTTAAACAAATATTATTTAATGTAACTAGATTTTAACGATATTTAATATTCTAAGTAACTTATAATTTCTAATGATTTTAGGTTAGGCTTGTACGAAATTTGGCACTTTCCTGAATTTCATAGTTCTATGCTATGGGTTATTTAATTAAACATTTTAATTGTGTAAATGCATTACTGTGATCAAAATACCCAGACTATAATCTGCTTCAAAGTAGAATGATCCTTTTGTAAACATATGAGAGGGCTGGCAGAGAGAGAGAGAGAGAGAGAGAGAGAGAGAGAGAGAGAGAGAGAAAGATACTTTAATTGAAGGCCCTTAGACTGCTGATTGGCGGAGGGAAATTCAGGGGTGCTCATTTATGCAGTTCCTCTCCGGCATATTTCGGAGAGAGAGCTGCTTTTTTTTTTTAAATTACGTCTAACGTTAAGTCATATCGGACGGTGAATGAATTGGGTGAAATGATGCTCAAATGAGTCCAGGGTTCTTAGAACTTAGAGTTACCTGACATTCCTCTTGAAGGACAAGGAAAAAACCCGGAAAAACCTTATTCAGGTAACTCACCTTGACCAAGATTCGAACTCGGGACCTCTTGAACGTGAGGCCGACACGCTACCATCTACGCTACCGAGGCGGGCGAGAGAGCTGTTGTCTCTCATTTCGGCATGAGAGAAAATCATTCCATATACATAAAGGGAAGTTTAGGACGGAGGAGATATTTTCTTCAAAATCTTCGTGTCACATCTTTAAAAGGTGCTGAACGTAAATACCAAGTTTGGTGTTTAATCAATTTTTCGTTATTTAATTATGCTGTTCACAGACAGCGGACCTTTTTATCATAATGCTGTTTTAGATTTAGTGGTCCTCAAAAACTGTCTTTCCAGTGAAGTCTGGGTATCGAATATTAGGTGAAACGGAATACCTTCTCTATATACATAATAAGGAAAGTAAACAGAATTATGCAATTTTTTTAAATTTATATAAAGACAATAAATATTCCCCCTGGGTTTTATTGTGTTGATTTTCTGGACCAAAAGTACCTAACATTTTAAGTTAGTGAAGTAATATTGTTTAATGATATTAAACCCCTAGTAGTTGCTTCAAGACCTCTAAAAAACTTGGAAGCAAGTAAAATTATTATTCCACGGGACATATTCAACCCATCGAAATTCTAAAATGCAAGGAAACAATGCTCAAAGCTAGTGTTGGCTGGCAACCGTACGCCTATATACTTACGTCATGTGCTTGTACCCCAAATGCGAAATGTCTTGTATTTTAATATAAACACTGAGTGTTGTAGCTTTTGGTTTTGGTCAAATCTTGGGGATAAATTCAGCATTCGTTTGGGCGTTGTAATTTGTATTTTTGTACGCGTTACTTCTATGGGTCACATGTATGAAGCGTTAAAATTATTTCCACGTTACCAGAAATCTTTTGCCTTAAGAAAAAGAAGGCTCAGATTTTATGAGATAAATGGCAAAAAGCTGGTACGTTGTTGAGGAAATGAAGTGTTGCTATATGTCACCATCACGAGGAAACGAAAACATCTTCTAGTTATTTGCTACATCAAGAGGGGGAAAGCAGTGTATGTGTTACGATGGGGCGATGAGATGGGGAGAAACAAGAACAAGGCATAATAGCAAGGGTGTGCGTGATACCGTTTATTACAGGATTGTTCCGGAAATGATGTAATAGGACAAGACTTTGTCAGCCTTCTTCAGCAACCACAGAAAACGTCCCCTTCCTCGTTCGTTTACCTCAAATGAAAATGACATAAAATAGACGAGGGAAAACTTTTTCACACATCCATTTTGCTGCACTCTTGAACATCTTTTCCTTATCGAATTTAGCCCTTTTCATTAGTCACATTTGTCACATATCTGATGAAGAACAAACATATTCGTACATTTACCAAACTGGGTAATTGAACGGGTACTCGCAAAACCGAGCTAACCTTTCTTTATTAATGAATTACTCCATTCAATCTACTGCAAAAACTGTAATACTTACGTTATCTCAGTTCGGAAATGTGGGTGAGAGATACAGAGCTTTCATCTGTATGGATGTTTATTTGAAGCCTAACATTTTTCTTATGGCGAAATTAGGCTCACTGTGCACTTTAGACAAGAGACCGCGCAGATGACGTAACTGTGTATGATAGTTGTATGCCATGGAGACTTCTCCGCAGTAATGTGATCCTTGCATACAGTTCTTGCTGTCCGCTCACTCTGAAATTGGTTTTTCATCATTTTTCCTGGTCGATATGGAGACTTCCGGCGCGTTTTCTCATCTTTCACGATTTTCTTCCCATAGTTTCCCTTTCATTCCGTTTCATTCTCATGTTTCGTTGTGTACGACGGTGTCGGACAGATGGCGCGGATGTTTGCTCGAAGGTAAGTTACGTAGAACTGTTGCTTGTCCCCTGCGACATGTAGGCTCCTGTTGTCCTTCATTCCATCCCTTCCACTTGTGGAGTGGTACGTACAACAGAGCTCTGTAAGTCACAGCGTGCAAGATGTCTACCTCCGCTATATAATCTAGTTGTAGTGCTACTGTAATGATAAATTGATTGTTGCGAACACTGCAGTACTAACACGCTGCGTTCTCCTATGATAAAAGATCTATAGAATAGTCTATAGACACATGAACTTCTGAAACAGTGTTTATCTAGATATAAATTCTCATCGTTTCGTAAACTGTAATCTAGTTAAAGATAATGGGGTAATGTTGTGCAGGATAACTCAGTTTACACTGAAAGCACGAGATCGGCGCGAGATCATTGAAGGAATTCCGATTAATTGGATAACCTCCTGTCGTTAATCTCATCGGGAGGAAGTGAGTTTGGCTCGGTTGCGCATTGGCCACTGCAATTTTATATCTAATCACCTGCCCCAGTTTGTCCGCTTTGTGACAATGCTCTTTTGGACCAACATGTGTTGTTAGTGCTTTTGTCTCTGCTGTCTCGGAAGTCTCTGCAGCTTTGCAGAGATACTGGCGGGTGATAACAGAACGGTGGAAAATGTTTCGGAATTATTTTCAGTGGTAAAATATAGGATTTAGTGAAGAAAATAGTTTTTTGTTATGCTTTTGGCTATTTTATTTGTCTATTATTTTAAATTTAGCTCTGGCTTTTGTGTATGTTGACTTCTGATTTTATTTAGTGTTTAGATTTTGTGCTTATATTTATATCTTTTATTTTGCCATGCTTTTTTTAAAGGTGCCGATGAACACGCAGTTGAGCGCCGTTAAATATACATCCAGAGATAATAATAACATGAATTTATATCTTAGTAGCGAACACGTCAGTAAATTTTTTAGTGATCGAAGAGCATTGCAATGCGATGTAACGATTTTCTTGGACTTCTTTTCATCACATCTCCTATTTCGTTTACTTTTTACATATTTGCCAACACTGATCGAATTCGTTTAATTTTGTCTGAGATCCTATAAGTTGAGGATTTTTTAGGAATGGTAATGCCAGGAAATTTGTACATAAACTCAAAATGATAGTCCACATTTGACTCTACAGTGAACACAAGGCAGGTTCATAAACTTTATTTCTGTTATAGCCCATAGGATGAACTGCAAATCTCGTATAAACCTATGTTTACCGTGCGTCTCAAAAAAGAAAAACTTGCCCTACTTTTACATCAACCTCTAACCACGGAGTGACAGTAACCTTTGGGGTAAACTGTTTCTGGTATTGCTAGTTTTACTGTAAGGTTACCAAGCGGGATGGATCAGGCGATAGCGTTTTGTGTGTGGGTATGTGTGTGTGTGTGTGTGTGTGTGTGTGTGTGTGTGTGTGTGTGTGTGTGTGTGTGTGTGTGTGTGTGTAATTTACGTCCTCCAACGTTAAGTCATATCGGACGATGAATGGAATGGTTGAAATGCTGCTCAAATGAGTCCGGGGTTCATGGAGCTTAGAGGTACCCGACATTCGTCTTTCAGGATAAGGGAGAACTCCAGAAAAAACCTTATCCAGGTAACTCACCCTAACCGAGATTCGAACTCGGGACGTCTTGAACGTGAGGCAGACATGCTACCATCTACGCTACTAAGGCGGCCCGTGGTTTTGGTAGGTCGTAGGTTTGACTCCAATGACGGACTTTCCTGGCCCATAGGTTTCTTCGGAGGTTTCTCCTCGTCGTTAACCAATGCTAGCAAGCTTTGTTACCACCCCCGAATTTCCTCTCCTTCATTTTCACCTCCATTCTCATTTCACTTCACCCATCATTCACTTGGTACTTTAAGGGTTGACCCTCTTCGACAGCTGTCTTGGGCGCTGCATGGTGGGGAATTTGCTCTCTGTAAGCCTTCATCCCCAGGGGATACGGCTTCGATCACCGCAAGGGCTGTGTTCGGCTCCAGTGTGGCCTCTACCTTCTGACGCTATCGGGAAGTTTGAATCTTGAAGTGGTAGGGACCCTATTCGGGTTCCTGTATCGGTGCCTTTTGCCTCACTCCTTCCTCCTATCGGGGGCACAGATACAAATGACTGTATGGCCGCGTCCGTCCGTCTAGCTTACCTTACTCTAAAGTTGCGCCTCCCTTATTTGATTTTTAAAGAGACGACTTGTGTACCTCTGTAGGTCCCTTGCCTAATTGAGCTCGCACCGAAATGTATGCCTTCTTCTAGCGGGTTGTGTCGATGAGAAAGTACAAAAGAGTATATACTTCTCTGTCTTCATACACGCGAGTCATTAGAGCTATGGCAGAAGTTTTCCGTTCAGGTCCTCCAGATGAGTATGTCTCGTAGTTCAGTTTCTTTATGAATGCGATATCTGTTCGAAATCTAAGTAACACGATCCTATACGTTTTTGTCCATTTTGGCGAGTTTTTCTCCTGTGGTATTATTTGGATATTCTGTTCTTTCCCCTTATGCATCGTTCATATCTTATGGATTCATGAAAATACCGCGCCAATAAGTTCTTCGCCATGCATTGTAATAGTTTTAGTAGTTTTACATCCCAGTACATATTATATGCATTACGTACGTTATTTCACTCTATCTGTCCTTTTAACTACACACGTATGACAACACAATCTTTAAAGTTCTACTATACATTTTGATCTGTTTGTCCTCTCTCTTACAATTCTAGAGTATGTATTATCTGAGAAAGCGCAACCTTTTGATGAGATATCCATACAAAATGTGCATCTTTTCTGAACTACACAATTCCACACTATAGACAAAACTTAAGGTGTCACGAATATTTGCAGCCTTTCTTTCACTTAACATCATTTAAATTGCACTTCTTCGGTATTGAGAACGAAGTCAAACTGAGGGCAGTATGTAATAACATTATGTTATGAATCTGACCTTTAATAAGAAATCTTGCGTTGAAACTTCAAACATACAGTCTCTGACATTGTAAGATTACCCATTTGCTACACCCATGGCCTAGCGTACAATTCCGTACGTCATTAAAGAAAAACGTACCTCTTTCCTCTTGGATAAAGGCACATCGCAACTCTTTTATGGGTATTTTGTTTTCACAGCGCTTCAGTAATATTTTTACGTAATATGATGAGCATAATAATTCTTCTAATTGAGCTGTGAGGTTAGTTTGAAATACAGAATAAACACTTCTTGATAGATTACGTATTAACTCATGCTGTTTATGAGATTTCAAATGCAGTGATATGTAGGAGCATTAATTGTAATCAAATTTTAGTTGGTTTTTATGTTTGGTATTTTAATTAGAACCAAATAAACAGGCTCATAGTAACAATTGAGCAGTTTTAATATCTAAACAGTTTTATTATCCTTTTGCGATATTTCTGTGCGTTAGTTGAGGGAAAGCAATGTTTATTTTATATAAACCGCTATACAATATGTTTTCTTAATTTTTATACTGTAGCATTATTTTGTAGCTGCTCAAGATAAGGTTTCATAAATATATGCAGGGTAAAGAATGTATAACGATAAGGAAACTATTCGGTTATATTTCACTGAAAAAAGCAAATAGGTATGTACAGAGTACGCACTAAACAGTAGAAATCCGTTTCTTCTTCTTCTTCTTCTTCTTCTTCTTCTTCTTCTTCTTCTTCTTCTTCTTCTTCTTCTTCTTCTTCTTCTTCTGTATTTTTTAAATTATTTGCCAATGCATTTCACAGTTTATATGACTAATGGGTTTAATATGGAGAGTGAAAGAAAGCTAGATCAGCAAACCCTAAAGATAAGATTGTTATTATTAAACTTCATTATCTTGAAGTTGATAAAGCAATAAGTTTTGTAAAATCATATTCAAAATTAGCACCAAGTCCTGATATAGATATAGTCAAAACAAACTAGCGTTATGAACCACGGCGTTCATAACATCGCTGTAAAAGCATCAAGCTTTCTTGGTTATGTTTTTAATCGCATAAAATATAATTTGTTTATTCAATGAATTATCGGATTGAACGCTAATCATAGAAAGAGAAGAGACCATTACCCACATTATTCATGTGCAACTAATCAGATTGCTGTATAAACGCTTCTGTGGTTTTGACACCTCTATTAAATGCAAAAAGCAGGAGGTGTCGAAAATGCTTTTGGTCAACGGGATACTCCAATTTATTGACCTGAAAAGAACAAACATAATAAAACCATACAAAAATTAAGCACACAGTTTTGTAAAGCACACAGTTCTCTATCGAATAACATAAAATCCATTGCCAAAATACTGTTTTTTTGCACGCAATACTTTCACTTTAAGAATCCAAGACTATTAGTACACCAATTCCTGTATAAATTAAAGAATTAATATTTTATTTCATTTGTTAATAGGAATGAATATTATATTTGTCACGGCACTAAAGTATTTCCTTAAAATTATTAAAATCTGAAAATTATTACGTTTACAATCTACGAATTACTACACACAATTTTCGAGTTAGCTGGAGGCCCAGCAAGGTCAATACCTGCAAATATTAAGATATTTGTGGTCGTTCAGGCTTTATTTCTCTCTTCTTCGTCTTTATCGGCTAACTTTCCTCAACATTTTAGTTCTTATTTCTCTTAGTGTTTTATTTCTATTACATTTATTTATTCCAGTTTTCCTAAATATTTTTCTTTTCTTATTGGACCCCTTCTTTAAGCTAGTTACTCCGTAGGTATCGTAGTTTCCGCCGGTTATAGTTTTTAGGTTATAAAATGCACATTAATCAATATCCGGCCTTTCTCTTAGTCCTTTCAGTATTATGATCGCGATTCTAACCCAGCAAAGCTTCTACCTTCTGCAATATTATATTTTAGCACACTTTTCGGTATTCCAAATTAACATCACTATTTAAGTAGTATAGTCTCCAGCTTTTTTCCTTTTATTCCACCTTACCACAGTTCTACTTAGCGTTCTCGTAAGACGTAAAGATCTTGATAAATCAAAACTGTGTGTACAAAAATGAGTTCCTTAAATGCTCGTGTTCACTTTGCTCGTACCTAGGAAAAGGGGCGTAGCCTATAATTAACATGTTTATTGCAATTAAAAAAAAGGTAAAACGAAATTGAAAATAATATTGGACTTCATCAGAAAAAGTAAGTTAACTGTGATGCAAATACCATGAAGGCAAGTTACATTCAGACTTAAATGTACTATGTTTTCTAGCACCCATTTATTTGTACTTGGCTACTTGAACTTCTCACGGTAGTTCGGGCAGAACCTGGCTCTCGTGATAGTACCACTAAATCAGAATAAAGTAGGTACAAAATATGCGATTGGGAAGCGACAGTTCATAACAGCATAGAAAGAAGATATCCTTTATTTGAATGTGATCGTAAGCAGACGTTTTCAAATCTAGCGGAAGAATTAAATTATGAGTAACAAACAGTGAAGACTGAATGAAGAATTTCTTGTAAAATGCCTTTACCTAATATTGTGTTATTTTTAAATGTTTTGAAATGTAAGAAGTCATATTTATTTAGTTAAATGGACGACATCTTCAACTTTCAGAAACATTGTTCAGTAATTTAAAAGCTATAAAACACATACTGGGCAAAAAGCAACCCTGAAATTAACTGTTAATTTTTTGCGAAGACAGTAAGAGTTATACAAGCGAAACAAAGTGCGAAATAAATTCCGTTTTTTTTTTTTTTTTCATTTCAATTTTACCTTTCTCGTATGCAGAACTTGCAGCCCGTGTAGCTTATAACTGGGTGCGTGAGATTAGGTGCCTGTCGAGGAGAAAAGAAACCTGGTGTGAGGGTAAATAAGTGGATGATATGAAATGGCGGTGCATGAATAATTGGAGACTACTAACTGCAGATCACAATAAATGCTCAGTTATTAATTGAATTGGCTAAACCATTAAATAGCATTACCCTAGAATTATAATGCAGATGGTCAATGTACTAAAATTGTCAATGCAGCTAAATCACCATTTCTATGGTGAAATATATCCACTTAAATGAAGACTGGTTAGTACATCAAAAGTTGTACTAAAATTAACGAAAACAAATAAATAATGCACATCGGGGAAATTGGTTTAATGTCCATATATTTAGCTTAAGTCGAGATAGGTCCTATCCAGAAACTTAATAGTGCAACATATGGTTTCGAAGCTAAAATAGTTATTTTATTTTTCACAAACTGGATTAATATATGAATTACGCTGTAAGTGGCATTAGAAATGAAAAAAAAATAAATAAACGTCGGAATTAGTTTATAGATCTGTTATCTAACGACAGAATATAAAATCATAAAACGGTATCCTTGCACTAACACTAAAATATTTTTAAAACGAAGACTATCCCGAGTTCGTAGCACTGCTTCCGGTTTCGAATTCTAAATTAAAGAAAGAATGGTGCGACGATCTTCGTCAGTAGAAGCTTATTCTTCAAGCTATGTTACTGTCAACTTTATAATTGAACTTAGGTTTTCACAGTAGTAAAGGGCAACCAGCTCCTTTCAGACGATTTACTCCACAGGGGAATATATTATGATGTCTTTGATGATTGGCTAAATTTCGATATGAATTGATTCCTACTGGATGCGGTCGCACCTTTCATTGCTTGCTACCCTGCTTCCATTCACTGGGGTCTTTAGCCAATTTTTTTTTTTAAACACTGTCCACCTCCCGTCTTGAAACGTTCAAGTCTCTCGTCACTTATGTCCTTTTTTATGTTGATAAAGTAAATGTATCTATTTTTCCTTTATTTATTTTTGTTATTACAAAATAAATGATAACAAAGCAAAACCAAACACAAGTTGGTAACATTGGTTTTCTTTTATTCTGATCAGAATTTTTTTTAATAAACAATCAGGATCACAACGGGGAAATGTAAAGTGGGAGGTCTGTTTTTACTTTATTTGTTCATGTTTAGTTACATTTTGTTGTAACACTTTAGAAAGAAACTGCGTGCACACCCGCGCGAAAGTTAGCAAGTGAGATCCAGTTGATCATTTAACTCGGTCCGCACATCATGATCTACGCATTTTGTATCGCTCTGATCTGAGCCACTTTCTGAATGCAAATAAATTAGGATAAGCGGCACTCAGGCAATAATGGTTGATAGCCATTATCAACCACATTTGAGTCCATGCAGTGTTGCCTTTCTTAATATTCCAGGATAGAATTATTGACACTCACGTATATTCCGCCCTGCTTCCAACCAGCACGCCAATTTTATTTTTAGTCCATTTCCAGATCTCAGGTACTTTTTTGCAGGTGGTAATTCTGTGTATCTGCGTGTCCCTTGATCGAACATACCAGGATGTAGACCCCTGTGGAGTAAACCAGGTGAAAGAAGCTGTTTTTCGTTTTACTGCTTTGAACACCTTAAATTCAGTATCAGTCTAAGTGTCAAATTGTATATATATATA
Organism: Mantis religiosa; assembly: GCA_030765055.1. Classification (NCBI taxonomy): domain Eukaryota; kingdom Metazoa; phylum Arthropoda; class Insecta; order Mantodea; family Mantidae; genus Mantis; species Mantis religiosa. Next base: position 119,885,683 of record CM060950.1, read on the forward strand.
TACGATGCCGAAATATTTTAAAAAAATTGCAGGAGAAAATTGGCAGGATAAAACATAATGAAATAAGTAAATAAAATCCTGGGTTGTAGCATATGATTTGATACTTTAAATGTTAGCCAACGCCTTACATTTTTTCTTTTTGGAGAGGGTGTCCAACTACAGACGTCTGAGACATAGAGAGGTAGTTTAAAGAAAATACTAAATAAATAAGTATAAGAACTGGGTGTACAGTACATCAAAATAAAAGAGTTTACATTCGTGTGAAGATTTTGAATGTGTTCATTTTCTAAAATATTTATTATTTGCGCAAAGCATATATGCGTAAATTGAATGGTTTTAGAATGTTGCATGTAGGTCTCGCAGCACATTGGCTACATTTGTTTAGTGCCCTAGCAGGAGCTTAGCTGGGAGGAAACAGGAAGGAAAGGAAAGGGATAAAAAGTGGGTGTGAGGACAGGACACGTGGGGCTGCCTCTCTTATTGTGGGCTGACGCTTGCAATCTGTGGCCACAGATTTTACAACTTCGCCGTACGTCTGCAGCGAGATAAAGTTAGTTGTGTGTCGGATCAAGCGGGAAACGAGGGAAACAAGTTCACAAACTTTAAGTACCTACATACAACTCGCCCCTGTGTTTACATCACTGACTTTATCACTAGAACAATTCTTTTCCCCGCTTTCTTTTATGCGACCGACAGTGCTGAGAGGTACCATTAGTAATTCTTAAACGCTTTAGTACTTCAATCTCGGCTGACAGAAAAACAGGAAGATATAAACATTGCAAATCGTTCCCTTCTAATTTACGTACAATAACCTTAGTCGTCCAGTACAGACGTTCTACATTCTACTAGTCTTTCAATATATATGGTGTAAATGTATATGAACCCGACATCTACGTTGTAGAGGACGTTTTTAAAATCATGAAAGTACGTTATGCAGTTTTTCTCTGTGATAAATTCATGTTTCGTTACGAAAAGTTGCTTTATTCTTGCATGCGCTTATCTTGAAGGACGCAATTGACGGTCAGCTATCCGACTGACTTCACTCTGTGGTACCCTAAATCGCGACTCTGTAGATAGTAATGTTGTTGTTCAGATTAACGTTATCTGGCATGATCTGTTGATTGAATTTTCTGTGTGTAGAGGTCAAAGTATATACTGCAGAGCATTATGTGTTTATTGTGAAGTTTCGCTCCAATACTGGACTATCAGCTAGAATATTGTAGGTATATGTAAATTCCCAAGTGTTTCTGGCCCTAACGCAATCTACAATTCATGGGGAGTCAAAAAATTTAAACATCTAGTTTCGTGGTAGCAATAAAGAAACATAAACAGCTAATAATCCTAATCGAAGAACAAATTTAACGAGATAGTGGCTGTCTAGAAAGTAGACCAAACAAATTGTTGTCTTGCATTACTGCGTGATTTTGAAGAAGGAATAACTGACTCCGTCGCTCTCCTGATCTGTATACTTATGATGGCCGTCTGTGAGAAATGCTTGGAGATAATTTTAATACAACAAATCTCCATATTCTAGAACGGATTATAAAAATAGTATGCTCTGTGGTTTTCCAATATTTCCGTCAAATATTCAACAATATGTTCATCAGTTGTTACTCTTGTATACACACAGAGGGGAATATTTCAAAACACTTTGATAAAAAAAGCCAAGTGTAACATATATTATTTCGAATCGTTAGCATTATCAATGGTAGAAACGGCTGGTTGGTACCCCACTTCTGCACAAACTGATATCAGTGCCATGGGAACTTTAGACTGTCAGTCTCGTCATTCAAGGAGTACAGAATTGACGCACCAAAAGCTGGCGTAATAGCTTCCTTCAGGTGTCCTCCAATTGAGGTAAATTTCGCCTCGCAAGTATATACGATGTTCGCATTTTGACCTCCTTGTATTGTTAATAAATAATAAATAATCGGGAACAAAATAAAGTTTAAAAACCTGCTACAAATTAATGAACTCTTAACTGTAATCTAAATGATTACAAAAGGTGTAAAATGTCTTTGAGCTCGCTATATTGTTGGCTTCAACACTAACTCGAGATTTCACCCAGGCTAGATGCAGTATTTAACTCATTCGGTATACGAGGGTACTACCTTCTGCTAAATGTCAGCGTTATGGAACAAGAACTTCCCGTATTGTTCCTCTGTGGTTTTCTTTCTTTCCTTTCGATACTCCTGTTGTTTCGAATCTCAGTACAAATAGAAACGAGAATCATAATTTGGAAAATTAAAATAACCCTTTGGTTAGAGCGCAGGAACCTTTAGAAATGAACATGCCATAATTTCCGTGTAGCAATGTTCAAGCATAAATACAGATATTGAACTGCACGTTTCATATTTAACGGTTTAAAACGCAAAATAAACTCTTTTGAAAGTTCGATCAATTTTCACCGAAGCTTATTTATAAAACAAGAAAATTCCCTTTCTATCACACAGTGCTTTAAAATTCTTGGTGTATATCGCACAAAATAATTATTCCACATCTTCAATTTTTAAGAAGGGCCGAGATTTCTTTATCTTGTCGAGTTTGGGCAAACACAAATTTAGCAGGTCGGTCATAATTGGCTCGGATACAGAGGGAACAGTCTCAGGTAAAGCCGGGCGATTTTTGGAGTGATTCTATGACGAATTGATCTTCCCTAATACAATACATGCACATTGCCATTTAGAAGGTAATAGAATGTGCATGTTACGGGTTTATTTTAATTGGCCAAGTAATTATTCATAAATGCTTGCTTATGGCCTTCTTTGTGGTCACTCAATTTTTCATTGTTATCATCTGGCAAATACTCGTACACCAACTGTTATTCCATTACATATACATAGGCTGTAAGACAAGTTGCCTATTTTATTATAAAGATAAATGACAGCGGCGTACCCTTTTAAGTTTAAGTTAATGCTGCATTCTGTGATGTATTTCTCATTTGAAAAGTGACATTCCACAAATAACGTGTAACACGATGGTTGAAGACAAATCAGTATTGGCTTACAGTAGAGCTGAGTACTGCAGAATGACGTGGATTGGGAGAAACTGAAAATCGTCCTCTTATAACCACAAGTTTGGGTTCCTGCTGATTTGTTTAACAATTCCGTTTGTATTTCCTGTATAATTGCATTTAGCTGTATGATAAATTATAACACCATAGTTCTTATATACCAGGCGGGTCATCTGCACCTATTTATTCTTATCTATGCAACCCGCAGTTTATAGTCTAATGTGAAAGCATTGACGCTTTTAGCACAAAAGCCGTTATTGCAGCTCTGCCGTTCTACTTGGTCCTATACGCACAGCCCTGAGTAAGGACCTAGAAGCTACGAAAAGCTTAAATAAACGACGACTTTTCATGCATATAATACTAGCAAGGTCATAAATCAATGCTTTCCCAAAGAGCGACTTAGAATACGTGGCACCTGGCCGAGTGGCTTAGCTGCTGGAATATGGTGCTGCAAAGGTTAGGTTAGAAAGGACATCACATTGTTTTTTTTTTTTTTCTTTCTTCTAGTCTTTATTGCCTATCTTTTAGTGACTAATTTATTTACTGTGGCTATTGTTTCTCTTGTGAGCCAAAGACACACGAATTACAATCCTGTAATTAGGGATCGTGTTTAACTTTGTGACTCTTATAATTTGTACCACTAAAGCCACTTTGCGTTTGTGAAGTACTTGGAACTTTGTTGAATGGTTCGTAATAAATTATCTACTACGAACTTTAAATTTATATCTATCTGACAATGGAAAACATGGCGATTATGGTATCTTGTAAACACCTGTAATGTTATTAAATGTCATTTGTATCATAATATCAAATTATAGGATCCAAGAGGTAAAACAAAGGAGAGACCTTCGAAGGACATTTAAGTATGACGAAGCAGTGATGGAACTGTTCTTGATGCAGACAAGGCATCTGTTACTTGATAAGGGGATTGAAATATTAATTCAAATCCGCAAGAAGTGTATTGCAATAAAGGGATAAATATATTGAAAAGTGAAATTCACTTTTTGTCTTTATTATACCTAGGAAATAATCTGTTGGAAACTTATGGATCTAATTTCATAAACATGATAGTTGCTAACGACTGCTTGTACATACAAAAGATGCAATGATGATTGTTGGTTTGTTCTTTTTGGTGATGTATTTACTTTACTGTGCACCTCAGTTTCTCTTTTAGAACCTTCAGTATTACTCGACTGTTTGCAGAATCTACTCGAACGTTCCAACAACCGATGACGTCTGTTGTCCGCATGACATGATTGTTCAGCATGCTGCCTACAGAGCACGGCGTTTGCTACTGATGTACTATTGCAACTCTTCTAATAAGCGGATAGGGTTAGATCGTTAGTTGGCGTTGCCGTCTGCTTAATGGAAGTCCAGTTCGAATGCCACTAACAGTAAGAAGGGTTTCGTATGCTGCGAGTTCTGTAATAAAATGCAATTTAGCCTCAAAGTGCACAGCGCGCAAGTAGAGCTCCTTAACGATGCACTTTGATTTTAAATGTCGAGGTTTTTATGGCCAAGGATGTTGAAAGTATAACATCTACCATCTCTCTGTACTTAGCGTTGTGTATTTTTAAAGTAAAATGTTCAGGAACAGTTATATATTGTGAGTAAGAGTATCCCTTTAAGCGAAGTCCAATAAAATATAACTAACGGCCACTTTCTAGTCTCTGACAATGCAACATGCATAAATAACTTCATGTAGTTCCTAGCTTTTATGAATTTAAGCGATTCTCGCCTCTATAAATCAATTAGGTGATCTCCACCAATCAGCTGCATAAGAGCCCGCCATTATCTCTCTCTTTCTCCACTCCTACATTTGCAACAGTACCATTCTAATTTGAGAAAGATTATGGCAAGTTATTTAACAGCTGAACGTATGTTTTTAACCGTTAGCACTTCTAATATCGTTTTTGAATTTATAGAACAAGTCAATGAAGTTTCAAGTTGAAAACTTGGTCTAATGACGCGAGTATCTCACTCAAATATATCAATTTTAGTTTTGAAGTTCTCTGAAACCAAAAAGGCCATTCCCATGCGAGTCTGTGAGCACCATAACTCAGAATCGAAAAAAAGAAATACTTGAGTGAGATACTCGAACCATCACAGGCAAAGATTTTCAAGAACATCTTCCATTAATAAACTAGCCTTGGTATATAAAAATGCTTCCTGTTAGTTATTTTCCCCAAAAAGAGTAATTATTTTGATTAATAACTTCGTGTTTCTATAGATGTTAGACGAATAATGTATATTTTCTCCACAGCCCTTTTTATTCGAATGCATTTAACATTTTCTTTGTATAATTGTGAATCACATGAGAACACCAAGCACATGATTCAGCAATATGTACCGCTGATTAAATATACAATCAATGACAAACAGGTCATTTTGTACTATAATCCATTTCTGAAATGTTCCAAATGTAGTTTCGTGTAGAACATGCGGCATCTATAAACAACCTTCCTTGACTATTTTCCCCCGTATGCGCTCGTTAACACCACAAACCATATATATGCACACAGCTGTGTTTTATTTCTTGTTTCATTGATATAACATTTGGGATTATTTCTAGTCAAAAGTTTATCATGAATAGCCCAATATAACGATGTAGAAGAATCACTTCTGGAATGAGTAATTATCATAACCCTATAAGATATTAGGGCAGGTGTAATGGGTAGAGAAGGCAATGAAATTGTATGAACACCAGATTTTTTCATTTTTCTCCTACTCACTATAATACGCAACCAAATTTTCGAGTAGAGTTCAGTAAAAATATGATTTGATGTAGGCGGAATTAAAAAAAACAACAAATAGGAAACGAGCCGTTTTGTGTTTGTGTGTTGTTTGTTTGTGTGTGTGTGTGTGTGTGTGTGTGTGTGTGTGTGTGTGTGTGTGTGTGTGTGTGTGTGTGTGTGTGTGTGTGTGTGTGTGTGTGTGTGTACTCAAAACACCATGTTGGACAGTTATAAAACTTTGTATTTAAGTGCAGCAACTTCGAAAAATGTGAATAAAGATTTTCAAGAAAATAAATCCCTCCCAAACTACCCTTTACGTGGAGAATATTTCTTCCTTTTTAATTTCCCCCAAAATGGTAAAGCTATTTTGATTAAAATACAATATAGGTATTTAAAATCTTTGCATGAGAAATAAAAGCTATGTCTTGAATTTTCTGTGATTAGCCTTGCAAATCCATTTTATTTTAAATACATTTTAAATATCTTATATAACCATGCTTGATATACAAAAACACATAAAATCTAAACTCGTTAAACCACATAATTTATATTAAATAAATGACTTTGCATTCATCACTGACTAATACTGGTTTAAATTGTCAAACTTTTCAAACGTTTTTGAAGTCCTATCGTGGCACGTTTGTTTTTCGTGGACATGCAAAGGATATGGAATTTCAAGTGACCTGCTTTTTAAAAATTTGGCTACTACTTCAGCCTTCTGCTTTTATCTGCAGTGAAATGTGTATAATTTCTGCAAACGTTTACCTCGATTTACATGATGTAGATAGAAAGTAGATAGTTGTTTTGTTGAAAAAGGGGAGAGAAAGTAATGCGAGTGTGATAGATATGTCAGATTTTACCGTGTAGCATTAACATGAAATTGTTAAAGGGTAATGAGTTGGTTCAGAAAACCTGGCAGTTTCTTTAAAGTGATTGTTTGCGTCCAAAATATAATGTTTTGGCATTGCGATTTAGGTTTTATGCTATGTGTTCCTTGTTTTCATGTTGGGAAGCCTGTAAGATTTGTAAATGTTTTAAATTCGCTCCGCTCAGTACTTACTGTGGATGACATATTTGTTACAATTAAACACATACAAAACATATGTTCAAAAATAAGTTTTAGTATTGACTGTACCCATTCCCAAAGTCATTATGAAAAAACTGCTTATGTGTTCGTTACTGGGTACCCTTCCCCTATGTTTACCTTCTGTATGGTTGTATATATATTTTTTCTTTTCAGGTCAATAAAAATAATTGACAAGTTGACAACAAAGACCATTTTTGACACCACACGAGCAGGTTCTGTGGCTTTAGTGTAAAATGCTGTTTGTTATCTACTTGATTGACCTGAAATTAACAGACCGTTAGTATAGCTGTAAGTAATCAAACAATAACCACACTATGTCACAGAGCACACAATATTCTCTCGAATGACATAAAAGATAGTGCCGAAGGATTTTATTTTGCAGGCAAAACTTTCACGTAAAAAGCGCCAGGACTTAATGTGCCAGGTCATTACATAAGGACATATCACAGTTGTACAGTGGTTGTTTGGCATTTTGAGATGCCACAGCAATGATTATTTTCACTAAATCGTTTAATGAAGAAGAGTTGAAGAAATTACAGTGTTATCAGCGCTTTTCTTATAGAGGTTGTAGTTTGGGCACATAAAGCGTTATATAAATCAGTTGTTGCTTAGGACATGTAGTTTTAATGATCATATCTGGCAGCACCTCATTTTTGGAGCTTGGTGAATTGCTACTATACACAGAAAAAGTTGCGGGAAGCAAGAGTTCCAAGATAAAGTGTTCTCTCATTCCGTATAATGCGATTCTCAGAAGTGCACTAACTAGTAAGATGGTGTTTTAAAAGCATAATGCTGGTCATTTCCTGGATCGATGTTAGAAAGAGGGAGGAAAAAAGTCGTCTTGCAGAAGGCGTCCCCCCACCCCCAGACGTCTTCGTGTGGCGTCACGCTCCGCCCTTCGGCCCACCCTTTCCCCCCACCCTATTACTTGACTCAAGTGATGCAAGCATCGCTTCACCTTTTGTGTAATTAAAACTTTAAGTGGGTGTAACAGTGCCCATTACCCACCATCTTATCTTCAGCGAAAATTCTATTATAATAAATTAGCAATAATGAGACTAGGGGATGTCTTTTTCTTACCTTACCCTCGGAAAAAGATGGGGGTGGGTGAAAATTATTAAAACGCAGGAAAGAAGCTTCTAGCGTGATCTTTTCATTTTACCTCCCTTCACAGCAGTTCTTGTTGATTACCGCATAACCCCCAGTCAACCCCTTGTGCTCTCATCGTATATCTGCAAAAAGATTGCACAGTTTTACCAGGAAGGGAAAAGGCTTAATAATTTTAAAACTGTTGCTTGCTTCTTTCTTTAAAAGCTCTTGGCATTGAAATTACTATTTTCTAAAAGTTTCAATTTAACATTTTATCACAAATTTGTTCAATATAATTACTTGCCACAGTTATATGTACATACATACCTTTCTAAGAAAATATTTTTAAAAATTCACATGTGTTACATGCACATAAATTGTTCCCTCTTATTGCTTTCTTTACCACAAAAAAGGTAAAGAAAGTATCGCACCACACCAAAAATTTGCAATCGAAATTTCTTTCGAAATATTTAAATGTTTTCAAGTTGTTCAAATATCTACCAAACTTGGTATATAACTTCACTATATTCGAAATATGTGTACTCCAAACTCCCCTTTACATATATAGAAGATTTGTCGAAATTTTTGAATTTCTGTAAAATTGTTCTCTAACGATTTTGATTGGTATAGGTACTATATATGAAATGCATTTACATGCCAAATGTATACCTATCTTTAATTTTGTGAGAATAGTGAGATCCCTGTCATTCGGAAAGGATTTTATAAATTCTTGTACAGATGGTAAACGCTAAGCTATAGACGAAGACGTATTATACACAAAAATGGACATCTCTGTAAAACACACAATGTATCTCAAATATTGTTTTATCATAAACCATTTCCGAGATATTAGTGGTTCAGTTTCTTCAATGACTCGTCATTCATTATGTCCTATTGATTTTCAGATGTTTCTTGCGTTTGCGTAGAAAGAGTACGGCTTTTTGAGGACAGCATATGAAGTCTAGTTCTCAAACATTTGACTATCAATATTCATTTTGTATTTATTACAGATTGCAAGAGTTTATCTCGATTAAAATAAGGTAGATAGAAAAATAAACATTTCTAACAATTGTTTGTATACCCATTACATAGCAGAGAAATAATGTGTGTATTTTTATAATTGCGCTCACAGTCAGGAAGATATCGTATTTTTGAAACTTGGTTCACTTTTTATATCATAATGTCTCAAATCAGAACGATCCTACTGTAAACATATGGGAGGGGACAATATAGAGACGGAGATACTTTAACAAAATATTCTTAGACTGATGGTTGTTGGAGAAAAACTGATGGGTTTTTATAGAAGCGTAGTCCCTTGTCATATGTTTACAACAGGATCGTTCTAGTTTGAGACAATATATACTGCTACCTTCCCTCCCGAGCTGTCCCTACACAACTGAAAGCAACACTAAAACACCTCATTTGCAGGATACTTAAGTATTACACATTTTTATTTATACTGACATTGCAGCTATGTGTTTTCTTAAGCTGCCATATTCATGTGCACTAATTCACATTAAAATCATAAAATCGCACAGTGACTCAGTCTGTTACAGATTAACAGGTTGTTTCTTATAGTGAAGTTACAATAGCATCTACTGCAGTATCTAGGCGTTAATAGGTTAACATCTACGTATAATATTTGTGCAAGCCTCCAATATAAACACCTTGTTACTGTGTTCACTCGGGCAAATTTGGCTCATTATGGCATCCAATAATAGCAATGGCGTATTTCCTATAGTAATCACATAAAACCATTTCCCAAGTAAGTATCCATGGCATATAGAGAGGTGAAATCATTTTGTAATAATCTATTCTTAGAGCAGCTGAGATGCAAAATCCTCTCAACATGATTAAATACAGCGGGTGCGTTAGAAAAATGTATACACACTTTGAACTGCCATAGAAACTGCATTTCAGGTGTTACAAGGTTCAATTTCTGGGAGAAAGTAGCATCTTTCTTTAATAGGTGGCAGCAGAATTGTCTTTCTAGTTACTCAACCCAGTTAGTGACAAGGAAGCTACTGCAATATGACGGACGTACGTTTGACTTTTATTATCCCCCAGGCTCTCCAGATCTTAAGCCGCTGGATTCCTTCTTATGGGGCACAGTAAAAGATGAGGTGCTCAAACGTAAACCACGTAACCTAGACACACTTTGGAATGAGATTCAAGCGGTGAGTGCCGAAATCCCATTGGACACAGAGGTACGATGTACGGAATCAGTGGTGACTTCTACTCAGCACTGTATTGATGTTGAAGGCCACCAGTTTGAACAGTGATCATATTTGCGCCAGAAAGTGCATTTATGTTTCAAATTGGACTTTAAGCTTTCCATTACTTTGTAGAACGGGAAATAAATTTTGTATGACGGCTCAAAGTATGTATATATTTTTTGACGCACCTTGTTTAGAATAATCGAGATCTGTGTTTATAATTACTTACCAAGCTGTGGTGATAGCACCTGCTCTCTTCTATCTTAGGAAGAGATGCATTGCTTATCGGTTCAGCACACCAGAAAACTACAAATGAAATGCAAGAGAGAAGCTAATGTTCTATATGAAAACGCTTACTTATGCAAATAATTGATACAGAAATGTTTCATTATTTCCTTCAATTTACCTCGTAACGCATAAAGTGTATCCAACATGACACTCGTGCCCTAAGGATTAGATAATCCACTTATTACATAAATTACTATTACGAAATGTAACTAGATAGTTATAACCAAGGTTAGGATTTTTAAATTGCGCATCGATTTTCACGCCACATTGTAAAATTTTGTTTCTAGTTACCAAAAGAAGCATTTTTTCACGCACCTTTTTCCATGTTGGGGATATTTTTCCCCAAACTATGCCCATACTGTCCTTCCGCCCCCCCCCCTTTCTATTAAGTTGCATTCTATTTTGTTCTATATGATTTATAATCAGTATAAAGTATATAACTTTCAATTAAAGACTCCTCAGCTTGCTGTGAACATAACATGCGAAAAGTAAGCCTACCTTTTTCAGTAAATGCCGCTTGGGACCTGAAAGAAAACCTGCAACACCTAAAAAGAACGGTGTGTGACTCTTTCTCTTGCTTTAGCACTATAGTAATGAAATTGACAATGAGTGTATATAGTTCTAGTTTTCAATTTCACCGGAATCAGTAGCCTACTGTTCGTGAATGTGGCTTTGTTACTGTGACAGACGCCATCTGTTCGCGTGGAGGCAGAGGCCAAGGTCACGCAGAGACGGCAGTAACCACACGCGCCTAGTTCCGATGAGACTGGAATCTGTTCGAAGCTACTAGAAATCGCAGAGACTAAAGTCCCAGCATGATTGAGAACATTCTGGTAATTGTCGTGGTGTTATATAAGAGTGTGGACCAATGTATGAGTACTTAGTGCAATTTTAGACTTTTAACGTTAAATAAAGTTCCTATTTTAGGTACTAGTCCTTTGTTAAATTATTAAATAAGTTCGTTACTCGATTTTACCATGACAAAGGTCTCCAGTGCCCGATATATTGTTCTGGCCTAGGGATTCATATATTTCACAGACACTGATGGAATTGTTATGCGATGTACTATTTAGAATTCAGAAAACTTGTTAGATAAAAACACTAGCGAGATCGCACCAGACCACACATTTATAGCTCTAAGAATAAAATAAGCAAGACTCTTAAAGGAAAGAAATCACGGCAATGATTTACGATGTACTATATACTTTTCAACTGAGCACTCCAAAAAGCCAAAATTTGATAGATTTCAACATTGATTTGTATGCAACTCTTACGTAAATGAATTTCACTCAGTAACGTGTGTCATTCATCCGTCAAGGAATTTATTTAAAAATTCACAAATATAATAATGCCCTATGAGAGTACCTTAAGGAGAAAAAACTACACAGAACCTGTTTACCAGCAAACCATAGAAAGAATAACGGAGAAAGTGTCTGATTGCGATGTGGGAATCATTGTGGGTGAAACTATATACTCAGTGGAACGATAGATTTTGATTTTTTTTCTCCCCCCCCCCTTTAGCAGGGAAGAAACTTAAGCACATGTTGTTCGAAATGTATGAGCTGCAAGAGGACAATGCCAGTACAGTAATGCTATCAGTTAAGGACTTCTGTTGGAAAAAACTTTTTCTTGTGATTGTGAGCCAGGCTCTATACATGGTTTCAGCTGCTAACCTATTGAAACCTTTGGTTTCTAAGTTTAAGTAGGTGTGTGGTACGCTAGATCATGGCCTCCACAGGTTTGTGAACCCATAAGGAACGAATACGATAACGTAAATCATTTCGCCTTTACCCTAAAGAATATTTTTCTGAAAGCTCAGAGTCATGTTGTTGCCTGTCGGCAAAAAATTGGTCTATCCCTTCTAAATTTCCCGGTCATTATTCGGAGGGGATCTTAGATAGAGTGTGTTGCTAACTTGTGTGAGAATTTTGACAATATTAAAGAGTTTATGCTTTCTTTGAATCCACCCGACGAAGATGAAGTTTCCAAGTCACAGAAGCATCTCTTAACGGAGAAAATAAATAATTTGTAGATAACTATAGGTATTGTGTCCATAGTTTCAAGTACCTGACTGTAGCTATTAATCGATTAGAAGAACAAGGTCTGGAAAAGGAAAACCAATGAGATATTCTTATTTCCATGAGGAAGCATTTAGATGGCTTTTCAAAGACATACTTGAGTCTAGTCTTCAGAAGAATCCTGACATTGAGAAATTCGCCACATCTATAGAGTTGCCATTCCGTGTGAATACAAGGTTTGTCCCACTGGTTTCTGTGGACGTCGAAAGAAGCTTCAGCATCTATCAAAAGCATTCTAGCTGTTAATAGAAGCAGACTTAATTTAAAAAATGTAGAATCGCTTAATATCTTGAAATGCATAGCTTCATGCTTTTCCTTCTTCTTATGAGTGATAATTTGATGTAAGTGCTTGTTTGTTATTCAGTAAGCTGGAATAGAAGAAAGCACCTTTTTGTGTCCTTCCTTTTTCATTTGAAATTTACTTCTGAAAATCCTAATCGGGGTTAACACCATTACATGGCAATGTTGCCAGTTAGTAATGCACACTTTATTGCACGCACTACTACAAGAAAACTGTCAACGGTTTATAAAATATGCCATTGCGGTATTACTTATGAATTCATGACAGTCAAAAGAATGTAGGATTACAATTTCGAAATATGCTTAGGTATATTTAACTGTAAACATTTCAACCTACCAAAGTTCGTCACTAAACGAGATATATAAATGGAGTGCTTCAAAACACGGATGATCAAATAAAGGGGTCGAAGTATATTTCGATATCTTTCATTGTCTGAACATATTCCTTCATTATTTCCTATTACTGTTATATTCTTATGTCACTTAGTCATAATATGGAACTTAGGTCAAAAGCACCACTCTTTAAATACCTATGATCCATCCAGTGCCATTAACGTAATTGTTTTGTACGTGTAAGCGGAAAATCTACCGAGCTCTTAATTTTTCACAATGTATATATATATATATATATATATATATATATATATATATATATATATATATATATATAATTCTTCAAAACTATGTTTTTTGCATTGACTGGAATAGTTATCAGCTGACATAATCAAATGTAGCTTCTCAAAAATTCTGAGAGTTGGCTGCCTGAAATTTAGAATATATTGATAATTATGGTAGCTTTGCATGAAAATATTTTACCGTAATTGGTTTAATATGATAGAACTGGAGTCGCCTTACCTTCTCCACTGCTCTGTTATCAAAATAATACAATAATACTTCTGAATAACCATAAATAATTATGCCTAATTCTAGATGAGTGCATGTAGATAATATAGGGAAGTAAATTTAAGAATAACACAGAACAAAAATAGTGTTGATAAAGGTAATGATGATGGAAATAAATTTCTGAGAGATACAACAAATGTTTCTTATTTTATTTTTATGTTAATGTTGGTGTAACGTAATATTATAGTTTACTTCATGTATCTAAATTCTGATAACGGAACTACTGTCTTTTAAGGTAAATAATATTATTAAGAAATGCCAGGGGGACAGATAAACGCTTGTAATAAATCGTTTCCACGTACAAAATCAATGCATAATATAATAAATCTGTGTTACAGTAATTAGCTTAAAGGTATAAAAGTTTGTCTGAGAAAGGGAGTCATTAGCTAACTTACGTGTTAAAATAAAGCAATTAGTAAGAATAGCGTAGCAAAGGTGATTAGAGTTCTGGCGAACTTAGTCGACAAAAATACCATTAGCTTAAATGTTAAATTACATGATGTAAGCACAACTCTGAAAATTAGAAAGGGAAATGAAAGATTTGGGATTTAGCAAGTCACACAGTAATAGAGGAAGTGTCTTAGGATTATATCACATGAATAAATTTCTTGTAATATACAGCCTTGTAGAGGGGATTTAAGTTAGTAAAATAGCATAGAGTTATAAAAATCACAACTTTTACATTGAATTTTACAGTCTTTCAGATGTGTTAACTACTATCGGCAGTCGTAGCGTTTGAAGACCATGCTCGGGTGATGTAAAATCAGCGGTCACTGCCAGACAACCTTCAGCGTAGCAGTTTTGCGACTCACGGCAACGTACGGTTTACATTATTATTACGTAAACAATTATTTTAAACCATAAAATATACACGCTAAAATGTTAGCAGGTACAATTAAACAGAAGTAATTTCATGTAATTAGATTCAGTTTTAAATAGTAGGCAGCTTGCTTCAAATAGGTAATTATAAACCTCCATTAGGTTTTCCAGTCAGCTTAGGTTTTGCTATTTATCCACACATCTGCCCACGCATACCCTGAGAAAATGATCTTATAGCTCAATACTGAAGTAGCTGGCAGCAGATTCATTGGAAAACGGGAGTGTAACAGCGACAAGGGTGACACAGGTCGATTCGTCGTCAATACCTACATTAAACGGTTTGTTATAAAAAGATTATGCGCAGTAATATCTTGACATCCTTTGGAACACAGGCTGGGAATATGCTAAGGGCCAAGAAATTCATAATATGTGACCAAGATATGCTTCAAAATGATTAGGTATTTAGGTATCGAAGAGAGCAGATTAGGAAAATCAGAAGTAAGATAGTCCTTCCAAGTGAGATAAAATAGGCCGATATGTAACAACCGTATGCCTTTCTCTATCATTTGTCATAAATGTCTTCGGTTATTCAAGAATTGTGCACCCAAAACTTTGCTTTCTGTCTTCTTCAGTTTAACCAGAATACACAAATATTTGGAAGAAATCGTCTGAATGCACATTTCATTGTATGTGCAAAGGAGCACAGATGAGTCTGAGAGAATAATCGTATCCTTAAAAGGTAGGTCGATATTAAATATACTCACCTAGATATTCCGCAATGTTTTAATGACCTCACGAGAAACAAAAGAACGGCTATTTACTGTTTCTTTAAGATAAATCCTGGGTAACTTAGACGAATAACACATGTGAGTAATGCCACAAAAATATTCTTCAATATACTTTTTCTTATTGTAAGATGATCAGATGAAAAGAAGAACTGATAATTAGATATTAGATATATTCTAGAGGCTATATATATATATATATATATATATATATATATATATATATATATATATAAGAGCTAATGTTATGAAAAATATTATTTCATACAAATAGTAGGTATATGTTAATAAAATGCATTTTTTCTAGTGAAAGCTATCGGTTGGCAAGAAGCATTTCATTCTAAGTATTAGAATAATTGTGAGTTTACGCATTATACGCAGAGAAAAAAAAAGCAACATATGCATGTTATACCTCGGGTCAGTGTTTAAACGATAGTGTACTTCATTCAAAAAATGTACCTACTGCAATTTCTTGAGAGAATAAAACCCAGCACACAAATAACGTGGTATATTAACAGTCTGTCAATTTATATGCTATTTTCCTGAAAATCTTCACTTTATTTCCTTAATGAGTGGCTCACCTTTAAAGTGTTGTACTTATATGAATTTTCGTTATATAGGTAGTTTAACCAGCACACACATACCCACGTAGCTCTCTGTAAACTTATTTTATTCAGGCGCCCTTAAAACGTGGGTATATTTCTAGTGAAAACTCGATTACGAACTTTATATAATATTTTGCTTAAATTAAGGTCATTATTATTTTTCGTTTAAGTATTTAAGTACATTTAAATAGTCTGTCAGACACAGAAAATTGTGCCTTATTAATTGGTGCATTTAGAAAATAAAAATTAATAAATATAATACGCAAGACACTAAAGGATTATTAATAGGCGATAAGCGTGTTTTGAACATTCGAAAATATTATAGTTCTCTTTAGTAGTGCTGGTCTGCAGAACATGACCAAAATGCCACCTTTCTCTATAGGCTACCTTTCCAATAGCTCAGGGATGTCCTATTAGTATGCAGCAATTAATCGTGTAAAACACACATACCTACATTCTTTATTGACATGTACTTAAGTTAATGCTGTTTACTGCTTACCGGAATATCTGATAAGTATTACTGTTAGGATTTCCCATGTACAATATGATTTTCTAACCTTGGCCCCATAAACTACATAAACTACTGACTTAGTTCATTTTAAGTAGTTTATTGTACCCACTACAACTATTTTGGTAAACTATATTCACTTTTGTTTCAAATTCTTTGATTCTGTGTCGTACATAAATGTACAAGTAAAAAGTTTCGCGCACTTAGGTTATCAGGTGACTTCTTTACTTTAAATGTTGTAACATTTAGTGACCATTAGCTTACGTTTTAAAACTTGTAACAAACCCTTGTTTCTATCGCTACTTTTAGAAGAAATTCTCAAGATGTAATGAACAAAAACCTGTCAGTGAAAATTTCTTCATAACCTATGTTTTATTTCGGTATATAAAAAATATTAGCCGGAATGGAAAGTTATGCCAGATTTCAGTTTCGTATTCACAAACTACCTATATAATCTGCGCTGTCAATATCCCAATGCCATGGTACATTTAAACTAATTGAGCATTTTTAGCATAATTAATTGATACTAAAAATTCATATAGGTACTTCAAGTTGCAGTTCATTGCGCGTGAAATTATGGAAATTGTAACTTCTTCGAGTAGAACTTACATAAATACCAAATTTAGGTCGGATCTGCCAAGGTAAAATATTAAAATAATTTTCAATACTAATCTTAACATTCATTTGGATAGTTATTCATAAATTTTTCTTCTTTTTTCACTTTCTGAAGCATCTTTTTAGTGATTTTGTTTGAAAATTACAGTTTCGAGATAATAGAATAATACATCAAACATAAACTTAACCCTCCTGTAATTTAGTTCAAGTAGAAAACATATATAATTAACGGTCAGTTAAAGTTTTTGCACACTTTTATTTGTCACGTTACTCTATGTTCAATTAATTTATAGTCTTTCTATTACTGAGGAGCTCTCTTTAAAAATGTAAACTTCTGCTTGTTTGAAACTGTTGCGAAAATCTACTCATTTTTCATGAAAATAGACTAATTCCCTTTTCTGCGCTTTTAAAGCGATCTACACGATGATGTAGATGTCTGCACAGTTTTATTGTGAAATCTGTTGTAAGCTATTCATTTATAGAGTTTTTGAGAAATTGCCTTTTTGCATGTAATACAATAATTGTAAAATTACTTTCTAAACGTAATTTAATATAACTAATTCTACATATTTAGCCAAATTGTTAGCCTTAAATTTGTTGAGCAGGTCTTGAATAATTATCTATTGCTTTGACTGAAGTCTATAAACACAGAAGTGTGAAAGTAAAAATTAGGAACGTTAGGAGAAAAAAAGATTCAAACAAGAAGTAGTCACCAAATTTTTGTTTCTTTCTACAGCCACAGAAGTCTCTGGAGGCCATATTAACAAACAACAGATCTATCGTAATCGAGAAAAGTTATGCGTGAAAAACGCTTAAATGTAGGGGGAAGTGCAAAACCTTATCGTAATCGATGTAATAGTTTGGGACATAAGATCTGGCGATTTTTTAAGTGAAAGTTTTGCATCAAAAATAAAATATCTTAGGTTATTAGACGAGAATGATGTGTGCTATAAAATGTTAAGCATGTTTAATTTTTGTATGCTTAGGTATATACTTACTGTTTGTTCTTCTCAAATCTTTTTTTTTTTTTTTTTTTTTTTGTAATTTACGTCCTCCAACAGTAAGTCACATCGGACGATGAATGAAATGGGTGAAATGATGCTCAATGCCTCCGGGGTCCATGGAGCTTAGTTAACCGACATTTGTCTTTCGGGATAAGGGAAAACCCCGGAAAAAACCTTATCCAGGTAACTCACCCTGGCCGAGATTCGAGCTCGGGACCTCTTGAACGTGAGGCAGACATGCTACCATCTGCGCTACCGAGGTGGGCAGATCAATAAAATGCAGTGTCAGGTCGACAACAAGGAGCATTTTCCATACCTTCTGATTTTTGGCGTTTAATCGAGGTGCCAAAGCCACAGAAGCTGATCCCGAGTCATAAACTATAAGGAAGTAAATAAGAAAGAATAGAAAATGAGAAAAACAATAGGAATAGTAAATAAATTATAAGTAGTATAGTAAAAGAGTATTCTGTGTGCAAGCAAAATTGAATGTGTTCAGAGTACCCGAGGAAAAGATGTATCAAGCGTGTGAAATACATAGTATTAGAAAAAGGCAGAAATAACTTGCAGTTCCTAAAGCACTAGTCAAGTTTTGTCACAGGAAAATAAATAACGATACAAATGTTGATGAATAAGAACATTTTATCAAAAGACGCAAGAATTGGCTAAAGAAGTAGATTTGTTTGAGGTTTGGTAATGTCTTACTGTAAATTTTAGTAGCACAAAATCAATGTTTCGTTAAATTTTGTTATTTTATTTCTTAAAATTTAGGTACCCTATACCTTCCAAACTTTAGAGATCAGATAGTTTATAGTTTTTTGAAATAGAAAACTCGACAATCGTGTCATCAAAATAAGCTTATAACCATCGCTCAATTCAGTGCTACACTGTTTCTTAATTAGAAAAATATTATGTGTGCACTCATTTGAATTTCTCTACTCACTAACGTAAGAAAAATTTTAAAACCTAATTCTTCTATCTATTTCATGTCAATCGAGATAGACGTGTGTATAAGTGATCTAACCTATGTCCTTGCAGGTACGATGGGAATAGGAAAATATGGTAGACTTAAGCTATAGGAGCTGATCGCTATGTGAGAACTTTGACATTACATACATTCTCTTTAATGTCAAGAACATAAAAAAATGAATAACGGCTCCCCATTTTAGAAAAGTATAAGTAATCTATTGGAAAATTAAAAAAAAAAAAAACAGGAATATCTCGGAAGTGGTTAACTCCACAAAAAACGTATTTGGCATAAATTATGTGTTTTAATGACAACTACATTCCTTGTATAGTAATATTTTTCTGTCTCTCGTGTTTCAGCAGTCATCCAGCATGAAGAGGACGTCTAAGGACATTCACAGAAAATTCAAGATATAGATACATATATTTTGGCATAAAATATATACGTGGAGTAGGTATTCGAGGATCTCTCGGGCTTCAAGCCAGATGTAGATGCGTTTCGGGAGCATGCATTGTTCCCGTCTTCAAGGTATAGGTACTGAATGAGTTGAACTGGTGTTGTGTCTTTATTTATAATTTTATGGGCTCTGCGCGTGCCTGACTTGAAGCCCCAGAGAACCTCGAATATTCACGCCGACAGCAAAGCTAAAGCTCTTACTATAAACGTAGAGTATTTTAATCAAAATATTTAGTCATTTTTGAGAAAATCAAAAATGCCGAGATTCTCTTGAAATATTTCGCGTCGCATTCTTGGAAGATGCTGAACTTAAATACCAAGTTTGACATTTAACAAAATTTTCGTCGATTTATGGTGTTCACAGACGCACACAATTTTTTTTCACCTAAAAACGCCTTTGTGTTTTTTCAGGAAATGTTAAAATATGTATTTAGGTGAAATCCCGGTATCGATTTTGTGGGCGGGGTGCAATAGTTCCCCCACAGAAAGCAAAAATGAGGTTTAGATGAACTGGTCAAACTTGTGTGTTGCTGTTATCAGCCGATCCCAACGTAAAGGAACTATACGACAGTTCATAGGCTACGGTGCCAGATTCATTGTGAAGAAGTAATTAGTCGGAACAAACGTGACCTACAACACACCGTCCCAAGATTTTGCTAGCGGAATTACGTAAGACCTGCATCCCCCTCGACCACCCCGCAAGAGAAAATCAAAAAGAAGAAGAAGAAGAAAAATTGTGTTCCCCTCTCCTTATCGGGCCGGGCTCGACCTGCGCCTGGGCTGACTGGACTAGCCGCCGTATCAGAACCCTTTTCCTCGCTTCCTGGCCGGCCTCCTTTGCAACAAGGCAACCAACCACGAGCTTCGAAACCACGCCTGCGAACAAACCAACTCTTTTCTAAACGCCACCCTCCCCACTTCTCTTTACTTCCGTTTTCCAAAGAAAAATACACGCGCTTTTTATACTTCTTTTTTTATTATTATTTTGCCTGCGTTACTTTTCCTTGTGTTGCGGGTAATGTTTTTACCGCCCAGCCACCCGGAACGTGTCTGTAATATTTGTCGGTTCTCCTCCTAGATTTCTGCTTCTTCTCTTTTTCCTTTTTCAACGCCTCTTTTGGCATCGGTTGCAGAAGAAACTGCCTTAAAAACAGGTTTAGGGCTGTACATACACATACAAATAGCCGAGCAGATAAATAGAATGTGCCATAGAGTAACGTCGAGTTATGACTCAGATTGTACGGATCTAGTTCATAAATGTAAAGGGCGCCAAGAAACTAACAGAAATATCGCTCATGGCTGCAGAGGGTTTATATTCCCGAGCCAATATTGAAAACAGGACACAAAGTTAGGACTGCTCCAAGAGATATGGACTTGGAAACTGTCTGCGAATATTTTATTCTACCATCTCGCAGACAAATAATTTCTAACTCTTCATCTCATTTTAAATCCTTAAGAGGAACACACACGTGTTTCGACTTGCGGAATCTAAGCAAAGGCTGCACTAACAAAACCTGACATGCTTCATGGGTCTATTTTATACACGGTTTTCATTGCAAATTTCTCAGTTTAAATAGGTAACTGTTTAACTGTAATTTATCTTAACAAAAATGCATTAATTTCAGTACCAAGACGTTGTTTAAAATAGGATTAATTGCACTTTAGTTTTCAGGAATCACTTTCAGTTACTTCCTCTTTAATGCGTCAGACGAGATCCCAATAATTTGATACATTTTATTACAACAAGGTTCATTTGTTATTATATCACATTCATTTGTTGGTAGACGTGGCCTGCGCCCCCTCTCTAGTATCTACTTACACGATGCTACGTAGTTGAGAGAAAATATTGCATTTTACCTAAAAAAATCGGTATCGAGATTTTATTAGAAACACGTTTTGAGGTACCCTGAATAAAATGAATTTGTGGCAAAAGCTATATCGTGTGCTTTGTCCTCATTAATATGTCAAACGACAACCATAATTTCATACTTCTTCATTTCTTAGTACAACTCATTGAATTGTTCTCACAGACACGTGGGGTCGTTGAAGGGTTGCTCACCTCCGTGGAGGAGGGTCCCTTCGACTCTTGCCATACCGGGACTAGGTCCCTTACTGGCATGGTGGTAGGTATTTTATAAGGGATGGTGGTTAGATGGTGGCAATAAAGTTGGGATTAGTATAAAAAAGAGTAAGGAAAATTCATTTTTGAGAAAGGGATTTAATATTATTGAGGTCCAAGGACAAGTCTAGGACGTTTATATGTCTCCCCGGGGTCAAGATCGTATTCCCCGAGGCCACGGAGAATTGTTCTCACGTATCCAATATTAAGTAGGGGAGGTATTGCATTCCATCAAAATGTTTGCTATCGAGATTTCACTGGAAATGTATGCATAAATTTATTTTCACTATAACACTACCTATATGTCATTAAGTTGTTACCCTTATATATAATTAACATTAGATTCCACAACGAAAATGTTATATTTCGTATTGACGCTGGGTTTATTTGATTCCTATGTACAGGATGTTAGTGAACTACACCGAAATATTTTCAGAGCAAGTGGAGATATTTTAAACAAGTAATTTGAGACATATGGCCTATTTGTCCACTGCTAATGATGATACCACGTGATTGCACAACACACAAATATGAAGAGACGTGTTAGAATACTGCCAGTGGCGCAATGGCTATGACATTAGCTTTCAAGTGAAAGGTGAATGGATTCGAATCTCCTTCACTTTTTACCTTCTTTGCTTTTGTTTTATTTGTTTAGTTGCTTTTTAAATATTTTTATCTATCTTTCAATTCTTGTATAAATTTATGATTTTAAGGAGTAATTTCAACTTCTCAGTGCAATTAATTACAATTCTTTCTAGCAAAGGTTGAATCCTGCCTAATACTTTCACATGCTGTAAATAAGGTGAATATCTGCTAATTCAGAAAACCTGTGCGCGTTGTGCATGTTGTGCAACAGGCAATCCTCAGCACACTAACTGCAGTGTCCCGAATGAAAGAAATCATAGTGTTATTGCACTGGTCAATCAGATTCACGTTCTTGGTTACTAATCGTGCCATTTCTTCCTATAAGAATTTTCGTATTAAAAAGACGAAGGGAAAAAAATAACTTCATGACTGGAAACAAACCAATGACTTTCCGAACACTAGCTTTCAGCGTTACGGATGGGAACGTCAGAACAAGCTACATACATGAACACGCTACAATACTACAATACTGTAGAGCTTAACGCCCGCTCTTACTACATGCGGCACCGCAGGCGGTAACACTGATGATACATGAAATGAAGATGGAATGAGATGGAGGGTAAAACCGGAGATCCCAGAGAAAACCCGCCCCAGCCCGTGTTGGCCACCACAGATCCCACTTTGCGGTCGCCTGGGATCGAACCCGGGCCGCCTTGGTGAGAGTCCAACGGTCTAACCACTCGACCATGGCGCGGCCAGAACAGTTACAGAAACACCGCTAGAGTAGGCTACATGATGCAAGAAGGAATTAATCGCTTTTCAGTGTCGCACTGGCAGATGATTAATTCGAGATTTAAGAGATTTTTGAGGCATTAAATCATCTTGAGAACGTCAATAAGAGTCGATATTTCTACACCAGGGAAGCAGTTTTAAAGACATTCTAATCCAATAATTTCATCCACCTTGTTCATATACCAACTTATCAGCCTCTGATGTCAGTTAGGTTTAACACAATTAACTGTGTAATGTTTAACCACAGACCATACATTGCCTATCTCAATTTGCTGATATTAGTCACGTCTATAATCGCTGAAATTATTCGATGTAGTTCATTAACATGTATGTTTAGTTCTAGGGTTATGTACACTGGAAATATAGATGTGTTTTGAGGGTCCCTGAGTTAAACAAAAACATGTTCTGTCTGTGGACAATATAAGTAAAACTTAGCATCTACTAAAGGTGCGACACAAAGGTTTTCTAGAAAATCCCGCACACCAAACGACGCTTCAGATAGAAAACTTTCCATCAATTTTAATTTATTCAAAAACTGCTATAATGATTTTGTTTACTATAGGTACTTACTCTATGTCCAAATTATTTACCTACATGGGAATAGTGTGTGAGGATACCCAGGTATCTTGAGTGACACTTGTAGATAACTGATAAACTGTAAGAGATAATACACTATAAATCGCGCGATAGTTCTAGAACACTGACCTTCACCCATAGAACAGTCACCGAGCCCAAGTCTAACCTTCTTTCTCTTCTGTCTCCTTCCAAACCCTATACTCAGCGAAATTACCACTCCTGTTTCTTGATGCAATATATCGTGGGAATCATCTACCACCCCCAACCTCCGAGTACATTTGCCTGTAAAGTACTCTGACAGTCGTACGCATATTAAGTATTCTTAAAGAAATGAATACTGAAAGTTATCTTAAATGTTACGCGCAATGTTAATTATAAATTTACCCCTTAACTCAGTGCTAGCAATAGATAATGCCCTTACCATAATACAGACGTGTGCAAAGTATTAGACTCAATGGTGAAATTTTTAACATATACCGTTTATTTTCTATTTATTTAACATAAATAATATTACAAAATATTTTTTCAACTCTTAGTATTTTGTATGCATTCTTTTAGCCTTTATTACCATTCTGATGCGTTTAGGCATGCTCTCTTTAAGGGTGGAGCACTTTTCCTTTATTTCTTCATCTCTGTGCCAAAAGCTTATCAGGCCCTCATTAAGCTGAACTTTTGTTGTTATTTTCAATTTTTTTCAGTCTCTGTTTAACAATACCCCACAGATTCTCTACTGAATTTAAATCAGGGCTATTACCCGGCCATGGTAGTACTTTTACTTTTTGAGGAACTGGGTTACAGATTTTGCTCTATGGCAGGGAGCACTGTTATGCATGAACACAAAATCACCATTTGGAAACCATTCTTTACTTTGCAGAAATAGTCTCGTTTCTAATACACCTTTATACTGTTTCTGCTCCATAGGTCCCACAACTATGTATAATCTTCCAGGTCCATGGACAGACATACAGATGTTGGGTGCTTCACTCTTTGATCGACATACTGAGGGGAAAATGCTTCTTTATCTGTCCTTCTCACATATTGGCTGCTCTCTTCACATACTTCAAACGTGGACTCATCTGAGAAAATTACCTAAACAATAAAAACCTCTAGTAATATTAAACAGTTTTAAAATTGCTCAAAGATAGCTCAAAACCAGCAATGAGAGAAACAAAGGTTAGGCTGTTTATTTCATTTCCATAAAATTTACATACACATATTTTAATTTTATGCTATATACAATTTTCATACTATTTACCTTTCTCCAAAATTCCACTAGATTTTTCTGCAACTCTTTGGCCCATTCTAAACTTTTTTTTTTTTTTTTTTTTGCCTTGCAGGTGTCAGTTTAGCCTTTTTACGAGGCCTGCGTGCTGGTAAACCTGCTTCACATATCTTCTGCGAAATATTGAGGCTGATATTTCTGTACCGTACTGCTTTAGTTGATTACTGAGGTCAATGCTGGTTGCTCTTCTATTTTGTTTTGCCACTTGCACAAGTTTTCTTTGATATTTGGTGATAGCTTTCTTTTCCTCCCGCATTTTCCATCCCTTTGTGAGGTCAACGTCTCACCGAATGTTGAAGCTTTATTAATGCGACCAGCAGATTTTTGTGAAATACACAATTTCTTAGCTATTATTAAGAGAGAAATTTCATTGATTATGCTTCATATTATAACAAGGAAAATAATTACGGCAAATTTAAATAGGTTACGACGGTATATAACTATTATTTTGAATGTTAAACTGAGGCAAAGTAAAAAAACATGAATGAGTCTAATAATTTGCACACGTCTGTACACATTAGATAAGCCCCCAACGTCAAATTCATTCGAAGACACACTCATGCATTCTTGGTTACAAAATCACAATATCCCGTTTGATGAAAATAGCACCAAAACAAAAGTAGGTATATGATCTGATTCTGGGCATTAAGCCCACTCAAAAGAACTTTTTAATTGATCAAATAATGACAGAATATGACCATGAAACCTTAAAGATTCCTCCATAACATCGGAATATGAATCCTATAAATAATGGATACTGAGATTTCATCAGCATCTCTATAAATTAGCCAAGGGAAGGACCAATTACGCTTACTTCATTCAGCAACTTCTGCGAAGGTAACTTCTAAAACATCCAGAAGAAAACTAAAATTGAAGAAAACTGCTGCAGAAGAGAGAAGGAAGAGGCAGGAGGGTCTAACTTACATATCTGGAGGGGTTTAGTCTGCTTCAAGGTAGGTAACTGAGAAGGAAAATGTTTTGGATTTTAAAATTTGATTTACTCGGTTATAGTTTTTTTTTCAACATTTTTTGTCATTCAAAATGTTCCACACGATGCAGTTTTGATTCAGTTCCTCTAAAATGTTAACACATGTTCTTAGTAAGCAAACAAAGTTTTCTATCATATGAATTTTTAATATTCATTATATTCTTAAAGTTATTTATATATATAATCAAAGGTTTGATCATTTTTTGGCTTTTTTTTTTTTTTTGTTTGCTCCATAACTTACTTTTTGTTTCTCTGGTACTAAAGGCAGTATAAGAAATTCATATGATAGATCTTTTCTTCATAACTATCTGAATATTTTTAGAAATAGAAAAATTAAAAATTTCAAAATTTTCATCGTGTGGAGCGGTTTGAATTTTGTCCAAATTTTGAATTTTACAAATTAATTACTCAAAAACTATTGAAGGTGCAAAATCCAAATTTTTCATTCTGAGTCTACTATGCATCAGAACTAAGTGGTAAAAATTCAGCAGGATTGCTAGAAAATTGTTGGATTTGGGGTTTTCAGTGCTGCATCCCCTTAATATGAACAGATGCCAAACAATGCTTCGCTTACAGAAATGTGACCTTTAAAATGAAGGACGAACTGTTGTGCCGCCAATGATTTGAGCAAACTGGATAAATGGAATGGAAAAAGGTATCCCATCATGGGGATGAAATAAAATAGCAGAATTAGGAAAACATTCACTAAAGGAAGAAAAAATTGAAAGAATTGTAATCGAAGACAATGGGATAGAAACAGTAACGAAGATGACCGTCATAATGACTCAAGAGACGAAAATATGCCAGGCGTAGAAGAATTAAAATACGGTTAAAGTCAAAATTGTGTTAAGTTGTTGTGTGTTAGTGGAAAAACTTTCTGTAAACTATGGTATTTAATTTGCTACAGACTAGAGACTGCTACGACTTCCCTGAATAGCGATGCGTGAAATGAACAATCCAGTGATACTTGAGCGGCTAAAGTCATCGCAATGAGATATCATTGCCATCGAAGGCCAGGGAAAACAGGTGACAAACTCGCATCGAAGCTTCCATTTAAATATTTCAATGTTCAAGAACCATTGCGCGGTCTATATGTACAGAATAGGTAGGTCAGGTTAAAGCAACACTATATACGTCTTTTTATGTGGGTCCAGTAACCAGTTTGAAGATACAGTTTCAGTTTTTGAAGTTACTATGCATTATCTTGATCATGCAAGGGACGCAGAATACATGAAACGAATGTGGAAAATATGTACCTGATGAATGTTAATCTCGATGAACAAGAAGTAGATTTAAGAGTAAACTTTTGTATGAATACCTTGTGGAAGAGTGAGTAGAGAACGTAATGTGAACACAACAAATAAGACTTACGTTTTCCAGCACCTATTTACAGTAAGCAGAAGAAATACTGGACGCCATCTAAAAGGTTACATTCGTCTGAACGCTACAAATAAAAAATAAAAAAGGCGTACAAGTTGCAGAACAACTTTTTCGAGAATGCGATACGAACATTTTTAAGAAAATTCTCCATCACAAATGCCGTATTAGGAAAATAGTTGAATATTTTTTATTTTCTCCAAAATGTCTTAAGAGCTAGCTATAACTGAAATACCATGTTATATCTATTTACACGCTTAGTAAAATGTAAGTACCTATATTTTGTACTTTATTCGTATACTCTGTGAGATTCTTTTTTTCGGAATTAATTTCGTCTAGTTTTGTATAACTGGTAAGCCATAAGTGAAAAAAATGTAAGGTGTAGTGTTTAACGGCTGCTATTACTACATGCGGCACCGCAGGCGGTGGCACTGATGATACATGAAATGAACATGGAGCACCGGTGGAATAAAATGACGGGGGAAACTAGAGATCACGGAGAAAACCCGTCACAGTGCCGTGTTGTCCACCACAAATCTCACTTTACAGTCGCTTGAGATCGAATCCGGGCCACCTTGGTGAGAGTCGAGTGGTCTAACCACTCAGCCACGGCGCAGCCTAAACCATAAGTGATAGATAGGTATAAACTTAGTGCACAACAAATGTAGACTTCAGTAAAACACAAAATTTATTTCAAATGTTTTCCCTCTTTGGTAAAAGGTAGCTATTTCCTTGCTCTTTGCTGGAATCCTTCAATACCCTGTCATTTTTCAAGTGCTGTTAATTCATCGCGATGACACAGAAAGATAATTCAATTTCAACGCTAGCATATAAATTTTTGACTATCGTTACAGGCACTGCATTTCCTGAGACAATATCTGCAAATATTTGCTAATCTCAATTAACATGAAATAGGCAGAAGAAAAATTCTGCGCTAGAATGGCTTGTAGAAGAGATAAGAATACGAGATAGATGGAGCCATATGAATATACAGATCAATAATTACCGTCTTATCTACTTGGATTGTTTTTATTATAGGCATCATCGAACACGACCGACTTCATTCTTAATTAAAATTCAGATGGTTCCAATTTCCGAAGAGAACAAAATATATCAAAACAAATAGTTTAAAAAATGTTGTTTAAAACATAATATAAGAACAGAAGTGTTGTTAGAAATTTAAGAGTACAGTAGAACCTCGTTAAACGGCATCTCTTTAACCCGGGTGTCCGGATAACCCGAACCAATTTTGATACATTTTGTTTGTAGTAAATGATGATTTGTTTTACAGACGATAAATTGCCATTCTCAGAAGGTAAATTACTAGAATTCTCTTGCTAGCGGGCGAATTTAGTGCACTCATCCCAACGTTAAGTCTTATTGCACGATGAATGAAATGGGTGAAATTAGGCTCAATTGAGTCCAGGACCCACAGAGCTTAGAGCTACCCGACATTCGTCTTTCAGGATAAGAGAAAATCTCGGAAAAAGCCTTATTCAGGGATTCATCTAAACTGTCTGGGACCAGGCTGGAAGAGAAACGTTGATAAACTTATTGAACAAGTCGTGGCTTAATGTGCGTGACTTCAAAGAAAACAGGATTGAAGTAGAAGAAAAAGTAAGTGTGGAAAAATGTTTTATAGACAATTTTAAAAAAAGGCGATGGCTGTTTCGATGTTGATGAAGTAGACATTGACAATGACGGAGGTTATAAACCTATTATAGAGGAAGGTATATTGCATCATGCAGTGTTACTGAAAATGAAAATGAAGAGTACTCAGATTCAGACAGTGTTGATGAACCAATTGTGGTTATAACCCAGGGACAAGCAGTAGAAACATAGAGAAATTGATGCTTTATTTGGAGAGTCAAGCCGAGACATTGCCAAATGAACTTCTAATGTTAAAGTGGATGCGAGATTGCGCAGCTCGTAAACGATACTAAACTGAGACAGCAGAAGCACACTGCCCTATTTTACTACCGACTAATTTGTATCGATATTGTGTACATGTAAATAAATAGGTTATTACAGTACATACAGTGTATGTGTTTTTAGGTGAAAGTGTGCCGATAGTAATTTCTAAACTTCATTAAAAATATTTCGGTGATGTTATTCATGTTTTTATCGTTTTTCCGTCATTCTTTGGATATCCTGAATTTTCGTTAAGTCGCTTCTGCCCTGGTCCCAGTTGATCCGAATAAATTAGGTTCTACTATATGCCTGTGAGAAAGGGGTGAAACTTAAAGTGCAGTGAACCCCTGTTTTGTACTTTCCCCATTAATGTTCAAATTAGTGTGTTTCTTGTTCAATGAGGATGAAATTGAAGGAACTCTATTTTATTCTTTATAAAATTAAGAAGAAATCTAGTTGTATTTTCTACCTTTTCTTTATTAAATATCCTTAAGCGTGATTTAAATAGTGGATATTCTAATAAGTTAATAGAAAATATCCACCTTTCTGCTAATCACCATATTTCATTATTTCAGAAGCTCCATATGATGTAGTTTCCATCCAGTCTATTTTAAAATGTTAACATAGTTTTTCAAAGGTTAAACAAGAAGTCTAAGGTTCATTTCTTTTTGAAGTTAAAAGCCGGTAGTTATGGATTTATTTTAAAAACACATTTTGAGTATTTGTTTAAAAATAGAATGACAAACATTATAGAATTTTTCCCTATCTAATTTCCCCATTAACGATTGTAGCACTTAAATTTGCTATAGATATCAGCAAAGCGTGTTTTGGATTGTGAGTATAAAAATATTGAGACACTGTAATCTCAACATTCATTTAATTGCATATTCTATAATTTAAATGACTACCTACTACAGGTCTGGTCCGTGAGCCAACTTTATGACTTGGGGACACTTCACCTCTTCCTATCGATTGATTGATCGCCCACCTGCTCTGCCATGCGTAAGTGGGCGTGAGGTCGGCAGTCGGATTGCCAGGTCCAGATTCTTCGAGAGCTGTAGGATGTATGTTATATTTATTACCTTTACATGTGCAACCATGAATTAGAATTTAGTTTTTCCGTGTAAATTCGAGTTTCTCTCAGCGCTTTTGTGCATTCAAAACATATTTCACTTAAGGAACTTTTCATATGTATGTATAATATATAATCCACAAAGTTCAGATAGTTAAAACGATTACACGAATATTCTATGTTGTGAAATGTTTGTAGGTTTATAATTTTAAAGCAAAAAAGGAAACGTATGAAATTTCAAAATTAAATATATTCCTAATAGATGGAAATTAATCGTCCTTCCACACTAGCCGTGTGTAGGCGATGATTTGTATAGGTAGATTGAGATTGAATAATTAACGACCTGCACATAGTTCAGTAAAACTTGGTTATGATGACACAGACGGAACCTCAAAAGTGATTTTATAAACGAGATTCATATTGTGACGCTGCGGCTATGGTCCAAGGTTATTGGGAAGTCGGTGCCGGAGCGTCAGAAATATAAACGGATAAGCCGCGCTCTCGCCCAGCGTAAATACATAAGCACTATCGCCAGATGTTTAGCTATTTCTAACGTTCTGGAAGCTTCCAACGGCAATATAAGTGGGCGATGTCATAAATTGGGCGAGTTCTAGCGGAGTGAGTCTGACATGAGGGGTTCGTCAGCGACGTAGCGAGTGCGATGTTCGTCTCGCCGTGAGAGTGGAAGGCCCGGAATATGATGCTGCGTTGGGCCTATTTCTTACCCAAATTACCTGCCATGCTCGCTGAGGCTCCCGCCTACCTTAGTACTCTGAAACAGCCAACCAGTATGAAAGGTGAACTGAAATGGAGTGACAGAAAATTCGGAGGATGTAATTATCTTTCCCTGCTTTCGCTAGCGACCCGGGGAACTCTCTCCCCTAGAAATCAAAACATGGGTCAGAAATATGGGTTAAAGGCGCCACCGCCTGATCCATTCCGATCGGTAGTAAAGCAAGTCTTACTGAAATATACGATAGAACATACGTAATTCTGCCTCGTTTTGCCAGCATTCAGAATGCTGTACAAATTGCACTTTACCCTAAAGTTAGTTGCAACAGTGAATAACTCAGCGTGCGCGCCCCCCCCCCCCACACACACGCACACACACACACACACATTGTTCGCACACTTAGTATCACGCCAGGAACTGGAAACCTTCACTAGGTGTCACATAGGCGCTCATACCTGATGTGACCACTGATCCCCTAAACCGGGGTGACAAACGGATAGGATAAGACTGGTAGCTCAGGGATGTCATTGGAAGTTTGATGAAGAATGACGCTCATAAACGAATAACTATGGTTTTGATTTAGATTTAACTGTTTCTAGTTACTACTATAAGCTACAAACGGCGTTTATCTTCCGCATCACCAGGTCAGAAGACCATTTTTCTAGACTTAACGGCTTTCTGTTCACAAGTCGCAAGTGCCTCTGAGGCTCATTTTCAGCGTATTTGTATCTTCTACTTATGCCATAGCCAAAATCAGTCAGTTTAGTCAGTTTATTATCATAACCTCTCGTCGGCTCAATGGACTCGTTTACCAAATACTCCACACATTTCATCCAGAAACTACAAAGTCTCAGCAAAAGCTTCACGAACTTCTTATCAGCTTCAACGTTGCCTCATCTTCACCACGGTTACAGTACAAGAAGCCCTTACACTCTCCCATCAAATTTTCATCATGGCATACTTCCACTGGAAACATTTCGTTCTGTGAACACATGCTCGGCGTTGCAATGGAGAGTCCCTTGAGTTCAGTGATTTCAAATTTCTAGACACAGTCATACTGAAACAGATTGCCTGGTTCATTTGTACCTATACATGAAAGCTTCGTCATATGGTCCCTCGGAGAGAAAGATCTGCAAGACCTTCTTCTACTTATTAACAGCATCATTCGCTTCCAGTTCACTGTGGAGAAGCAAAAGGATGGATAGCTAACGTTTTCGGACGTCCTGTTCAACAGCAAGGCCAACGGCACATGTGAGCACACTGGCCGCTATTTGAACAAAGATTCAAACCATCACCCTAAACGAAAACTGGACCGGATCAACACACTCGTAAATCGCGCATTTTGCATTTACCAGCCATATTTGTTACAAGAACCTTGTCCCTTAGAACAGACGTTATTACTGAATGGTTCTTCAATCTGAGAATTAAAACAAACTTGCCGTCCGTCCAGCTTTCAATCTACCGTTCAAAAGCTAGACCAAGTAAAAACTGAGGGCACAGTTTCCATGCCATAATCAAATTGAGCATACAGCAGCGACACAGTGTCAAGACTGTCTTTAAGTCTGCTAAACAACTGAACAATTTACCACGCTCAACTACATATTTTCGGAAGTGTCTGTCATCAGCCGATGTATACCCTATTCTGTGTTCTTATGGTTCAATTTACATTGGAATTACATAGTTCAGCGTTAATATCAGCTCCACTGATCACAAAAGAGAAATGTATTGGACCAAACAGAAAATTTACAGTGTCGAACACGCCACTGAAGTAGAAGCTAAAGCCATTATTAAGCTTCAGTATACATACGTATATTCTTTCAGCCATAACACACTACCCCTTCCGATTACATAGCAAACATGTTGACATTTACAAACATCATAACGATTTCAGTGGGACATAAGAGGCTCTTAAATGCAACAATAACTGACATTCAGTCATCAAAGGCAAGAAACGTTACATATTTGGTTAAAACACCCCCCACTAGCCATCCAGCTTACGGAGCACTGACAGTCAACATCTCGGTCCTAGTTAGGTCTCTTGTGGATATTGACTCCACCAGATTTAGGCTATTTTGCGTACCCCGATGATATGCGGGCATCCTAATTAACACCAGAGCTAACTTATGCGGCAGCAAAAGCTTCGTATTTATCCTACCAAGAGCTGACTGACCTCATAATTAATCTCCCAACCAATAAAATTGTTAATAGTATAAAACACCCACCTGGGTACATTAGGTCTTGCATATTGTCATACACTCAGACGAGTAAATGACTATCTCATGAAACACTTCCTAAATAAACCTTAAACCCTATCTACAAATCCCGTCTTATAAACTTCCCATCTGTGGTTAAACCCGTAATAAGGGTGGCTAAGCAGCAAACATCTTCGGGCTGTGTGTAGCTGGCAAGTACTGTGGTCGGTCAGTCAACGCTTCAGACAAACGCAAATTTCATCAGGGTGACTTCGCGCCACTCAAGTTACACTTTTTCTTTGTTGAATTGCTACAACCTTATGTCATATCGGACGGTGAATGAAATGGGTGAAATGATACTCAAGTGAGCCCAGGGTCATTAGAGTTTAGAGTTACCGGACAATCATCTTTCAGGATAAGGGAAATCCTCGGAAAAACTTATACAGGTAACTTACCTTTACCGAGATTCGAACTCGGGAGCTATTGAACGTGAGGCAGACACGCTATCATCTACGCTACCAAGGCAGGCGTTGAAGTTATACACTGATACGTCTAGAAAATCTCCAGCAGACCACGACATGACAGCCCGGAAATAACTTCCAGTTATATTAGCTTTGGCCGTGAAAACAATAATATGTTCTAATATAACGTGCAATGGAGCAGGTTAAAGAGCTGACTAAAAATATGGAGTTGGAAGGGGGTCGGAACTCAGAAGAGCAGGCTCGCAGAAGGGATAGAAGAAAAAGGAGGGGCACAAGGGAAACCTCAAGTACTCAACGTGGCACAACCGTCTGGCTACTGTCACATGTTGCAAACGAATGTCTTGAGGAGCACATCGAGGCACACTCACAGGCCGGTGAAAGGAAGAGTGGGATTGAATTTGCTTTGTTTTGTAGTTCCATTATTTCTCTCTTTCTTCTTCCGTTGTCCACTGTCAAGAAGGTAAGTCCTTCGGAGGTACGCAGTACACATTTGAGGGTAAATTTTGAAGTAAAGTTTCTGACGCATAAGCAGAAAATATTTCTGAGCAGAAAAAAATAGTCGCTGACACTCCAGCTATCATATAGGTAAGATCTCATAGAAGAGGCAGATCTATTAAGTATCTGGTGCAAGTATAACCTCAAACAAGGAAGAATTCAGGTCCTTCGTTGACGTACACCGGGTTAACAAAGAAAAAATCAGACTATTAAAACGCGATGGAAGTGAGAACATGAGAGAAAAAAAGAAGGGAGAAATAAAGGGTGCTGCAGGTTATGGCAATAGCAAGGGGTGCGGCCTAAGAAGAGCCCTATTAATATAATAAATAGCACGTAGAGAAATAGGAGACTGGTGAGTATCTGCTGTTTAAAATTGTATAAACTAATACAAAAGGAGTAAATAGAGACCTGGATCACAAAATTAAATATAAGATCGCAAAATAGAGAAAAAAACGTAACATAAAATTTTGAAGAAAAAAAGAGACGTGAATAAGTTTCGACTATGATCTGTGGTAACCTTAACCTCAAATATGCGTCATATAGACAAGCCTGTTGCATAGATACGTGAATGACTGTGTCCTGGGACTAAGTAATGGAATGTTTTGTTGGACTGCTGTGACATCAATATGTGCTAAACAAGATTAAAACAATGGGGCTAGCATACAGAGTCGTAGTTATGTGACAAAGCAAATAGGACAAGATAATATTCCATAAATATATACACTGACTTTTACCAATAATAAAATGTACTTAGAACATAGTACAACTGTACTAAATGTATCTAACTCAAACATGTTCTGGTAGGAATAGCTCTCAAACACCTCTCTCGAGGTTTATCTAAGCAAGCTATCAGAGAAAACAATATTCTCTTAAAAACAGTGCGAACAATGGTCAAAACTCAAAAACTGTCATAGTCATAGTGCTGAACACCCACTCCTAGATCCACTTTTTGACATTCACGTGAACTCGAAAGAAAAAAATAGAAGCTGTTCTCTGAACTGTGCTATACTAACTTTAATATTGAACTTGAGCTCACCATTTAACGCGATACATCAGGGACTACGAGGTTCAATACCCTGGTATGACCGTCAAAGAAACAATTCCTCCGAAAACAGCAATGTTCCAGCCGTGTTCTACCGGTGCCTAAAATACATAAATTATTGGGGTCTCTGACAGGTCACAACTTCTATTTCACAACCTAAAACAATATAAATAGTAGTTGGGAATATAAATATATTCGCCAGTAAGGAGCATTATACCTAAAATTCATAATTATATTAAAGTGTAAAGTGTGGAGGTACGCAGAATTGATTAAACTGTTCTGTAGAGAGAAAAATTAACTACAAACATACCACCCAAAATATGATATATATTATTCACTTTTCGTGTTCCTTCATTGTTCTGTTTTGTTAAACCAGAAGTTGTGTTGGAAATGCACAGTTTAGCCGGTGGTGGTCGAAGCTGATGTCAAAGCAGGCTATGCGGAGAGTTGGCGTCTTTCAGGGTTGCTGCAGAGTTGAGTAATAAAGCTTGCCTGTTTTAAGAGTGAGTGAGATTTATTGAGATGAACGCTTGACATATGGCTATGAAGTCAGAACATCTAGAAGAAAACGTCAAATTTCAAATAAATAACATATAAGAGCATGAGTGTAAAGTAGCAAAAGAAACTCTTTGGCTTTTGGTTCTTGTAAAGAATGTGTAAGCAGCTGAAACATAAGTAATATACCTACAGCGTTTTCATGTCTCATGCCAGGAATCGTTTACGAATGAGCACAG
Source organism: Mantis religiosa (assembly GCA_030765055.1). Classification (NCBI taxonomy): domain Eukaryota; kingdom Metazoa; phylum Arthropoda; class Insecta; order Mantodea; family Mantidae; genus Mantis; species Mantis religiosa. Next base: position 119,921,528 of record CM060950.1, read on the forward strand.
AGGCACAAAGAAGGTCTAAATCTGCAAAATACACACAAATAACATATAAGAAAATTAGGAGGAAAGCGAAACGTTTGGTTTTTAACCATAGGAAGCTAGGCGGCTAGTATTTTATAGCTTTTTACGTGGAATACACGCTGCAAACAAAATGCAACTTGAGAGCAGGAAATATTCATTTCGTGTGTCAATGACGCAGCGGTCGCGCGGTAAGTAATGGGGAATACCATGCACTATCCTGTGCGTTATTTTGGACTGGAAGCCGTTTGATGTCATACAATAACAGAGCTTATTTATAACACATGTAAAGGATTAAAGCTGGAATAGAAAAAAGTAAAAGAAAAGCTTATCCTTTGGACAACCTATAGCAACAGAAACAGGTCAGCCGAGAGAGAGGATGATACAGTAACTCTATTAATCACGAAGTTATAAAGTACTGAAACTGCTATATTTATTTTAAGAAGATTTAATACTTCCTTCTCAGAATTACGGACGTAATTGCAGCCACTAAACTGTCATTTTATTAACATGTATGGAAATGTAATATAAGTATTCTCCTATTGATAACAAAGTGAGGTATAGTGTTCCAAAAGTAGTGCATGAAGAATCAGATAACACTACCCAGCACGATTTTTGCGGCAAAGCATATAAGTGATTACGGCTAAATATGTCTCCTGATTTCAGAAAAATCACTGCTTTCCCTGTACCACGTATAGTTTTCGTGATTTACAGTCCTAAAATGGATTACTGCGGCTCAGAGCTGCTTTGCAATAGGAGGGAATCAGTTATTGGCTGTGCTTTGTTTTGTTATTCTTGTGCGTACTTTTCAATCCAACACCATTCCATTTAACTCTCCGCAGAAACTTCCTTTTGTGCGACGCGAGAATATTTTTTTAAGTCCAAAGGTGCACGTATACGCATGCGCAAGCAGACGAACAGCTGGTTCTGGCGTTGCAACCAACATGAGAAAGATATGTAAAACTTGTAGCCAACCTCTGCAAAAATGCCCCAGACATGTGACGCAGAGGAACATAGTTTGAGTAGGCTAAGTTAGCGCCCGGTCAAATTTTGTTACTCATGCACCGCTTTGCACATAAACAATCCTACGACACGGCGATAATGGAGTGCTCCGTAGGAAATACATGTATGAGCTCACGGACTGTATCGGACTGGTCCGGCTACTGCCGCGAAGTGTGCATGACAAATGATACCAAGTATACTGCAAGGGGGAAAATTGGCGGTTCCGGTAACGTCGTTCAAATCGACGAATGCAAAAATAGGACAATGCAAGTTTCATCGTGGGCGCGCCGTAGAGGGCAACTGGATCTTGGGAATGATCGACATGGAAACGAATTAGATGCGTATGACGATATGCCCCAAAAACAGGAGGGATAAAATAAATAAATAAAATCTGAAAATTCACCGTCCCGGTACCTAATTACTAAAACCGGGACATAATTTCCAAATTTTACATTTATTGAACAAATAAACTAACTACTACACAATTATTTTTCAGATAATTAAAAAACAAAACAATAAAAAGATTAAAATAAAAATAAAAATATAAGACTACCAATTTTTAACTACAAAATACTTAATTACTGGAATCCAGTAATCAAATTAAAATTTAACTGGGAACCAGCTAAACAACAACAAACTAAAACACTATTTCATACCGGCAACCGGTATGATAATACTGGAACCCAGCATTATAACATACAATCAAAATAACAAAATTAATATTCCAAAATATAATTTAAAAATATTTATCAAATTATTCATAACATTCACTCAATTTTTCAATATCAAAGCTTTCACACCATTTAATTAACAATACTATAAAAATTTTTTTACACTACAAAAATTTTAATCAAACATCAAAACACCACTCAATCAAATTATACACTTCACCAATTATTTAAAACAATAAATTTTTAAAAAGATATTATTAATAAAACAATCCATACATACAAAATCATACATTCTTAAAAACAATTCCAAAAAACCACATTACTCACCAATATAATCCTCAAACATAACAACTATATATTTTAATAATTTCTCATAAATATATATTCTCATTCATCCACACTAAATAATATCAAATTTTTAATAATTTCAATTTCTCTAATATACAATTTACTTCTATTCTAACATTCAACACAATACACACAAAATATTATCATTCCATATTTAACATCCCAAAACCACCTCATCTCACTAATTCATCTTATCCATCTTAATTTCAACTCCATCATCACTAATTCTCTCAAAAAATCATCACCACATTTCATAAATCCTCACTTCCCTATCCACCTTTCAAATCTCATCAACTAAACTCCACCACATCATATTATCCCTCCATCCACTATTCACAAAATCCACCTTTAACTTCACTATCAAATCTCTTTCTAACATTCTCACTACTAAACTCCACAATAACATTTCCTCTCCATAAACTCCACTATCAATCACCACCACAACTCTCACCACTTCTTCACTAACACATCTTTCTCCTCCTCACCATCATTTCTCCACTACTCTAATCACTTCACCTATAAACAATTAATATTTATACGGGAGGGGACAAGCCCCCCCTTAAAAATTTAAATTAAAACAAAATTATTCTCAAAAAATAACTTATAAGGGGGGAGGAATCCTCCCCCAATTCAAAACTAACACTAACACTTCACTACACAACACTATAATTCCCTAGGAGTCCTCCTCCGGAATGCTGGATGCGATTTCCTGTTGAACTCTCCACTCGGCTAGACGTTTCTTGTATTCGGAGTAGGGTTCATCTGCATGCCTCTTTGGTCGAATCCTTCTCCTCTCCGCCCACTCCATACGGCCCGTTGAGACATAGAATCCTCTGCGTCGGTCGATTTGCTGGGATGTGTCGATCTCGATGTCCTCGTTACCCGCCATCTGGGAAGGTCGGAGTCGGTCATCATCCTGGTTCCTTAGCCTCTCCGAACGTCTACTGGGTTGGGGTTGTAGAGCTCTAGGCGCAACCGGTGCAGGTCTGATGATTTCTCTCTCCCAAGACAGCACGCTAAAAGTATTAGCTATGTTTGCCAATACATTATACATCTCCTTGTCTCTTATTATATCTGCTAGAAAATGTCCTCTTAATAATTGTCTCTCTTCTTCCAAAATAGGATATTTTTGGCATTCAAATATTGCATGCTCTGGATTATCCAGAATACCACAAACTCTACAATTGGCATTACCTATGATCTTTTCTATTTTTAGCCAATACGTCCCATAGGGTCCATGTCCAGTTATATAATGTAATAGACCTTTTGTTGGTTTTATGTGCTTTAATTTTAATCTTTCAAAAATTGATGGAAATATTTCAAAAGTTCGCCTTCCTTCATTAATACTTTCCCACTCTTCTTGCCACTGCATAAAAAGGGCTTTTTTAATTTCTAACTTATTAAAACATCTTCTGCCAATAATAATTTTAATTTTATCCCAATTTCTTCTTCTGAGCCAAAACAGTGCTCCTCTTAATCGAATTAATAAATCAATAGGCCAAATACCAGTAGCAACTAGAAGAGCCATTGTAGGGGTAGTACAGAGGGCTCCAGTGTGTCTTAATAATATCTTCCTTTGAACACTTCTCAAACGTTTTATATTATATTGAATATTGGTCTTATCTGCCCAAACACCAGCAGCATAAGTAATAATTGAGCCGAAGATGGTATAATGATATGTAATTATATTATTTAAAGAAATTTTGAATTTCGTATTGACAATCCTTGTTAACTTCTGCATTACATTATCTGCTTTCTGTCTTACATGGTCAATATGATTAACGAAATTTAATTTTCCATCTCATTTAACTCCTAAATATTTGGTATCCTTATTTCTCTTGATTATTTTGTTATTATATTTAATAATTGGATTCCTCTTGAGAGAACCTTTTAACAATATATATGTTGACTTATGAGGTGCAATCTCCAATTTCGATTCTAAGCACCACGAATGTAAAATATCCATTAATGCTGTTGATCTCTCCTCCAACTGAACTCTAGAATTGGCTTCAATTAGGAAGGCCACATCGTCAGCATAAGCTATAACATTGCTACATACTCCTTCTGTTTTCTCGAGAAGTGTTTCCATTACAATATCCCAAAAGGTGGGACCTAAAACTGAACCTTGAGGACATCCCTTGGTGATGTTCTTATAAATACATTTATTGACGCCTTCAATGAAAACAACTCTATCTTGACAATAGCTTCTAAGTAAATTATAAATGGCTGCAGGATAATTTTTCTGACGAAGTCAGAAAAGGGATGCAAATACGCTCTACAGTCTAATTGCAGCGCCCATGATGAAACCTGCATCGTCCAATTTTGCATTCGTCGTGACCGGGACCGCCAATTTTCCCCCTTGCAGTATACTTGGTGTCATTTGACATCATGCACACTTCGCGGCAGTAGCTGGACCAGTCCGATACAGTCCGCGAACTCTTACATTTAGTCTGCTAGATAGTGTAATTTCGGGACAGGTAAGACTGTTGGCAGCGTTGCTTTCAGTGAAGAAACAAGCATAGTTTTGCTATACTGAATTCTTCAGTATGGCTACATTACGGAGTAAGTAAACAAACAATTACCTAATAACGTGTAACAAATTAATGGGTAGAGCAAAGAGTTCCACGTTGGCGCGACAGTTTTTTGCAAGTTAGGGTTGAGCAATTTATCCTCAGGGTAGAGCAATGAGTTCCGTCAAAGGATATGCGTGGATATGTATGGGAGTAAGGATGGTTCTAATGGCACTGGAATGCAAGTTTCAAACTGGTTTAATGACTGCTTCTTTTTGTCATCACATCAAACTCGAAGTTGCCGACCAAGGGTTACCAATATATCACTGTTTAGAGTTACCGTATGTAGACTGCTTAGTACGCGATAACACTTAATTCGTTATTCGCGTATGAACCAACAGATATCTTTTCTCATCGCTTCTGGTCTGTCTTTGCTTGAGACAGAAGCAGAGGACCGCCTTAATCGGCTGCCAGCCACGGTCTGTCCCTCCCACACAGCTGCGTGTGTTTGACTTTCACTTCTCGAAGCCCTGTCTTTTCACACCAAGATTCCCTTTGTGACTATTTTGTCCATTGTGGTTATTAGTCTCTGTCATGACATTATTAACGGTCCGAAAAATGTCTTTTCAAACGGAGTCAAGTGTTACCCATTTAGAATTCTTGCTAAGAAAACCCTCTTTCTCCCGTGTCGTTTGTTACACAACTCAGCCAACTGCACCTGTTCGTGTCGTAACAAATATACAATGCTCCCTTGAAATCCATTACGATTCTTTATTCATTACATCCCTTAATTTCGGTATCAAACGTTGAAAGAATGTCCTCCAACACGAAATTGCAATAAAAGTAAAGAAATTATATTAAAAATCATGGTTGTATATAAAAACATAAAAAAGTGTGAAGGAATTAGAAAAAAATCGCCGCGTTGCATAATAGAAAGAAGAGCCAACTCTTCCATATCAGTCTATTTTTGGAATTGCTACCGATGAAATAGACATTTGAAGTGCAGAGTTGCATTAAGTAGTTCGCGATAGTGGCAAAATTCTTAACGCTGCGTAGTCTAGTGACAATCAGTTACGTCGTGAGTATGGTGAACGTTTGACCTGTTTATATTTTGTTCTGATGTTAAAATGGCGAGTGTGTTAGGAGTTAGAAGAGGTGTCAATAAGCCAGAGTCACTCTGTTACGTGTGTGGGTGCCACATAATGAAGGGGCAGAGGAATAATGGAAATATTCTAGCTTCGATACATTCCATTTCACTAAAGGAAAATTATCCCACTATGCAAGCTGTTATGGACAAAATAAAATATCATGAGCACAGGCGGGATGTATGTAGTGACTGGAAGCTGTGTAGTATTCTATTAGGATAGGACTACAAACAGGCTACCCTAAATTCCTGTGCCATTTAGGTGAATAAAATAGCTAGGGACAAGCACTGGTCTATACCTACCTGGACCAAGGGACAAGTGATGACACCAGGGGTCAAATATCTTACAAATTCTGCTTTAGTTGACCCATAAAAATTTATATTGCCAGCACTATACATCAAACTGGGAATCCTGAAGCAGATTGTTAAGGCTTTGGATAGAAGCAGCCTCTGTTTTCAGTATATTGCAAGGAAGTTTGCATGGTTATAAGATGCAAAGGTCAAGGAAGACATTTTTGATGGGCCACTAATTAGAAATCTGCTGATAGACCTACACTTTGAACAGACGATGAATGCGTTGGAACTTGCTGAATGGATTTTAATAAGAGACATCATGACAAAGTTCCTAGGAAATTTAAAGAGTGAACAGTACTAAACAAAAGTGAAAACGATGTTAGATCGCATGAAAGAGTTGGAGTGTAGAATGCGCCTGAAACTGCACTTCCTTCATTCTCATCTCGATCACTTTCCTAACAACCTTGCGGCTGTTAGTGAAGAGATGGGAAAAAAGTTTCACCACACCAAGATATCAAGGAGGCAGAAAGAAGATACCAGGCGTGGTAGAATGTACCAATGACGACCAACTACTGTTGGTGTTTGAAAACAGATGGCAAATATGCAACCAGATACTGGGCAGCCAAGCCGTCATTCAAAGGGGACATCTAGGACTGTTTTCACTAAATATGATTATAATTTTTTTCCTGTAATAACATGTTCTTCTTCGTGAATTCTTTGATCACATTTAACAGCTAGGACACAGAAATCACGAACTCATGCATTTCAGCAATACGTGAACCAAGAGTTTCTGGTTCGACCCTAGTTATTGGCAACTTATATTGATGAAAGTTGTGTTTATTTTGCCTTCTCTCACAAAAAAATAGTGGAATGCACATGACGTGGACTGTTTACAAAATATCACCTTAATATTTACAAACTTATGTTGATTTATTCAGCAGCTTTTCCTTTAAGTCTCTGTAGCAGGCACCATTTGTGCTGCTATAACCTTCCTGAACTATGCACAGGTCCACCTCTAACATTTTAGCGGCCCTCGTAGTCACGGTCGTTAGAGCGTATGTCTCTAACGTTCCACCGCGTAGAGGGGCGCGGGTTCGAGTCCCGCCTTGGGAATGGGTGTTTATGTCTATAGTGTATATGTCTGAAACTAAAGAAAAGAAATAGTAAAATAAACGGAAACAATAAAAAACGGTTAAATAAGGAAAAGAAAAAAATATATATCTATATACATAGATATTTATTATAAAAGAAAAAGAAAACAGGGAGCTACACACCAATTCGGAACACAACTTCGATATTCACAAGTTAAGTGCTTCGCTGACGGTTTCTCAGCTCGGCGATACCGCACTTAGCTCGAAGCACCACACTGCTTTCTCTACAGTGCTTCTACTCAAACTGACACACCCTGACTGACACGTCCTAGCATCGGGTTTTATGTACAGTCGCGCTGCTCGAACGTTTACCTTGGATTTATCTTTGGCAATAGATACCTCTCAGATAACGCACTGATTACTCCACTTGGAGTGAACATCTGTCATTTGTCATTCCTACGAATTCCATTGGCTGAAGTGATGCGTTCATTGGTGCTTAGCACAGCGCCGTGAGGCGCGGCAGTTCCCGTCTCACTCTTGCAAGAATAATCAGTGTGTTATCTGAGAGGGTTTTATTAACAATGATAAAGACATGGTAACCGTTCGAGCAGCGCAACTATACCTTCTGGGTGCGGTAAATCTTTCTAGTAATAGAAGCTCCTGAAACTGGTGCTGTGGAAGGTCTTTTTACGTAGGAATAATACGACTCGCTTCGGGACGTCAGCTGTCATTGAGGATGTGATTATTTCTCACGGCAGCTTGCTTCCAGCTACGTAACGTCGGTAGTAGCTGACCTTGAGCCCCTGTTACTTTCTTACGGCAGACACGCGAACGTCGTTGTGACAACATTTTGCCCTGTATATTCCAAATATTATAACACTTTTACATATCTAAAATGTCAAAATATTAACTTTCACAATATGATTTTGTATCATTCAAACGTCTAATAAGCGATACTACAGCCAAATTATTTTATTTTAGTTTTACTTATTTAGCACATAATGTATACAACGTTTATAGCAAAGATATGAATGCTTGATAGTTAGCAGGCAAGAAAGATATCCTAACCATGAAAGGCGATGATCAGGCAAGTTTATTTAGCCGCTGTTGCGGCCATCGTAACTTCAGCGAAAAAAACTATTTTAGAAAGTAAAATTATTCTCTTGCAGCGAAACGAGGCACTTACAGATGAAGCTTAAGATAATGAAAATGTAGATTACTTGCTGTTCTATCACGTGCTTCAAATAAACATACTGTAATATTTCAGCGTATGAATTAAAGTCATATGGGGATTATGAAAACTTAGTAATCTGTTTAACTAAAAGTTTATAGGCTATATTGGTATTACAGTTGTTCGCCCGTCTTTGTACATATTAATTGCGTTGTTATTTATGGATGATCTTTAATTGCTATGATTCTCAGCGTCCCATTTTATATTCGGCGTGAAAGACCACTTAATTTTGTTCAGAGGCCTCCTTATAAGGCTTCAGGTCCTTTTTCGGGCTGTAAAACTACGACACGGGACTATCGGTTTACTCCCTTTCCCAGGAAGGCATGCTAAGAGTTTTAAGCTCGAAAAAATTCATCGCCCTTTTCAGGATTTGAAACCGCAACCTGGAGAACCAGAGGTAACATGTTAACCCTAGACCAAGAAGGGCGACGTCTTTGTACAAGGAATCGCCTCCTAGGATGTTGGTACCTATATATTTCCATCCAGTTTAGGCATCCTTCTGGGAAAACTAGTTCTTTCTCCACTGACTCCCTAATTTCTGAGTGAGATGGCTTCACGATGACGTGAGAACTCAGGATATCCCGAATTCTAATACAGTCGATTGCCCATGGTTTACCTTGGTTGATACGCGATTGCTAGGATAGCTCTTCATCTTACTTATTTTAGATGAATCCTTTATAAACTATATTTTAATGTTGTTTTTACAAAATTAAGGACTGAGCTTTGTAAGTTAGAGAAGAAGTGCAAATATTTCTAATCAATAATTATAATAAAGTATCTTATGAAAATATTGTAGCTTTATATTTTGGACATCAATTGAGTTATTTATTAGATTATTTATTGTATATAACGATGCTACCTATACTATTTTACCTGAGCAAGTGAAATAGGTGAAAAATCTGCCACGATTTCCTTATTTTCCATTTCGTGTTCAGCTGCTCTTTTAACTGCAGTTCTAGGTTTCGTGTCATATGGTGGCGTCAGACAACTGCCTTAGATGCTTGCTCAAATGAAAGACGGCTCCTTGGTCGACGTATAGTTCATCTCCCTCTTCAGACAGCTGCAGCAGAGATGCAGCTCTTTGAACTAGAACTGTTAGGGACATTCACATATCCCTGTGGCCCACACTTAGCATAACCTACTGTAAGATAACCTCTTCCATTGATTCCGTTTTATCATTTAACTTAGCTATCGTGTTTCTTTCTTTACTGGACTCTATTCTTAGTTCCTCCCGCCACTTATTCTTTCCGACCATAATCTAATGCACTATAACCTAACCTAAGCTAACCTTTCTGGTATGCCGAATACTTTTGTGCTTATTTTAAACTTTTCTGGGCATTTAGAAGCTGCAGCAGATACTTTTCTTACACTTTTAAGTATTTTAGTGTTCTTATACATGATTTTTAACTGCTAGAGGTATTTTGGAACACTTTTTTACATTCTGCAATGTTTCTACAATATCAGATCTCGTTTATAGAAGCTCAGAGTGTATTCATAATCATTGTTTGCCTTTCTCCATGCATTCCTTTTGTTTTTACACCATTTCAGGAATTTTCTATTATGTTTTGATTCGTTGTGTACCTTTGTTTGTAAACTTCCGGATGTTCAGATACTAATATTCGGGCTTAACTTTCACTCTTGATGAGGTGCGTACAACTAACCTAACCTATACCTAATGAACTTGTTTTCTGTCTATGGTCACAATGGTGTCAAGGAGTGAGATAAGAAACCGCGAAGAAGGGAATGTTTGGAAAGTAATTGCTAAGATGGAAGAAATGAAAACCGATATGGACAAAATGGGGAGTGGAATTAAGACGGCGAGTTCCTCACTGGAGAAGCTGGAATTGAAAATGGAATTAGAACTAAGCAGTATAAATTATGGGATGGAAAAAAATTAAGGGACGAAAAGTTCAAGACAAAACTGCAGCTATTGGTTAAAATCGATGGTCGTTTCTCCAGCATGATGAAAGAAGTGAAAGCGCTCGGCGGAAAGGAGGAAGAGCTTGGCAAACGCGATGACGTCTTGGAGGATCCGAGCTCTTTTAATATATAATAACAGTATAGAATAGAGAATGGAGAGAGGTTAGGTATTAAGATGGAATATCTGAGTAGAAGGGGGCTATGCTTGAGTAGGTTATGCAAAGTTTAGGTTACGTTGTAATAAGGTAGAATAGTGCATAAAATAATAATTAAGGTGTGGGAAAATGAAGAAATACCAAAGGATTGGAAGCAGAGTGTAATATTCCCAATATATAAAAATAAAGGAGATAAGTTGGAATGTACATATTATAGAGGCATATTGTGTAATTGCTATAAAGTGTTGACGATGTTACTTAAGGACAGACTAGAACAGTATACAGAACAAATAATAGGCAAATATCAGGCAGGATATAGAAAAAGTAAATCAGCAATAGACCAATTATTCACAGTTAAGATAATTTTAGAGAAACTATGTGAGCATAAAGTAGACGTGTACCAGCTTTTCATAGATTTTAAACAAGTGTATGACTCCATAAGTAGAGAGAAATTATACAATATCGTGTTGAATTTCTGGATACCATAGAAACTGGTGAGATTGGTTAAAGTAACCATGGATAATTCAGCTTTTAGAATTAAAATACAAAAAGAACTCACTGGCATGGTATATACAACAAAAGGCTTAAAACAAGGGGATGGGCTGGCTCCATTACTCTTTAATATTGCCCTAGAGCATGTAATAATGCAGTTAAAGGTAAATACGGATGGAACCCAAATATACAGTTTAGTACAATTAGTGGCTTATGCTGATGACATAAATATAATGGCAAGAACAAAAAGAGATTTAACTCAAACCTTCCAAGAACCACAGGATAACGCACAGGAAATTGGTTTACAGATAAATATGGAGAAAATTAAAATGTTAATACAGACACGTAAGCCTAACTTGAACGATAACAGACAGCAGATAGACCTAAAAAAGTAAATGCATTTGAAGAATTTACATATTTAGTTACAATAATCAGTAATGATAATAATGGAATACATGAGATAAAGAATAGGCAGTCAAAGGCAAATAAACCATATTTCACATTATTACCAATATTCAGGTCTAAAGACATACACAGACAAACAAAAATACGATTGCATAAAACAATAATAAGAGCAATATCGACATACGGATGTGAAGTATGGGTAATGACAAAGAAAATGGAGAATAAATTATGTGTCTTTGAAAGAAAGATTTTGAGAAGAATCTTAGGCCCAGTGAATGATAATGGATTATGGAGACATCGATATAACAGCGAAATATATGACATATATAAAGAGCCAGATAAAACAAGAATAGTTAAATTAAGAAGACTTCAATGGGCTGGTCATGTATTACGAATGAATGACCAAAGTATACCCTTAAAAGCATTAAAAGGCAAAATGTTTGGGAATAGAGCAGTTGGCAGACCAAGGGAGAGATGGTTTGATGGGGTGAGAATAGATGCAAGAAATTTACTGAATAGCAGGATCTGGAAAGAGATGCAATAAATAGGGAAGAATGGAGGCAACGCTTAAGAGAAGCCAAGGCTCAAGTTGGGCTGTAGCGCTACGGAAGAAGAAGAAAAAGAAGGTAGAATAGGTGAGTAGAAGAGAATGGCCTAAGAAAGTTTAGGTGAAAAGAGGATGAAATAAGAGACGGACTTAAGTAGGGTCAAGTTAGTCGATAACAGGAAGAATAAATAATTTATAAGAGAGTGGTCTAGAATAGAAACCTAATATAATTGGATCCACAACGTAGCCAAAATTTCTGTAAAGACTTCACAAGCTGGTGCATGTCGAGAGGGTGAATTGCATAAACACCGCTAGTAAAGAGCAAAAATCCGCTAACCACAGCAAAATAAGTCTCCTAAAAGCTTCCAATTTAGCGGAGGCCTCCTGCTCTCTCTTCCTATCTACTCCACTTCATTCTATAATCTATATGTGCTCGACGCTAACCTTTTTGCCTTCTACGTTATGACCAGGGTTCATATGCTGGTAGGGTAAAGCTCCTGACTATTAGTCCCCCTCACTAGACTTACTATAAATATCGATTAGCTCTTTAGTGCTTTAGTTCGAAAGAATAATTGGAGCGGTCCTGTCTCTTATGGCCTCCAGCGCTGAAGAAACTTTAACTTATGAAATAAATACACAATAGTTTCATTCTGTGAAAAGTTTCGAATAATCCCAACACTAGCATATGCTAGTTACAGTCTAAAACCTCAACTATTGGACTGCAAATGTGATTTCGCCTTATTGAATACCCACCTAAGGAATTATATGCATCAAAAACGAAGATGATGATGATATTAATATAATAATAGTAATAGTAGTTATAAATAATAATAATAATATTATAATAATAATAGTTATGGTAATGATAAAGATAATTGGCGCCCAGAAAACTTTTCAAACGGTGTGGCACAGTCAACGAGAATTGCTTTGTTTATATAGAGCTGCAAGCATCAGATTATTGGGCACTACAATTACCAGGGCTAAGCAGGTGTCTAAAGTGTATAGCTGTTGATCTACTAGACCTTTATTAACATTTATTGTATCTAAAAGACGGAAGATATTTATAGCGAAAACTGATCTTACTTGGATGTAAGATGACATATGCACGGTAATTAGAGGCGGCTGGTTTTCAGGCAAATCTGTAGAAGTAATTCGGTCGTTTACGCTGGTGTTAGGGTAGATCACTAACGAAGGTTACTAGATTAGGTATTGTATGCTAGGTTGGGATTCTTGGAATATAAGATAGTATTTCTTAAAAATGTATAGAGGGACTTTGCGCTGTAAACCAGCAAATTTCAGAAAAGTAGAAATGAGGTGGCAATGTCGGATTAGAAGCTAGTACTGGGGGTCATAGGATCATTACCAACAGGTGAGGTTATTAGGAGAACTCTGAAGCTCAATAACATTCTGGAGTTAATCTTAGATACTTCTGGTCTGATCGCTGTTGGGACAAGACGTAGCTCTTAGACGGATTAGGCGTCATTCTTGACTCAATGACAAAACCGCGTGTTATCGCTTGGTAGAGGATTCAAATACTTTAACACTGGACATGCAGATAATAATTATTACCTGGAAATTATTATTCCCATTTGTCAGCAACTTCTCCGCTAAGGTGTAAACTGTGTATTAAAAGTTTCGAAGCCAGATTTCGGAGTCATACTTTCTTTGAACAACACACACATACACATATACCCTGAGATGGGTTTCTTCGCTATAGTACGGAGAAAATATTACAGCTTCAACTTGGCGCAGCATAATGCAACACAACATTGCAGCTATTAGCTTCAACTTGGAGCAGCATCGCGAACGACATCGCTTCAACGTAAAGATAATACGACCAAAATCCGACATTTTGAAGCTTTCTATGAAAGAGGGAAAAAAATGACAGGTTTAAATTTGGAATAAACAGAAATGTGCCGAGATAAGCCGCTTATGCGCAAGGTCGCCTGAACAGAAAGTCCTGTCCTCGCTGATGTCCTTTATGTGGTGCCCCGTCCTTCAGCCCGGGAGGCCGATCACCGCACAGTGGTCGAAATTGCGGATGTAGGTGACAAAATTATTTTATCTATATTTTGTCTTTAATCGTGTTAATTATAAAAATCATTATCTTGGTGCGTGTGAAGCATATATTTAAAATAGAGGAGTTGCGCTTAAAATTAATAGTCATTACTGCAGAAAGTGTTTTATTATATGTATGCATGATGATATTACATTTTTAACCTTATTTAGAACACAAAATGACTTGACATATTTTAATACCATATATCAACTCAAATAAAATAAAACGGCCAATGTAGCCTATGTTATTGACAGTATATTTAACTGTTTAAAGCAAAGGGTAAAATAGTATTAAATACTTACTGTATATTATTAACAATCAAACCAAAATATACAATACAATTACATCAAATTATCAAAATAGTATTTATAACAATATTTATATACCGAATTAGAAGGCACGAACCTTTTTTTTTATTTGTAATTTACGTCTTCCAACTTTAAGTCTGAAATGGGTGAAGTGGTGCTCAAATGAGTCCAGGGTCCGTGGAGCTTAGAGTTACCCAACATTCGTCTATCAGAATAAGGGAAAACCCCGGAAAAACCTTATCCAGGTAACTCACCCTGACCGAGATTCGAACTCGCGACCTCTTGAACTTGAAGCAGACACGCTACCATCTACGCTATCGAGGTGAGCGTTTCTTTTTATACCTCCATAGTGGGTAAAAGCTAAAGCATTCCTCACTGTACTAACACTTGAAAGAATCTCCAACTCGGTAGTGTGTAGACCGCGCGTGACGTGAACCAATTAGATTTATGGATAACGTATCATTGCAAACATGTCGCTAAGTCTAAAACAATTGCCATAAATGAATTGACTGATCAATGTTCTTTATTCCAAGAAAGTAACAAAAGTATTTTATGACATGTCATATATTGGGTTTTGACCACATATATTTGAGATTTCGACCACTGAGTGTTCCTAGCATCGCCCTTCACGTGACTTGTAACGATGATTTTGCCTGTTTGCTTCCACGACTATGTCCGGAGGCTCAATTCTTGCTGATGGTAAACAAGAGGGTATCGAACCAGCAGACCTCTTTCCATCATATTTGTGCTCGACGTACCGTTTACAATAAATAAATGAATAAAGCGTTAATCGCTATCTATAAAATCGTTACATCATGGGTTGAAATACAACTAAAATCGTTTTGTAATTAGTTCCCTGGTTAATGTAATAAATGACTGAATAATAATTGACCTCTACCTGAATTTTAAATGTGGTGTTCCGGCGTGGAGTGAAGTTGTGCAGCGTGACGGGTCACATGTGGCGAATGAAGGTGTTGTGATAAACAGAAAAGTTTAATTAAAGGTCGCGCATTACAGACAATGCGTTACTATTATTATTATTATTATTATTATTATTATTATTATTATTATTATTATTATTATTATTATTATTATTATTATTATTATTATTATTATTATTATTATTATTATTATTATTATTATTATTATTATTATTATTATTATTATTATTATTATTATTATTATTATTATTATTATTATTATTATTATTATTATTATTATTATTATTATTATTATTATTATTATTATTATTATTATTATTATTATTATTATTATTATTATTATTATTATTATTATTATTATTATTATTATTATTATTATTATTATTATTATTATTATTATTATTATTATTATTATTATTATTATTATTATTATTATTATTATTATTATTATTATTATTATTATTATTATTATTATTATTATTATTATTATTATTATTATTATTATTATTATTATTATTATTATTATTATTATTATTATTATTATTATTATTATTATTATTATTATTATTATTATTATTATTATTATTATTATTATTATTATTATTATTATTATCATTATTATTATCATTATTATCATCATCATCATCATCATCATTATCATTATCATTGTCATTATTATTATTATTGTTATTATTATTATTATTATTATTATTATTATTATTATTATTATTATTATTATTATTATTATTATTATTATTATTATTATTATTATTATTATTATTATTATTATTATTATTATTATTATTATTATTATTATTATTATTATTATTATTATTATTATTATTATTATTATTATTATTATTATTATCATTATTATTATTATTATCATTATTATTATCATTATCATCATCATCATCATCATCATCATCATCATCATCATCATCATCATCATCATCATCATCATCATCATCATCATCATCATCATCATCATCATTATCATTATCATTGTTATTATTATTATTATTGTTATTATTATTATTATTATTATTATTATTATTATTATTATTATTATTATTATTATTATTATTATTATTATTATTATTATTATTATTATTATTATTATTATTATTATTATTATTATTATTATTATTATTATTATTATTATTATTATTATTATTATTATTATTATTATTATTATTATTATTATTATTATTATTATTATTATTATTATTATTATTATTATTATTATTATTATTATTATTATTATTATTATTATTATTATTATTATTATTTACTTGATTATGGTAACTTATGTCATTGCTGTTTTTCGATAAAACATATGTTTTCTGTAACTTTGTGTGGGTAGAAAGAATATTATAATAAATTGATAAATTAAAAGAGCTTTTTTACCGCATCACAATTAATTCCAGTTTATTAGTAACGAGAGAGCTGATTGCTTGGCTAAGAATGCTGCAGAATCCAATCTTCATTTGACATACTCTTTATGTCCTACTTCTAATGTAAGGAGAATAATACATCAACATATTCTTGAAGAATGGAACCAACAATGGCTAACAACTCCAAATGGAAGTTTGACAAAAACATTATTTTTCCCTAGTGTAAATGACAGAGGAAAATGTGAAACTCTTGTACCAAATTTTGTTTTGACACAACTTTTAAATGGACAAGGTAAATTTGGTGAATACTTATCACGCTTTCACTTAACATCCAACCCTGAGTGCATGTGTGATGAAGAATTTCAAACTGTGGTTCATCTCCTTTTCTGTTGTCCCATTTTCTGGAGAGAAAGACATAATATTCAAGCTAGACTCTCTAGGAACTGAATTTTCTGCTCCGCTGTCTTTGCTAATGAAGCCACAGCAGTATAAGTACCTAATGATGTTTATAAGCTCAGTGTTTAAACGTCTGAAATAGATTAAAGTAATATGCATTAAATTAAAATATCATTTCTTCCTTCTAGTATTTAAAATATGTTTGTTAAAATTGTATATTGTTATGTATCAGCTATAACCCTAATATACCACTGTGTAAAATAGGGTTCAATAAATCTGGATAAAAAAAATCCAGTTTATTGTAGACATGGATTAGCGATATGGTTCCTGCAAATTAATAAAGTATTATTTAAGGCAAAAATGCTTATCTCTGCAAAAAAAATTAATGATACTAAGAGGAAAAATTCACGTAGTTGTTATATGTGCAATATTTGATCCCACTGGTTGACATACCCTCCATAGCCCGTGGTTTGGCGGTATATCTCTACAGCATTTAGCCTTAGATTTCACTTGTCTAATAGCCTTGCGTTTCTTTGGAGGCATTTAAAAATATTGCACGGGACACTTGAAAGATTTTTTTTTTTTTTTTTTTTTTTTTTTTTTTTTGGTAATTTACGTCCTCCAACGTTAAGTCATATCGGGCGGTGAATGAATTTGGTGAAATGATGCTCAAATGTGTCCAGGGGTCATGGAACTTAGAGTTACCCGACATTCATATTGAAGGATAAGGGAAAACCCCGGGAAAAACCTTATCCAGGTAACTCACCCTGACCGAGATTCGAACTCGGGACCTCTTGAACGTGAGGCAGACATGCTACCATCTACGCTACCGAGGCGGGCACTTGTAACGACTATTCCATATTTTTTCATATATTTGGGAATTTGTTCTGGATTGTTCTAGAAAATGTGATTTATATAAAATAGAATGCAAAACTGGGTAGGCCACAGAATGACAACTTATGTAACAGTGTTTCTATTGGTTGATATAATAATGTGATTACATAATGTTGTGACGTGGACCAATGGGATACAAGTAATTTAGATGTTTCGAGAAACTTCCTGTGCAGAGATTCGAGAATGTGCAAATAGTTTTGGCTTCACTTTGCATGATATCATTGAGGTGTTAAGACTTGCCGATCTGCAAGTCTGCAGAAACTTGATATGCAAAGATGCCGTGTACGAAAGTACATAATTTACAAAGTTTAACTTGGTGATTAGATATATTAATGATTTTTGTGGAATAAATTCCAATATTTCTTTTAAAGAAGAGAAAAGTTGGTGTTCTTTTCTGAAAAAATATTTGAGAGAGAGAGAGAGAGAGAGAGAGAGAGAGAGAGAGAGAGAGAGAGAGAGAGAGAGAGAGAGAGAGAGAGAGAGAGAGAGAAGTATCATTGTTCTAGAGCGCTGAGGCATACATCTACAAGAATTCTTCAAGATCAACATAAAAGGTGAGAATAATTAACCATCTTTCATTCCTCGCGCCTTTTGCACCGAATTATACCGCTCCAAAATGATCCCCACAACGTGGGACTTTTAGAACACCATCGTCTGCAATTATTCCAGTTTGCACCAAATTATTCAGCTTCAACTCTCAGGACATTTGAATTTGGGTTTTTTATTTATGGAACGTCGTTTAACTGCTCTGGTTCCCTATATTCTAAAAAATAACAAAAATTATATGCTCCGTCTTTCAAGTAAGTAGATAACCTTTTGTGTTTCAGAACAGTTGCAGAATGCAACGGGGCAATTCCAGTTAGAGCACAGCAATGGGGTGAGCGAGCTTAATTCTGCTCCGAGCGACGAGAGGCGGATCCCAGACTTGAAATAGTGTGTACTCCATGATAACAGACAAGAACAGTGTAAACAACTATAAAGATATAGAGTGTTTACCACTTATGTTGCAGGCTTTATTTGCGAGAGAATAAACTCAATTTGTAGATTGGCAATTTAGTGAGAAAATTTTATTTGACTTTTCCGTAACTACCCATTGGTGTTTTCACTGTCTCTACCACGTATTAACATAAAGTAGGAAAAGTATTGTAGTGTAACCAAAAAAATTGATCCTGAGGAAATACAAGCTTTGCGATCCCTTGAATCCAAAAAACGAGTATTTTTTAAAAGAAGATCTGTGTGTGTGTGTGTGTGTGTGTGTGTGTGTGTGTGTGTGTGTGTGTGTGTGTGTGTCCACGTGTCTGTGAACAACATAAGTCAAATACAAAAGGAATATTAAATACCAAAGTTGGTATTTTAGTTCGGCATATTCCAAGGATGCCACCCGAAGATTTTCGAGTAAATCTCCACACATAATATGCAAATGCCAGGAGAATGCAATACAAAAGCACTATATAACAACCACAAATCCACAGATTGTATTAAAATTTCTGTTAATGCAGCTGAATGTCTTCCACGGTGTCGCATTCGGGCTACCTCATCGCTGTTTATTGCGAAGATATAATAGTTTAAGTAACGTTCAATATTACCTTGTTTATTCCCAGTAAACGACTACTTAAAACTACCAAGGAAGCAGAAAAGGTCTGATCAACAGTAACACCAAATCTGACTAAGTCTTTATCAGAAAGAAAATCAACAAATATTTTATAAACGCACTGTTCATTTAATGTTTTGTGAAAAAATTAAAACGTAGTATTGTTTGTAGTGCTCAAGTTATTGTTAAAGACACCATTAGATGGCTATGTATGCTTTTGAAGGCATTACAAAAACTAATTCATGTGCAACAGTGCAACAGTGAAAACAGTGCAACAGGGTGGGAGACTGGAATAAAAGAGCAAACGAGCACGCAGACTTTTGGCTGGCCTCTTAGCTCAGTCGGTAGAGCACCTGCTTGCTGTGCAATGGGTCCCGGGTTTGATTCCCGGCTGGGGACGGGGAATTTTCTATAAGAGGATCCTCCCAAGTGCCTGGAAGTATGAATGAGAGTGCGAATGTGTGCGTGATCTAGTGTTTAAAATCCAAAGTACCAGCAACCCAACGTATACGAGTTAACATCATCGCCAATAGGTGATACGTTCCAAAGCAGAATGACCACCGATATGACCATTGCAGTTAAGGCGGGGTATAAATGAAAAAAAAAACAACTAAAAAAACAGACTTTGATACTTGCTAAGATGACCCACAACTATTATAAATAATTCCAGATTCTTATTAGAATAGCTTTAATAAGAATTTGACTCAGGTATTCCCTCTTCATTCATTTTAACGATGTTGCACAAAATGTCATATTGACATCTACTTTTAAACGTAGATCTGTTTCTTTCTAACCTATTGTAAATACAATCAAAGTGCAATGCTGTGAATATGTTTAATTATCAGACTGAAGTATAACTTTTGTATTACCTTCATCCAAATAAAAAGTACATGTAATACAGGAATTACGTATCAACCACATCAAGCTTTATGAGGCAACGGTCGCACGAACTTTAGAAATTCAGCACATGATTGTTGAACGTTATTTAGATTAAGTTGTTAAGAGGCATATTTTTATTTCAGGAAGCGCTCATTTTTGATATGTACGTTCTTATTTTCAGCGAACTTTTATGGATTTAGAAACATGATACTTAAGTCCCACACAAACACAGCAGTAAAAGAGGAATTTTCTTATATCCTCCTCTTCTTCTTAAAGTATCGGGGTAAAATATCTGTATGAATTATTGCTGAAAAGGTAAAATATATGTTAAATATGCACAAATGAGTTAAATATGCACTAACCCCTTAAATAAGCATTTATATGTACTATAAAACTTCCTTAATAAACTCCTTACAACGTGGAATATATTACTTGCATACGTTTAACTATCAATGAGTTAAAGATCGAAATATGCAAATATCCGAGTAATAACTGTAGTTAAAATGAACTGTGTTATCATGTCATCAATTGGTGGTATTGATATCAACCGGACGTCACCAAAAGTAACCAGCGAGCACTATAATGTGGATATATATATAGACAGAGAGAGAGAGAGAGAGAGAGAGAGAGAGAGAGAGAGAGAGAGAGAGAGAGAGACAGAGAGACAGAGAGAGGCAGAGCAGATTAGTGCCGTTTACTACCTTCATATACCAATTTTTATTGCCATTTATTCTTATTTTAGTGTTAGTTGCTTCCTGGCGTTCAATGTAAACTCATTCTGTTTTTTGTGTCCCTGAAACACTAAGGCATAGATATATTGTAGCTGAATTACTTTTGAATGGTAACTGTAACTGACGTATATAAATAATCTACAGTAGTTAAACATAAAAATAAATTTTCAGGGAATAGTGTATCCCCTTACCATGTTAGGACTGAATACAGCAGTTTTGTAACTCCCATGTAACCGTTCTCTACGCTTGGAAATTTTATATTAAATATTCGTATATGCCACAAAGTTAATGTTTTACACTAGACACATAGCCATTTCTACAGATGCCACAAAGAACATTATTTAGATAGTAATGCTGAATTTATGGATAGAATACAATACTTCCTCTAACTAGTAAAGACTAGAAAGAGAGAGGTAGAGAGGAAAGGAGAGACAAATCGTAGAACTTATTGAAATATACACATTATATCGGATAATTATTTCGTAACATTGGTTCTCTGTGAATAATTCGTTTTTAATTATTTTAGTTTCTTCAATATGTTTTGCTTGTTATGTAAATGAGTTTAAAAAAGTTCAAGTCTTCTTTTCCATTGGACTTGTTACTATAAAATTGAGTTAAAGGTAGTTTGGCCGCGCCATTGCTCAGTGGTTAAACCGCTTGGCTCTCAAGGCGTGGGCCCGGGTTCGATCCCAGGCAGCCGCAAAGTGAGATTTGTGGTGGACAGTGTGGTGATGGGATGGGTTTCCTCCGGGCCCTCCGGTTTCCCCCGCAAGCATTCCACCATTGCCCCATCATTATCTTTCCTATCATTCATCTCGCTCTCATATTTATCATCCACTTCCTGCACCTTCACACCAGGCATTGGGCTGATCATCTATCCTGGTTCCCTGGTAGGTACAACTAGGGAGGTTAAAAATGATGATGATGATATTAATAATAATAAGAAGATAACATACCTAAGTAGTTGACTGTAATTTTACTTAACATAATCTGTACATCTATTACGAAACCATTTCGTGATAAAGTGTATTACCATGATTAATTGAATGGAATATTCATGATCTGATACACACCTTTCCCGTAATTTATTAATGGTTGTGGAGGGTTATACATGCAAGATTTTTAAAAATATGTTCAGCCAAATGCCCAAATGACCTATCTGTCGACAGACCTTCAAAGGTTATAAACACACTCACTGCCATTTAATTTTAATAGATGTTTAATATACTATTGGATGTGCTTACATCCTGATAAAATCGTAGTAAATTTCGAAAATGTCCATGTTATGAGTTTAAAATATTCTCACGGCATAGTAGTTACTAGTATTAGGCTATATTTCAGCTGTGTTTCAGTCACTCTAAATACACAAGTGTTGGCAGGATCTAATTCAGTGTTTCTCAAAGGTTGGTCCGCGGACCCCCGGGGGTCCACGAGGGGATGTCAGGGGGTCCGCGAGGGGGTCCCTCAAGTCAAGTTGTAATGTTGAATTAAAACTATGGAAAATGTAGAAATGTTTTTACTGAGTCACTTATCTGCTCGGTGTCGAACTACATACGTTTTACTTAACATTTTTATGCAGATATGCCCTAACGATGTAACGCAGCTGAGAAGTGCAATGAACGTAACACTTGGGAGCCTGTAGTACAGCGTTATAATGGCAGCGACGAAACAGTACTGAGCGTGAGCGGTCAGCTGCGGTGCGCGTGAAGCGGGTGAAGTCAGCCAACTCTGCGCGTGCAGGTCTGAGTTAGCACTGTCACTGGCACCGGCTACACGTACGCATGCACAACAGACCAGTCGTTCTCCCTGCATTGAAGCCAGTGATGATAGTGCTTGATTGTCCTGACAGTTTGTAATTGTGAATCGTGAGAATTTATTCGCGTCGTTCAACATGAAAGGTTTGGTTACAGACTGCATGACTTAAATGTAAGCCTATAATAACTGGCGATCAAGAGGCAAGTAGTAGTAGTAGTAGTAGTAGTAGTAGTAGTAGTAGTAGTAGTAGTAGTAGTAGTAGTAGTAGTAGTAGTAGTAGTAGTAGTAGTAGTAGTAGCAGCAGCGGCAGCAGGGGCAGCGGCGGCAGCAGCAGCAGCAGCAGTAGTAGTAGTTTTTTTATAGTAAGGGAAAATCCTCTTGGACACCACTATGCGTGGTGAGTTGGATTTCTACCAACTAAAAAACCCTTACTGTCACAGCACACCATACTGGAACTGCAATGCTTGCATCTCATCAGTATGGCGGCTATAAGTCAGGTCACTGTCTTAGTTGGACAATATGGTGGAGATCAATCTGCGAAGGGGAAGTAGAAGTACTTAGGGCAGCATCCTTTCAGCTCGCTCCTTAGTTGACATGATAGCCCTGGCCAGTTGTTGCACTATGTCCCAAGAGTGTTTGCTCTGCAGCATGGTGATCCCTAGGTTCTCAGGTGTGAGCGTTGCATTTAGTTTACTATACGCCTCTCGGCGCAGGCCATCCCATCGCGGGCAGATAAAGAAGGTGTGTTCCGCAGAATCCTCAGAGGTACAATAGTTGCAGGTGGTAGAATAACTTTTTCCCATGCAAAAGGCGTAATTTTTAAATCGCCCATGGCCTGTCAGAATCTGCGTGAGGAAATAATCCAGGTTCCTATGTTTGCAGCGCAACCATGGGCGCACATCGGGTATCAGCCGTTTAGTCCATTGGCCTACGATGGTGGTTGCTGTCCATCGCGCTTGCCATTGCGCAATCATGTGGTCTCTGATCAGGTGTTTAACGTCAAAAGATTGGCAGGTGTTCGGGTCACTGAGTAGCTGACGTTCTTTAACCAGCAGGTCAATTGGGAGGGCCCCACTCACAACCTGTAATGCCCTATTGGAAACAGTTCGGTAGGCACAAATTGAGCGCAGAAGTACTTTTCTTTGCACACGTTCCATCATTGTGGCGTATTTCTTCCTGTTTAGGGCAGTGTACCAGATTGGTGCAGCATAGAGCAGAATAGAATATACTACACCGCACAACATTTGGCGCTTCAGGGACCGCGGACCACCAATATTAGGCATGAGTCGGGCAAGTTGGGAGACCTTTTCTTCCGCTTTCTTGGTCACAGTTTTAATGTGCTCGCCAAAGGTGAGGTGTTCATCCAGCATGACTCCCAGGTATCGGATAGCCTTTTGTGGTACTATCAGTGTATGCCTTAGCATAAAAGAAATGTGTGCGCGCTGCCGAGGACCCTTCAAAATTACTGCCTCAGTTTTCTGTGGTGCTAATTCGAGCCGGTGGTAGGTCATCCACCTATCAATACGTCGCAATGATTCATTCGTGCGATATATTAGATCTTGGTCGTCCTCCGCACCAACAAGTAGTGCCAAGTCGTCCGCAAACGCAACTTGGTGTACACCTTCAGGAAGCTGCAACCGGAGAACTCCATCATACAGGATGTTCCACAAAGTAGGCCCAAGAATGGAACCCTGAGGCACACCGGCCGTAATAGGAAGCTTATGCTTATCAATGAGTATCGTCCTTGCATGAAAATAAGATGTCAATATATTTAACAGGTATGGCGAGATGTTTCTTTGTCTAAGACACTGAAGGATAAGGCTCCACGAGGCGGTGTTAAACGCGTTGCGTACATCTAAGGTCAGTAAGGCAGCCCATTTACCACGCAAGTCGTCTCGAATCCGAAGCACAGCCGCAATAGCCTGTATAGTAGAGCGGCCTTTCCTGATCCCGTATTGCTTATCGGAGAAGCCGCCGCTGGCCAAGATCTCCCTTTCCAATCGGAGTTTAAGCAATCCTTCAAACAGCTTACTGAGTGTGTTCAACAGACAAAGTGGCCTATATGCAGACGACTCTAATGGTGATTTCCCTCCCTTCAGGAGGAAGACGACCTTAGCACACTTCCAGATATCCGGGAAATCCTGTTGCACTAAGAGCGTGTTCAGCACCTCCAAAATCCAACCGGGCCTTAATTTAACTGCAGCTTTGACTATTGCTGGGGTTATACCATCAATGCCAGGTGCCTTGCCTGTCTGCATTTTATTGACCACCGTGGCGAGTTCGTCCATAGTGAAGGATTCTACAGCCATACTCCGGCCTCCTGCGTCCAAGGTATCCTTTCAGAAAGGGAATAAGGCAGCTGCTATCTCTTTTTTACGGGCGGTGCTCAGATTCACAGGCAGGTGATTTATCAATCTCCCACTAACAATCTTGTAGCCAGCACCCCAAATGTCATTGTTCAACTCATCACAGAGATTTCTCCAGCTATTACATTTAGATTGGAATATGAGGCGAGTAAGCTGCCGTCTGCACCGCTTATAGACCTCCCTCGCTGTCTCCAGCTCTGCGGAACCCGGATGTCGTCGACGGAGGCGAGTCAGGATTCTCCGCTTCTGAATACAAGTAGCTCGTTGCACTTCAATCTCACTATTCCACCAATATGGCACTCGATGGTTGCGTGCTTTAGACCGCTTTATCTGGCTTAGCTCACAGGCATTCTTTAAGACTCGAGTCAAGGATGCGGCACTGTCAGCTGCAGCACGGCCAGCAATGGCCGGGGACTGCCATTCATTGAGGGTTCGGAATACATCCCAGTCATATTCAACTTTCCGCTTCTCCATATGGAGTAGTAGTAGTGGTACTGGTAGTGGTAGTGGTAGTGGTAGTGGTAGTGGTAGTGGTAGTGCTAGTGGTAGTGGTAGTGGTAGTGGTAGCGAGCCTACTAGTTTAACTAGTTGCTGTTCTGCATTAACTAGTTGCTGTTCTGCAGATCTGCGAAAAGTAAAACGGCGAAAATACAGCGAAGAGTATATAAGTTTCGGATTTGTTCGAGCTGGAACTGAAGTTGAATGAAAACCTTAATGTGTTTTGTGTTATGATGTACTGTCCAATGATGCAATGAAGGCTGCTAAGCTGCGAAGTCATTTAGAGACGAAACATCTGGATTGCATTGGTAAGACACTTGATTATTTTAAAAGAAAATATAAAGAGGTGAAAATGAGTAAATCTAGAATAGAAAAAATTTCTACTGGAACCAGTAGTGAAAAAGCAACACTAGCTTCCTATGAAGTACCGCTACTCATTGCTATAAGTAGCAAGCCTTATAACATTGCAGAGGAATTAATATTGTCAGCAGCTAAAAATATGTGTAGCATAATGATTGGTGATTCAGCTGCTAAAGAGATGAACACAGTCCCGCTATTAAATGATTCAGTTAAACGTAGAATTGTTGATATGTCTCAAAATTGTCCTGGACCAGGTAATTATAGGGTTAAAGTCAACAACAATGTATGCTTTACAACTTGACGAAAGTACTGATTTCACTGACAAGTCTCATTTGTTAGCTTGTATACGTTACGAACACGCTGAAGGGGCTTGTTGAAAACCTATTGTTTTGCAGGGAAGTCTTGCATAACATTGCTGAGAATGTCTTTAAGAAACTTGATGGATTTATTTCAGAGCAAGGTCTTGAGTGGAAAGTTTGTGTAGGCGTAAGCACCGAGGGAGCTGCAGCGATGTCTGGACAGAACACTGGATTGAAAGCTTTATTTCAAGCTTTCAACCCTGAGATTAGGTGTACTCATTGCTCGATAAAATAGAGAGGCGTTGGGTGTAAAAGAAATCCGCCAGATTTGAAGGAAACGTTAGAAGAGTTGGTTAACATTGTGAACTACATTAAAGCCCGTCCTCTTAACTCACGTATATTCAAGAAACTATGTGAAGAGATGGGAAGCGAACAACTGTACTTGCACACAGACGTTCGCTGGCATTCTTATGGAAATGTTTTTTTTTCGCGATTTTTTGAATTACGTGATGAAGTGAGGCTGTTTTTTGAAGACAGCAAACACGAACAGTTTCCGCTCAACGAACGACTGTGTGACGTTGAATGGCTGTGCAAAGTGGCACATCTAGCTAGTATCTTCTCACTCTTAAATGAACTAAACAGAAAATTGCAAGGACCAAAACCAGATGTTTTCACAGTTCATGAGAAAATTGAAGCAATGATAGAAAATCTTCAAGTGTGGAAGGGTCCTGTAGAAAAGAAATCCTTAGGCTCTCCTTTCCTATTTTGGAACAATTTCTGACTTCATCAGAAGAAACTTTGCCTAAAAACAGTGAAGAAGCCAAAGAGGTATACCTGAATGTCCTGTCAGAAATTTTGAGGAAGTACTTTCCAGCACCGGCAGATGATCAGAATTAACGGATAAAGCATCCTTTCGAGAAATAAGACATAGGCAGCATTGATTGCCTTTCGGAAAAGGGAACAGGATCAACTAATAGAGTTATTTAACACAAAGCATGGAAGGTTGTTGAACTTGCTAACAAAGGACGTATATTTTGTCCTTTCCAACCACCTATATGTGCGAGCAAACATTTTCAGTGTTGTGCAACATCAAGCCATTGAAGAGAAACAGACTTACTAATATATTTGCCAATGGACTTAGAGTAAAAATCACCAACATTAAAGCCAGCTTAACTGAGCTTATTCAATAAAAAACACAGCTGCATTGTTCACATTAATACATTTCAAAGAACAAAGTTTCAAGCTTATGCCACGTAAACTTATTTTTTAAGTAACCCAATACTAACTTTGTTGAAATGGTCAAATGGTGGATTCAGAACATTATGAATAACGTTTTTATATGTATAAAAAGTTTCTTTACAAGGAAAATAAATCCTTTTTATAACATTTAGCCTAATATTAATAATCCTTAGGTAATCTAAAGTGTGTGGCATTTCAAATTTTTACTGATGTAAGGCTAAACTCAAATAAAAATCTAGTTGGGCAAAATTGTACACAATTTACTTCAAAGTGAAAAAATAATAATAAAGGAGTTTTAAAAATATGTATTTTTATTTAAAGTACATGTTATACACAAGTTTAGTTTATTTGGTTTAACTTTAATTTTTTAATTTATTATTAATTAAATTTAAAACTAAATAGGTATACAAGAAAATATCTAAAAGTATACATACAGTAATTATTTCAATTCCAAGTATAACATTCAACTAAAAGTGGATTCGTTTACATAAATTGAGTTGCCAAATTATGGGCGTCCGCGAACAAGTTGTTAGATAAGGGGGTCCTTGAGGCAGAAGGGTTTGAGGAACACTGATCTAATGGACATGAGAAATATTTTTCACCTTCTTAGACAGCAGAAGTGAAGATGAACATGTCAGAGAAACTTATTCGTATACATCGAAGTCCTAAAACCTAACACGAATCACGATACGCAAGTCAATCTTCTTTCTTTCATTTGCTGATGTAGTACTGTAAATTTGAGCGGGAACTTCACAGGCTTTCCTAGCTTCATGCGCCATCTTTTTGCAGTTTGGGAAACGAATAACTACTGGTTGCGTGGAAATTTGCCGCGCCTTCCTCTGTTGCTAGCAGTTCAAGTTTTAGCCGTCAGGTGGCAGAATGTGACGAATACAATTTAAGACGACTTTGTAAGATTCCATACTTCACTGGTAGTGGCACTGATGTCTATCCACGTCTATCACTTTAGAATCTGCACAGCACAGTACTGAGGTGTCGTTGAAGGTTGAACCTCCTCCTCAGAGGAGGGGCCTTCGACATTTTGCAATTTCGGGACCTTGTCCCTTACTGACATGGTGGTGAGTTTTAATGATAAGACGGTGGGTAGATGGTAGTGAATAGGTAAAGTAATGGTTGTTTAATTAGTTGTTAGGGATTAGTAGTTTAATGGATAGCTCAGATATAGTTTGTAGGGGCCTATGGTGGTGCTAGCACTAGTCTGGGTCGCTTGTAGGTTTCACCGGGGTCGATGTCATATTCCTCCAGACCGTGGATTAGACTGTTGAAGCTAGAAGGGAGCTTGTTATAAAAACCATTGTGATAGGGTAATGATGTAGTCTGTGATTTTTGGGAAGGAGAGGTCTGCATAGATATTATCATTAGGGATGTACCAATCGGAAGCTGTTGCTATCCGAAGGTAGCGGTTTTGATGGACTTGGAGTTTGTGGAGATGGGGTTTTGCTGCAGCTCACCAGACTGTGCAAGCATAGCTTAGTGCAGGGCGGAGTATTTGTATGTATATGATCAATTTGTTGTGCAGGCTCATTATCGATTTCCTATTATACAGCATGGCCATCCTTCTGCACACTTTGTTTGCCACAGTGCTGATGTGTTGTTTCCACGTCAGATGCCAATCCAGGGTTACTCCGAGGTATGTAGCCTCCGTGGACCATTGTACTTCTTCCCCAGCTAGGCGAAGGTTGGGTACATCTTGTAGAGTGCGGCGGGTGAATGTGACTGCCTGAGATTTATTTGCATTTATCTTCAGGCGCCAAGCAATACGAGGCAGATAGCATATCAGCGTAACGCTGTGACTTGGCTACTGCAATAACATGTCGCTTAGATGAGACTTAATGCGGTATCATGAGGGAATAGGTAAAGGTGACAGCCTATTAGGTTAGGGAGGGTGTTTATATAGGTGAGGAATAAGAGAGGACTTGAGGTACCCCGGCGTGAATACCGTAGGGTTGAGAATGGATGTCGTCCCTGGCAAAGATGAAGAAACGGTTTTTGAGGTACGTGTTGATGAGGTGTATAAGGTATGCTGGGATATTGTAGTGGATGAGCCGATGGATGAGGCTGTCATGCCACACAACTAGTCAAATGCTCGAGAGATGTCAAGGAATAGTGCTGTAACGTAGTGCCTGTTGTTAAACCCGCGTATAACATCGTCCACGAGGCGAAGTAATTGGTGAGAGATCGAGTGCTGACGTCGGAAACCAAACTGCTCGGGTCGTAGTACACTGTGCTGGTCCAGCAGATGTTGAAGACGAGCCTGCAGCACCTTCTCAAAGATTTTACTGATGGCCGGCAGCAGACTGATGGGTCGGTGGCTACTGATGTGTTTGGGGTCCTTTCCTGGCTTAGGAAGGGTGAAAATCCTACCGTGTTTCCACGCAGCAGAGAAATGAGCCAGTTGTAGTAGACTGTTGAACAGGTGAACCAACAGTGTTATCCATGCTGCCGGTAGTGTTTTAAAAGCAGCATGCGGCAAGTTATCAAACCCTGCTGCTTTTTTGGGGTGCATTTTAGCCACAATACTCAGTGCTTCTGCAACTGTTGTCAAGTGCGCTTCATTCACATTAAAAGGTGTGGAAAGAAAAGCTTCAACAGGTGACACTATTTCCTCAGAGGTGCTCTTGGTCTTGAGATTCTGCAGGATGAAAAAAGGGGGCTAGATATTCAGCCATTAAATCTACTTTTTCTCTCGTTGACGGTGCTGTTCTTCCGCCATCTGTAAGAGGTGGATCAGAAGAAGGTATGCGCAGCAGCGCCTTGGACATACGCCAGAGTGAAGAATCATGGGGATCAAGAGCACATAGTCGGCGTTCTCACTCGTCATTTTGTATGTCGGCAAGCTCTAGTTTAACTAGGTGTTGCAGTCTATTCCACTCCCTTTTGTGTAAGGGATTTCGCGTGAGCTGAAACCGACGCCTAGCTTTATTCCTATCGGCTATTAACTTCCGTAGCTGTGGGGAAAGTGGTTTCTGTGCACTGCAGAATTTGGGCCGTGGTAGAGTGGCTTCAGCTATTTCTTGTGCCATTGTAGAGGTGATGGCATTAGCTAGGTTATCAGCTTCAGCTACGCTGTTACATGGTGTAACCTCAGCTGATTTTGTTGCCACTATCTCTGTGTACATGCTCCAATTTGTTAGACGAGGATTCGGACAGTTTAGCGGGGCCTTGGCTATTGCCCGGGTTTGATAGAGGATAAGGATGGTGTAGTGGTCTGAAGAAAGTTCTGGGATGGTAAGGATTTTCAGGTGACCGCGAATGTGCTGGAGGATAGCAATATCCAGCCAGTCAGGTGGTCGGCGATCCCCGTATTTTATGGTTGCTAATGATGGAGCAAGTACTACGTGATTACGCCGTTCTAGGTAGCGCCCGGCACCATGCCTCTGTGAGTCCTGACTGTGGAGTTCCACTGCCGACTTTTGGCGTTTAAGTCACCCATGGCTATTGTTTGTGTTCCTGCAGAGAAGACAGTGTCCAAATCGCCTTGCGATACAGGTCTGCCATGCGGAATGTAGAGAGAGAAGGTGTTCAGGGGCCCTCTATTGGTGGTCAACTGTATACCAGTTGCTTCAAGTGCCGCTGTGGCTGCCAGTTACAAACGATGGTGCTGAATGGTGCGGTTTACGTAGATGGCCGTACCATCGTAACCATGTGCCCGATCAGTACGATGGCAGAGCATGCCAGGGATGGAAGCCTTCTGAGTGCTAGAAAGGTGAGTTTCTTGCACCAGAAGGATCTGCACTTGGTTGACTGCTATGAAGTTTGATACTTCACATAACTTGTTCCGAATATCATTGGCATACCAGGAACAAATTTTGAGCCCAAGTAGGCCTGCTATCCTATTATTATTGTCTGCCATAGCGTCCCATGAAGATGAAAACGGTGTGGACTAAGATGGTTTCAGGTGGTATGTATTCAGGTCGTTGTGCCAGAGCTTCAGCTAGGACTGTAGCGAAGTCGGGTTGGTGATGGACTGATAATTCTAGATTTATGATTCTCTTAAGTCTATGCATTTCGATATAACATTTTTTAGTCTTTTGAAGACAAACAAAAGTCATAAACAGGTACAATTTTACAGAGATATGATTCAGCGATATATCGCTTGACATGCCGTTAACGTAATTTGAAATCTTAGCCTGCATAGCACTAAGACTGTATTACAACTTGTATAACGTTACTTCTATATTCACAGTCTAATTGCATCTTGCTGGCAAATTCAAGTCAGAACATGCCTATATACGTATATATACATTCGGGGAGTACAGGTACTGTGTGTGTGGATCAATTTTGGCAATGGAAGTTCATTCCCACTTGTGCTGAAGTTTATATTTGGATACATAAGTTTCATCCAATATAGTTTCACCAAAATACAGCACAGAGGTGTCGTTGAAGGTGAACCTTGCTCCATGGAACCCTGCTCCGCGCCTTTGACTTATTGCCATCCCCTGACACTTTCCCTTACTGGCATCATGTGGGGAATAAGTCAACGGACGGTGGGTATAGTACGGTTGGATGTTATTTTTAGGTATACTTTTAGGTGTGTTTTTGAACGTAAGATAGAAAGGCATGAGGATAACGTAGTTATGGCGGGCTTAAAGATAGTCTTTGGTGTTTACAAGGTAGCCCCGGGATCGATATCATACTCCCCGAGACCCTGGATGAGATGGTTAAACCTGGATGGTAGATCAGCATAGAAAATATGAGAGAGGTTGAGAGAGGTCGTTAGTTTCGGAAAGAAGTCATTGTGTATATTGGCATTGGCGATATACCATTCAGCACCTGTGGCTATCCTAGATAGCGATTTTGCAGGACCTGGAGTTTGTTCAGATGTGACGATGCTGCAGCACCCCAGATTTGACATGCATAGTCTAAGGCAGGTCTTAGTATTTGCTGATAAATGAGTAGCTTGTCTTTAGGGCTCATAGGCGACTTCTTGTTGTAAAGTGGATAGAGCATGCCTATACGTTTAGTAACTTCGGAAGTTACTGAAAGAATGTGGGTCTTCCAAGCAAGGCGCATGTCAAGCAATACCCCTAGATATTGAACCTGATTACTCCAGGGAATATTTTCCCCTACTAAGGGTAGATCTGGAACGTCTTGAAGATGGCGACGGGTAAAAGTGACTGGCTGGTACTTTATATAGCATTGATACGTAGACGCCATGTGACGAACCATGCAGAAAGCATGTCAGCACAACGTTGTAAACGTTGAACGGCCGTGAGGTGGCTAGATGATGCTGTGGTGATAGCTGTGTCATCGGCAAACAGGTAGAGGTTGCAGGACCAAATGGTAGGAAGAGTGTACATGACAAATGAAACGAATAAATAATTTTCAGAGCAGAGCCATTATGTCCCCTTCAGCCAGTGGGAAAGTGTTAAATTTCTCTAACCGTTAAGTCATAAGTGACAAGCAAAAAATTGCCTCCCAATAAATGCACATCTCTTTACAGAAAAAGGTTTCAAAAAGCTTCTTTTAGATGCACTATCCATCTGCCATATATTGTTCAGTACCAGGCTGAATTCACAAGTTATGCTTTATTGAACTGCTAAAGCGGCTTTACGTTTTTTCTCGTAGTGATTGGATTTAAAGGATTTAACTGTCGCTCAAATCTAATATAGTCCTTTGTAGGCACAAGATGTGTAATAAAACAATTTATGCAGAACTGTTTGTGTAAATTCACTTGGAACACAGAAAAATAAGCCTTTGTAAGAACAATTGGTAGAAGAATGGGTATAACGTAGCCATTTTTGTTGAAGTGTGTCACATTAAATATTTATTTAATTGTTTATTTTTTCCTAGGTTGTACCTACATGCAGTTTCAAAGATGTCTACATTAGGAGGTCACTTTAGTGCGTTCAAAGGACGTAACAGCACAAGGTTTTCAGTTTATGTACGTATTTAAGCGCATCCAGATTGCATCGTTTTTAGATGCTGTGTATTGGTTTGTGTTAAGTTATTGAGAAGAAAACAGATAATCTACAACAGGAGGAAGTAGAAGAAACGGAATAAAGTAACCAAATAAATAAGTTCCCAAATACCGGCGTGTCTTTATGTCTTTTCGGTTTTGATATGAATTTCTTTGTTCAACACAAAACCATAAAGACACTTCTTAGAGAGATTCAAACCCACAATGATGTGTCTTGGACTTCGAGCAACTTTTACAATTTCCGTGCGAGAATCGGCTAGGGAAGCAATTTGATGGCAGTTGTCAAGAGCAATCAAAATTGGCCAAATATACACTAAACTGAGGTACTACCAAACGTACAGTAAGGCAGTTGTAGTTTAGTTGGTAAATCTAAACTTGTTTGGAAAAAATACAAATTTATTAAATTACTTCTAAGCGCTAAATACCACATCGTATTGCATTTAACGGTGAAGTGTATTGTAATACTAACAATTAAGAGGTGTGATTTGGGTAAACGCTAAAACAATTCTAAATTAAAGCACAGCTGAAATCCAATGGGGCCTAACCTACTAAGGATTGATTCCTTTAATCCAAACAGTTGACGTCCTGCAAGGCAATATCGGTACTGCCAACGTAATAACAAAGTGATAACATAATTAGAGCTTGGATATATACGCACTATAAAGTATGAATATATGCATGCATATATGAACTAAAAATCAGCTAAATATGCTTTGAAACAGTTATAATATGCATTTAAAATAAAGCACATTATTTCTATTAATCTTAAAGTAATCAAATAGTAAATTCTTAAACAAGGCACTAATCAGTTAATATTTATTAGTTTCTCTTTCACTCTATTTTTAGTATTAGTCATTAAATATTTTTCACCTTTTCTGGAGGAAACGATTTTCTGCTGTCAATTAAAATGTTTTTATATTTATATGAGCAGCAGTGTGTATGTACATGTTACGTAATGTATAATTTTTGTTGCACAGCACCTATAACAATGGTTTAAAAATAATATGGGTTTATTTTAGTTATAACAATCACTAACTTGAATATCGCCTTCAATCTTTAAAATACTGTGAAGGCACAAAAATAAAACTTAATGTTTCAACACACTTGCTGTGTACTATATTGCCATCTGTTGTCAAGAGTTCAATACTTCATTTAATATCCATAAAACTAAAATAAACGTTACTGCTTTTCTCCTTAGTCATTATGATATTCCGTTTCGTACCGCTCACACTTCAGAAATTACGATTAGCAACACATTAGCAAAAGTTTAAAAGTTAAGTGAAAATGACAACTTTTAATTCTTGGAGAAGTTATCGTCGGGGCAGACGGATTCGTTTGCAACATTAAAACAAACCGCATCAAGCTTTATGATTCAATGGTCGCACCGAACTTTTAAAATTCACCACATGATTGTTGAACGCTATTTAGTTTAAGTTGTTGAGCGGTATATTTTTATTTTAGGAAGTGTTCATTGTTGATAGTTACGTCCTCATTTTCAGCGACCTTTTATGGATTTAGAAATATGATACCAAAGCAGTAAAATAGAAAATTTCTTGTACCTTTCTCTTCTTTAAGTATCGGGGTAAAATATCTGTACGATCATTGCTGAAAAAGTAAAATATATGTATAAATATGTACTAATGAGTTAAATATGTACTCACCTCTTAAATATGCATTTATATGCACTACAAAACTTCCTTAATAAACTCCTTACAACGTGGAATATATTTATTACTTACTTGCATACGTTTAACAATCAACAATTAAAGGATACAAATATGCAAATATCCGAGCTCTAGTAATAATTATAGTTGAAATGAACAGTGTTGTCATGTCTATCTTTAGTATCAGTTGGTGGTATTGGTGTCAACCGGATGTCACCAAAAGTAACCAGCGAGCACTATAATGTGGAGAAAAGATCTACAGCAGCTAAACATAGAACTACATTATCAGGGAATAATGCATCCCCTTACCATGTTAGGACTGAATACAGCATTTCTGTAACTCCCATGTAACCGTTTTCTGCGCTTGGAAATTTTATGTTAAATATTCACATATGCCACAACCTTAAAGTTTTACACTAGACACATAAATATCCATTACTACAGATGCCACAAAGGGCATTATTTAGGTAGTGATGGTGAATATTTGGGTAGAATACAATACTTCCTCTAACTACTAAAGACTAGAGAGAGAGAGAGAGAGAGAGAGAGAGAGAGAGAGAGAGAGAGAGAGAGAGAGAGAGAGAGGGGGGGGGGAGGAAAAGGAGAGACAAATCGTAGAACTTGTTAAAACATTATACACTTTATATGGGATAACTTATTTTGTAAAATTGGCTTGGTTCTCACCAAGGCGGCGGCCCGGGTTAGATTCCAGGCGACTGCAAAGTGAGATTTGTGACTCTGGGACGGGTTTCCACTGCGTCCTTTGGTTTCCCCAGTCAGCATTCCACCAACTGCTCCATCATCAACTTTCCTATCATTCATCGCACGCTTACTTCCTTTAGCTTCCCACTAGGCATTGGGCTGATCACCGATCTTGGTTCTCTATCGGATCCCAAGCTTCGGTTCCTCAGGTCCAACCTTAAAAGGGATAGAGGAACAAGAATCCCCTAACACCACGATAGTGGTACAATTAGGGAAGTTAAAGGAGGAGGAGGAGGAGGAGGAGGAGGAGGAGGAGGAGTAGGAGAAGAAGAAGACATGCCTAAGTAGTTGACTGTTATTTTACTTAACATAATCCGTACATCGATTACGAAAACATTTCGAGATAAAGTGCATTACCTTGCTTAATTGAAGGGAATATTCACTATCTATAGCACAGTATTCCCGTGATTTATTAATGGTTGTGGAGTTTTAAAAATATAACTGAATGCCCAAATCACCTATCTGTCCACAGACCTTTAACTGCCATTAACACACTCTCTACCATTTAATTTTAATCGATGTTTGCTTCACTATTGGATGTGCTTGCATCCTGATATAATCGTAGTACATTTGGAAAATGTCCATGTTATGAGTTTAATATATTCTCACGACATAGTACTTACTAGTAGTAGTAGGCTATATCTCAGCAGTGTTTCAGTCACTCTGAATCCGCAAGTGTTGGCATAATCTTAATGGACAAGAGAAACACTTTCCTCTTTCTTAGAGAGCAGAAGTGAAGATGAGAAAACCTAACACGAATCACAATACATATATTAATCTTCTTTCTTTGATTTGTTGATGCAATGCTGTAATTTTGAGCGGGAATTTGAAAGCCTTTTCTAGTTTCATGCGTCATCTCTTTGCAGTTTGGAAAACAAATAACCACTGGTTGCGTGGAAATTTGCCGTGCAGTCCTCTGTTTCTAGCAGTTCAAGTTTTACCCTACAGGTGGCAGAATGTGACGAATATAGTTTCAGACGACTTTGTGAGCTTTTCATGCTTCACTTGTAAGGGCGCTGATGTCCATCACTTTAAAAACAGACATTTAATATATTAAATTCTAGATCTAAGATGTTGTTAAGTCTATGCATTTCAATATAATAGTTTGTAGCCTTTTGAAGACAAACATAAGTGATAAATAGGTATAATTTTACAGAGATATGATTCACCGATATATCGTTTGACATGCCGATAACAAATTGAATTCTTAGCTTGCAAAGCAATAATACTGTATAAGGTTACTTGTATATTCACAGTACTAATTGCTTCTTATTCGCTGCGCGATAGCACGTTCAAGCATCAAGACATACTCCTGAGTCAAAATATATATATTTGGGGAGTAGGGTTGTGTACGGATCAGTTTTGGCAATGGGGATTCTTTCCTGCTTGTGCTGAACTTCATAGTTGGGTACAAAAAGTTCAACGCTACAAAATTTACTCATAAAAATTATCAAGTGCATCCATTTTCACGAAAGTTTATCTGAGTGTCATGCAGTATAGTTTCAGCATTGGGAAATGTGGGTATGTATATCTTCTTCAGAAAGATTTCTCTCAGACAAACGATAATTTGTTCGTTCCATATAATCTCAGTTTTCACTGTAACTGTTGTTTACTTTAGTGTGGTGAAGAGGAATTAAATCTAAGCTAAGTCTGAATATCGAAACTACAGCTATTCTTATAGAAATCTGTGAACAATAATAAAACATATTCACCGCAAGCGATATTGCGGGTAGGGCCATCTGCCGACGCCAAGGTGTAGTCGGTGAAAAAAACTGAAGTCGAAATATTATACTCATACCTCTTTGTAATCCGTTCTTATACAAAAGCTTATCTTTTTATCTGCACTAAGATTAATAAATACGTTTACTGAAATTGAATAGTCAAAAGCTTTCACCGCCTGAGTCCGGTTTGTAGATAGAATTATTTTCCGTGCTAACAAGACGTGGTCTGCTGGATTTTGGCCTAGGTCACCCAGAATTCTCTGTGACATACCATGTGAGATACATTTTTAAGAACATTGTCTGGCTTTCGAGGGATTTCTCTACCTGCGCTATCTTATTGCTAGGAGGTGAAATATTATTATTATTATTATTATTATTATTATTATTATTATTATTATTATTATTATTATTATTATTATTATTATTATTATTATTATTATTATTATTATTATTATTATTATTATTATTATTATTATTATTATTATTATTATTATTATTATTATTATTATTATTATTATTATTATTATTATTATTATTATTATTATTATTATTATTATTATTATTATTATTATTATTATTATTATTATTATTATTATTATTATTATTATTATTATTATTATTATTATTATTATTATTATTATTATTATTATTATTATTATTATTATTATTATTATTATTATTATTATTATTATTATTATTATTATTATTATTATTATTATTATTATTATTATTATTATTATTATTATTATTATTATTATTATTATTATTATTATTATTATTATTATTATTATTATTATTATTATTATTATTATTATTATTATTATTATTATTATTATTATTATTATTATTATTATTATTATTATTATTATTATTATTATTATTATTATTATTATTATTATTATTATTATTATTATTATTATTATTATTATTATTATTATTATTATTATTATTATTATTATTATTATTATTATTATTATTATTATTATTATTATTATTATTATTATTATTATTATTATTTATAGACCCTTATATCCTGTTGCAATTATATTCTTTGTATCTCGGAAACATTTAATTGATTTTATTGTACTTATCGTACTGAGAGTAACTGGAACACTAATCCCATCTTCTGTTATTAAGCAATTGGGAATAGCTGCCACGACTCATTGCACAAGCTGTAAATAATCGCGGAAGAAAAGACAATACGTGCAGTCACCAATAAAGAAAGCATTACGTTTGTATCATAGTCGTCCATGTGTATGGAATGCACATTGGTAATTGGAGGTCTGGTGTATATTTTAACCTTTCACTTAGAGGAAGCATTGCTAGATAAACGAGTGAGATGGCCTAGCGTTAACTTCTGAAGCCTACAGAGCGCCTCCCTTAATTTTTGTTTTCGTTGTTTTTGCCTGGCTTGCTGGCGAATGTTGGATTGGTTTCTCGTATACCACGATTTTCTTTCCACCGTTTTCCTTTGTTTCGGTTTTCTTCTTATGTTTCTGGTGAGCAGCTTGGTTTCTTGGTACATGACGCTTGTGCTGACAAATGACGTGGGTGCTTGCTCAAAGGAAAGAGTACTTCCTATGGACACTTGAGGGCTGCTTAATTGACGGATCGTTTATCGCCCTCTTCAGCACGCGCTTCTACCTATGAACTCATAGAGACTTCTGCACGTTTCTGTCACCTATAATCTACTGTGGTTTTATTCCTTCGGTGTTCCTCTACGGAGTGATAGCCCCATCAGTTCGATGAAGTTCCCTGTGTGCGAGGTGTCCCTGTGCCTGTATAACCTAACCTAAATAGGTATACTATTGGATCCCACCCAAACATTATATATCAGGATTATACAGGAAATAAATGTCTTGAAGTTGCCTTACCAAAATTAATATTGAGAGAGCAACTTTAGAAAACTTGCCATGTCGTTTTGTGTGGGGTTGCGAATATTTGTGGATGCATAAGGTATTAATCAACGACGAAATGTCGAACAGATGCCTATCTTGGTATTTGTGGTCGGTACCTGCTACAGAGGGAACACGAGGAAATTCAAAGCCATTCTTCCATTCGAAACTACATATTGCAAGGAAAAACATCATATAATTCAGGATTTCTAAAGAATTGCTGTAACGGTTTTGATTAAACTAATGCATATGTATTTCAGATTGTTACATGGCAAATGAAACGCATAAATAATTTTTTATGAAGACCCATTCCTTCCCCTTCACCCTGTGGGAAAGTGTTACATTTCTGTAACCGATCCGTCATAAGTGATAAGCAAAACCTTGCTGCTCAATAAATGCGAATTTCTTTAAATAAAGAAGCTTTAAAAAGTACTTTGGGAGGCATTACCATTCTGCGACGTACTCTTCAGTACTGGGCTGAACTCGCAAGTTATTCTTTTTTTCCAACTGCAAAGCGGCTTTTCGGCTTTTTCTCGTACTCTTGTAAAGCCACCAGATAGTGGTTGGCTTTTAAAGGATTTATCTGTCACTCAAGTCTACTGTAGTGCTTTTTAGGTTGAACAAAATGCATAATGAAGCAATTTGTGCAAAGGTCTTTGTATAACTTCACTTGGAGCACACAGAAAAATAAGACTTTGTAGGAACAATTTGTAGAAGAATCTGTATAATGTAGTCATACTTGCAGAAGTATGTGAATGTAAACACTTCGTATTATATAAGTATTTGTGTGTTTATTTAATATTTTATTTTCTTCCACAGAATGTACCAACATGCAGCTTTGAGCATGTCCGCATTGAGAGACTACTTTAGGCTGGATCAAAGGAAGCATCAGCACAAAATTTACAGTTTATTACGAACATATTTAAGCACACCCAGTCTGCATCACTATAAGATGCTGCTTATTTATTTGTGTTAAGATAACACAGTGAGAAGAAAACACAGAGAACCTGCTACAGGAGAAGGCAGAAGAGACTGAATGAAGTAAAGAATACACCAATTCGCAAATATCGGCCTCCTCTATGCCACTTCGGTTTTCATATGAATTTGTTTGTGGAAACAAAACTATAAAGAGACTTATCACAGAGATTCGAAACCACAGTGTTGTGTTTTGAATTCAGAGGTACTTGAGGAACTTTACAGTTACCTCCTAACCAACTATCTTCTAAAACTCCCATTCCTTCCGATAAATTCCTAATAAAAACACCTACCTGCGGCTGAACCCTTAACGGTTGGGCACACAGCGAAAATTTTCAGGCTTTATACAGCCTGACAGAACACGAAAGACAAACAGATGGACGGGGAAGTGTGCTGCAACACCAACAGATCTGACAGTTAAGAAGTCCTGCGTGACAATATCGGTAATACTAACGTAATAATCGTAGTTAACATGAACTGAGTTAATTATCATACCTAATTTTGGCATCAGTTGTGGTAATGCGATGAACTGGATGTCACGAAAGATCACCAGCGTGCACTATAAAGGGAAAAATGTTTTAGATCTGGCTTTGGCGAATTGCAATAGTTTACATTCCCTATAATGTTTTAATTGAGAGAGCCAGAGCGCCATCAAAAAATTTTTATTGCCATTTATTCCTATTTTGGGGTAAAACGTTTTGCGATGTTGAATGTACCCTAAACCACCAACCAAGACTATAGTATGGCCGACCTACTTTTGTATGGTATCTGTGACTGACGTTTGCAAATTTCATACAACACCCAAGCATAAAGTTAAATCATTAGAAAATAATGGAACCTGGAGCTATCCATTATTCTCTAATATTTTACCCAGCTGTGAATTATTTGTTTCTAATAAAATTATTTTCATAAGTATATTTTTCTCTTACGTAAACGATTTTGATAATTTTCAAATGTTCTTTGCCATTGGACTTTATCCTTCACCATAAAACTGATGTTATATAAGTAGTTAAATGTAATTAAATTCAGCTAAATCGGTACATGTCATTTAAACCATTTCAAGATCGAGTGTATTACCATGATTAACAAAAATTGAACGGCACATTCATTTTGTACATCACGGCATGCTCCTAACTTGGTAATGGTTAGTGAGTGAGTGTGTGGTGTTTAAGGGCCCGTCGACAACAAGGTCATTTGGGCCCCTGGTAATGGTTATGATGTGTACGCAAAGGATATTTGTAATTTTTTTTTTCAATTGAATACCCAAATGACGTAGCTGTCGGCAAGCCTTTAAAACTTATGAACACGCTCACTTCAATTTAATGTTAAGTGGCGTTTGCTGTACCATTACGTGTACTTGCATCCTAACATAATGGTAGCAAATTTTGGAAATGGTGACGTTATGACTTTAAAATATACTCACAACATAGTACTTTATAGTTTTGGGGTATATTTTAGCAACGTGACGCTCACTGTGAATTCGGCGGTATCTTCTTTTTTTGATTTGTTGCCTTAAAACTAATTCTGAGCGGGAATAGTGGTGGTTTCAAGCGCCATCTTTTCGCAGATGGAGAAACTAATAACTACCTGTTGCGTGGAAATTTGCCGCGCAATTCTCTGCTGCTAGCAGTTCAAGTTTTATCTTACAGGTGGCAGAATGTGACGGCTACAATTTCAGACGATTTTGAATGATTTTATATTTCACTGGTAGATGCACTGATGCCCGCCACTTTAAAATACGGAATGTAACATTTTTATTTCTAGATTTAGGATTTTGTTACGTCTATGGATTTACATTTAACATTTTGTAGCAGTGTAGAGATATGTGTCTACGACGTATCGGTTGATATGTCGTTAACATAAATCGAAAACTTAGGCTGCAAAGAATTAAGATTAAATTAAAAATTGTGTAATTTTAGTTGTGTATTCACAATATGGGCTGCATCTTATTGAGAAATTCAAGACTTCACTATGCGATACCAGGTTCAGGCACAAAGGCACTCTCCTGAGTCAACATCAGATTTAAGCCATAGGGATGAATAAAATAGAGATATATCAGTGAAGTTAGTGAGAGTAATGATTAATTATACACACATTTCTTTGTAGATACAAGATATATAAAGAGATAAAGGTGATTAGGCAATGTTTAAAGTGTTGGTCGTTATGTGCTGTAATTGAAGTTATATTTCCAATCGTTAAATAAAGATGAGAGTAAATGTGAGAATGACGGTAGTGGGAGAGTGAATGAAAACCAATAGCACAACAATAAATGAATTGCTTTACAGAATGGTGTTCCCCTCAATCACGAGATATTTTAGACATACTTAGAAGACGGAGGAGTAGAGCAAAGAAGCGGCCAAGGATGCTTGCAAGGGTAACTAAACACCAGTAGTAAAGCCGTCGTCACGGATACACATTGATCCGCCGATGAGAGAGATGAAACAATCGTCGAATCTTAGATCTGGAATGAACAGCTTAACACAGTCAGGTGAAGGTCCCCGGGTTGAATGCTGCGCGATTGAACTGCGCACGACTATCAGATGCTGAAGAAATCGCATCTTCCCTTGGTTTACGCGCTTCATTTTTCTTCTGGACATGCAGATTATAATCCCCTTGTTTCAGGTTCCCTTCCTTAAATGCAATGCAACTGTCGCATTAATCTTTCCTAGGTTTGTGTAAGGATATTTTCTGTTTTTCTAAAATTTCACAAAACTTTTTCCTTTCCGCTGATTCATTTCCTGTTTGTTCACAGCACTCCTTATAAATTTTGTGCATTTGATTAAGAGATCTGAATTCTGAACCCACATATATCCGTGAACTACTAGCTCCACAGCAGTTTCTGGGAACTTTTGGAATTAACCACTTTCTTAGAGATTCTGGTTTTAGCAGTTTACTCTTATTTGGTGGTTTTTGTATACGTTACGTCTTCCCACTCTCCACAGCTTCAATTTGGATTCTTCACTTTCGATGGTTTCATTTGTCTTAATTTCATCAAGGTCCTTGACGCAGTTATTAAAAACAGTTTTCTTCAGTCCCAGGGTAGAAAGAAACAGGTCTCTGCGCAGCCTTACGTTTGACCCACCTACTAGGGGTAGATAAGTCATAGCCATACTGCTTAGTAGTATGATCTTTCTCAGTAATTTTTGTTCTTCTAATAAATGGCCTAAAGTTTACATGGCCATTAAGATACGCCTTTTTCTCCTCCCAGGTATTACAGTTCAAGAATCTTTCATGTACTTTTTTTTTCGTATATTTCCTTCGAATTTATGGCACATGAAACTTCTTTTACCTGATTTTCTCTCTTTGTGTGGACAAGTTTAAGGTAGTAATTTCCTTCCCTCACGTCCCACAATAATATACACATTGGCATCCTTCTTCCACCCTTGATATTTCTTCCCGTGCATTCTTAATTCTTTATTATCTGCTCCGCTATTATTTTTCTTCC
The DNA here is from genome assembly GCA_030765055.1 of Mantis religiosa. Taxonomy (NCBI): domain Eukaryota; kingdom Metazoa; phylum Arthropoda; class Insecta; order Mantodea; family Mantidae; genus Mantis; species Mantis religiosa. The sequence continues at coordinate 119,965,466 of CM060950.1, forward strand.
CCAAGTCCTTGTTGTCATTCTCTTCACTGTCGCCTTCATTTCCACTATCTAGAATATCGTCATTAGAGTCACATAGATCTACTCCTGTTATGTCAGATAAAGTAGACGTTTTTGGGGTCTGAATTAACTTACAATCGTCGAAAATGGTATATTCACCCCCACCACCAGTTAAGAGAACTGCAATTTGTGTGTCATTTACACCAATTATATCAGAATTACCCACTATAAATGTATCAGTCATTACTGTCTATGATGGCAGGTTTGTTGCTGGAACATCAATCCAATGACAATACAATACACTGTTTATCTGTGACAATATAAATAATTTATTTTATAATACTGCCTGAGTATTTTTTAGTTTCTAAAATGTTAAAACTGTAATTGACTGCTTTATAAAATCATGTCTTTACTAAATTATTTGTTATGCTGTCGCATTTATAATCATTTAAACCCATTACAAAATTAATTATAAAAATACCCTAAAATAAACTTAATACAGTTCCAATACGTCAACTGCGTCCGCAATGTTGTGTGCACAATGTAAGACATTTTCAGAAACCAGTGAATCCAGCGCCAGTTTCACCAAAGGTCTTCCTCTGCTATCCATTATTGCAAAACAGACTGGCTAAAACGGACTGTGGTTCTATTCAAGACTGCAGTGAATTAAACGTACTGACAATATATTGGGAGCAATCTATATGCTTGGCTAGTAAAAGTCGTAACAGTCAAACAACGCAGTGCGCTAACCTGAAATAGAGCCCAATCTTCATACACAGAAATAATTCCACTGTTGATAGAATTACACTATGAAGTCATGCCACATTTTTACCACAACCTTGTATTAATTTCAAAAGTCCCGACTATATGAATACTTTATTTTGAGTTGTTATGCGACAGTAACTTCAACTTTTGCATCTGAAAGTAATTAAAGTTATTCTGATGAATAAATATTTTCATAATTATATTGTGGCTTTATGGGTTCGTAGAATTAAAAGTCCAATTTGCCGAAATTCTAAATATTCTTTATTTCCGTAGAAATACACTGTTCAATTCTCACATAACAACATTACATCACATATACAACACAATCTTCCAAGTTCGATGACAATAACAATCAGCTCTCGTTAAAACAACACTCTACAGCTGTTTACTACTACTCACCACTCTTCCTTGGAGAGTCGTCGCTTTTTTTTTTTTTTTGAAATTTTAATACAGTATATATATTTTTGCTTTTCCTTATTTAACCGTTTTTTATTGTTTTCGTTTAATTACCTATCTGTTTTCTGTAGTTTCACACACATACACTATACACATAAACACCCATGCCCAGGGCGGGACTCGAACCCGTGACCCTCTACGTGGTGGAACGCTAGAGACATACGTTCTAACGACCATGGTTACGAGGGCCGGCAGTTCTTAAATACCCCAGTGATAAGTTCGAGACTGCTCTGTAACAATAGCGAGATATTTCTGGAATAAACAAGACCTTGAACGTTCTATCACCTTCCAGAAGCGTAACTTAATCTATGCCGGAAAGTCCTTTATCACAGCTATCTTTATTTGCCGGCTCTTTGTATACACAAGCCGCGCTATCGTAGATAACGGCTTCGCGACACTATTAATTCTTCTCATTATAATATCATATGCTTTGACTTTAATAACACATAAATAAGATAGACAATATAACATTAATAAAGTTTACATGCTTTTAACGCTGCGTTCTGCCTATTAAATCGGCTACGTAAAACAAAAGGCGCATGCTTAATCAGCTATGTGAAGTACTCCTTTACATTGTTTTACTAGAATTTTTTTGCTAAAATGGAACTGATATCGCCATATCCAAAATGTTACTGAGAAAATACGATATGACCCTGCATTAACACGAATCATAAATCGATAAAGAATTATAAGAGAGTGTTTTTTCTTTCTCCTTTAAATTATCTTTACAACACGTGGCCGATTTTACAGGTGCAATGACGATATCTAAGTTTCATCCAATCCAGAGGTCCAGAGGTAGTCCTAGTCGGGCAGGGATTTTCCGCGTCCGGGTGTCTTGTGCCGCAGTACCTAGCTGCTTTGCGGCTTAACCTGCGAAATGAGTCTAGTGGGATTTGTTTGTTCTGCTAGGGGTAGATTGTGTGTTTTAGGGAATTTGGGTTGGGATGCCCTTGAATAATCTCAGAAGGCAGCTGCTTTATAGCTTTCCCCTGTTTTGGGAGAAACGATTTGTTGTTTTTACTCCGTTTCGTTTACGTGTTGCATATCGCTTGAACCATCAGGCATAATATGGGACATAGCGATATATGGGGAATTTTTCCTGGGTTAACAAAGGGGCCCCATGACATCTCTTGGGAGTTTGTAAGGTGGCAAGCGTCTTTGTTCCCTCTGGTCATATTTGCCCAGGGTGTTCACCAAAGGGTTGCTGTGGGTTTGAATTTTGTCGTACATTGATCGTGCCCTCTCGCGGATGACATCGACAATGTACGGGGTCTTGGAATGTTCATGAAGGATATGGGCAGGAAATCTCCAGTCTGTATCGTAGATGATTCGGAGTGCCTTGTTCTACAGCGTCTGGAGTCTGACAAAAGTGTAATTAGCCACTGTTCCTCAGATCTCACAGCCGTACAGAATCATGGGCGGGATGATCGCCAGATACAGCTGGAGTTTGAGACGGAGGGGCATGGTTGAACGGCATATGGGGTATAGGTTCCGGAGCGCGATGTGCCCCAGCTGGACCTTGCCCTTGACGTGCGTAACGTAAGTTAATTTACGGTCCAGCGTCACCCCGAGTTACTTCGCCGTTTGCACCCTTGGGATTCTACGGAGCCGTAAACAGAAGTTCTGCTGTAACCAGTTGGCCCTGGTTTTCACCAGAAGAATTGCAGAACTCTTCCCCGGGTTAGTTGCCATTCACTATTTTGCGCTCCATTCGACAATGGCCCGGAGCTGGGTTTGGATTTGCCGAAAGCTATACCTCGGGTTTCTATTTACTGCGAAGATCATGAGATCGTCCACATACAGAGAAGTGTGGGTGTTGTGGTGTGTAGGAATGTCGGCCATGTAAGCTGCAACAAGTGCCCGCGACAGCACGCTACCTTCCGGCACTCCAGCTCCAATGGGCCGCTAGGTGGACCGCGCCCCCTCCATCTGTACTCGGAAGCTTCGGTTTCCGAGGAACCCGGCTACCAAGGAAATGTATGGAAGGGGGATTTCATGCTCCAAGAGCTTGTAAATAAGCTCCTCGTGCCAGGTTGTGGCGAACGCCTTCTCCACGTCAAACAGCACTGCTACCGTTTTAGACCTTTCCTGGAATCCCAGGGAGGCCTTCTCGGCAACCCGTAGTAGTTGCTCGGTCATGGAGTGGCCAGAACGGAAGCCAATATTGGGAAATTTGGGTATATATACCTTCTTCAGAGAGATTTCTCTCCGAGAAACAATAATCTGTTCGTTCCATATTGTCTCAGTTTTCACTGTAATTGTGGTTTACTTTAATATAGTAAAGGAAAATTAAATCTAAGCTAAGTTTGAACATCACAACTACAGCTTTTCTAATACAAACCTATGAACAATAATGTTTTCTGGTGCCTTACATCTGGCAATGAAGCCATTATCATTCGTGCTTTCCAATACCTTTGAACTGTAGTTTCTTCTGATCTTAATGTTTCGCAGGTCTTCAAGTGGTCTTCATTCATTTCTTCTGGATCGTTACACAGGACACATATTGGTGAAGCTGAGATAACCTATTCTGTAGAGGTGACTTGCCAGACAGTCGTGATTTGTCAATAGTCTGAAGGCTGCAACTGCTGTTTTTCTTGGTCTCTGGGAGGATTATATCTGTGTTGGAAGGTAGTGTGATCCATTTTTTGTCTTTGGCGTTTGTTTCTATTTCTTGTAGGTATGGGTGAGAAAATTTTGTAATGATCAAGCGTTTTATTGAGGAATATGAGAAATTAAATTTAGACTTTTGCTTTATTGTTGTTCCTTTCTTTGCAAGTATATCTGCAGTTTTATTCCCCATGACGCCACAGTGTGCTGGAATCTTTTGGACATGGACAATCTTATTAAGTTTTTGGAGTTGTGTTAACATTTTGTAGCATTCTCTAATGTTTGTTGACTTCTTTGTAGCATTTGAACACATTCCTTGAATTGCAGCTTTAGAATCTGAGAGAATTACTGCATTGCTAAAGTTATTTAAGGGAAGATTTAGTAATTGTCGGAGAGCAATGTGTATAGCCTCTATTTCTCCATCATAATTTGTTGTGTCCCTGCCAACAGAATGATAAAAGGGAAAATGTGTACATGTAACTCCAGCACCAGTTAGGTTTTCTTTGGTGGATCCATCAGTATATATGTGTAGCCATTCTTCTGTGGGATATCTGGTACTGATTGTTTCAAGTGCTAGAAGATTTTGTATTTCTTTTGTATGAACAATAATAAAACCTATTCACTGCAAAAGATATTGCGGACAGAGCCATCTGTCGACGGCAAGATGCAGTCGGTGAAAGAATTGCCTCATAGTTTAACCAACATTTCATTTCTGGCGACCAATCAGAATTCGACTCCTGTATAGTAACAATTTATAACAATAAGTCAAAGTGTTACACTCATATTGCTTTCTAATCCATTCTTATGCAAAAGCTTATACTTTTATCTGCACTAAGTTTAATACAAACGTTTACAGAGATTGAATAGTCGAAAGCTTTCACGGCCTGAGTCTAATTTGTAGATAGAAGAATTTTCCGGGCTGAAAAGCCGTGGTTTGTTGGATTTTGTTCCACGACTGCGGTGAACATGTTCAGTGGCGTGGCCTAAGTCATCCAGAATTCTCTTTGAAATACAATGTGAGATACAAAATTTTTACGAACATCGTCTTGCTTTCGAGGGATTGTTCTACCTGCGCTATCTTATTGCTATGAGATGAAATATTGTTTTTTATAGAGTTTTATAAACTATTGTAATTATATTCTTCGTGTCTGCATACATTTAATTGATTAAAGAATGAAAGAAAACATTACGTTTGTATTATAGTCGTCAATGTTTAGGGAATGCACATGCGTAGTTTGAGGTCTGGTGTATAATTTTACCTTTCACTTAGGTAGAGGAAGTATTGCTGGATAATCGAGTGAGATTGCTTAGCGTTAACTTCTGTAACCTAAAGAGCGCCTATTTTAACCTCCGTTTTCGTTGTTTTTGCCTGGCTTGTTGGCGAATGTTGGGTTGGTTTCTCGTTTACCATGATTTTCTTTCCAACGTTTTCCTTTCTTTTGTGCTTATTCTCACCAAAAATAAAATAAAATGTTCGAATGTCTTTATGATTTGTTGAGAATAATCATCGTTGCATGGTGAGCTGCTGGCTTTCGTGGGACATTATGGTAGAGGCATATGACGTGGATGCTCCCTCAAAAAGGAGAGTACTTCCTATGGACACCAGTGGTCAGCATGGTTAACGGATCGTTTATTGCCCTCTTTAGGACGCACTTCGAACCTTGAAGTGTTAGAGACCTCTGCACGCCTTCGTGGTCTGTAATCTAATATGGTTTCTTCCTTCAATGTTCCTCCTGGGAGTGATACCATCAATGGTTGATGTAGCTCATGGTTTGTGGTGTCGCCCGCCTCGGTAGCGTAGATGGTAGCGTGTCTGCCTCACGTTCAAGAGGTCCCGAGTTCGAATCTCGGTCAGGGTGAGTTACCTGGATAAGGTCTTTCCGGTGTTTTAGAGGTCCCGAGTTCGAATCTCGGTCAGGGTGAGTTACCTGGATAAGGTCTTTCCGGTGTTTTCCCTTATCCTGATAGATGAATGTCGGGTAACTATAAGCTCCATGGACCCCGGACTCATTTGAGCATCATTTCACCCAATTCATTCATCGTCCGATATGACTTAACGTTGGAGGACGTAAATTGAAAAAAAAAAAATTGTCTGTGGTGTCCCCTTCGCATGCGACCTAGCGTAAGTACTATACTATTGGATTCCAATCAAACATTTTTATCAATTATGATTGAAATACATACATGTCTTAAAGTTAACTGAACAAAAACAGAAAGATAGAGAGAGCATGTTAAGAAAGCTTTCCATGTGTGTCTGGGGGGTATTGAATATGTATGTTTATTTATTATATTACTTTGAAACGAAATATCGGACAGATATCTATCTTGTTATTTATGGCCAGTACCTCCCAGAAATGAAACGCGAGGAAATTCAAAGCAATTCTTCCTTTCCAAACTACACTTTACATGAAAACAGTTTCCAAAATTGAGATTTTCTAAAAAAAAAATGCTCTAAAGGATTTAATTAAGAGACCTCAGATTACTTAAGATATATATGACAAATGAAACGCATAAATAATTTTCTCTCATGAGCCATTATGTCCCCTTCAGCCAGTCAGAACGTGTTAAATTTCTGTGAGCGATAAATCGTGAGTGATAGGTAAAAACTTACCGCTCAATAAATTTAAATCTCTTTAAAGAAAAACGTTTTAAAAAGCTAGTTTTGGAGGCATTAGCCATCTGCTACGTACTCTTCAGTACTGGGCTGAATTCACAAGTTATTCTTTCTTTCAACTGCAATGTGGCTTTTCAGCTTTTCCTCGTAATATTGTAAAGCCACCACATAGTGGTTAGCTTATAAAACATTTAACTTGAGCTCAAGTCCACTGTAGACCTTAGTAGGTCAACAAAATGGATAATAAAGCAATTTGTGTAAAAGGGTTTGTATAAGTTCACTTGGAACACACAGAAAAATAAGGCTTTGTAAGAACAATTTGTAGAAGAGTCGAAGTAATGTAGTCATATTTGTGGAAGTATGTGAATGTAACACATCGTATTATATGAGTACTTATATGTTTATTTATTTCATATTTTATTTTCTTCTACGGAATGTACCAACATGCAGCTTTGAGCACGTCCACATTGAGAGGTTGCTTTAGGCATGATCAAAGGAAGGAAGAGCACAAAGTTTCCAGCTTATTACGTACAGATTTAAGGGAATCCTGTATAGTGATGGCCAGAATAGAATGATTTTAAGAATCGTTTACACTGTATTCGAATACTTTGAAGAATCGGAACTTTCATTCCAGTGCAAGTTCTCGGATGAAATCACTCGGATGACGTCACATGCTGTGAATCGAGAACACTTTCGTGCATTCGAATACAAGTTCTCGGATGATGTCATATGCTGCGAATCGATTTTGCTACAATTGAGAACTTTTGCTTGCATTTGAATGCAAGTTCTCGGATGATGTCACTCGCTAAAAATCGATTTTGGTACAAACGAGAACTTTTGCTCGCATTCGAATGCAACTTCTCGGATGAAATCCCTCAGATTACATCACATGCTGCGAATCGAGAACACTTTCCTGCATTCGAATGCAAGTTCTTGGATGATGTCACATGCTGCGAATCGAGAACAGTTGCTTGTATTCGGAATAAGTTTTCGGATACTACAAACGACAGCATATGCGTGTATTCAATGCAATTGCTTGGGTTCGCTGGAGCGGATATATCTGGCGTATATGTTATATGTGTATATGTGTTAAAATACAGAAAAATAACATAAAAACGACGAAAAGAAGGAAAATTGAATATTGCTTTTATTTAGAAAGTTCCAGAAAATTTACTTGTTTTCAAAAACAAGCTCTCGGATACTACAAACGAGAATATTTGCGTGTATTCGATGCAAGTACTCGGGGTCGCTAGAGTGGATGTGTTCGGCGTTCCTTTGCGTAGAGGGCCACGGGTTCGAGTCCCACCTTGGGCATGGTGTTTATGTGTATGAATATGACCATAATTTAATTCTTCGCCCGATATGACTTAACGTTTGAGGTATTTGATTGTCCTGAAAGATGAATGTCTAGTAACTCTAAGCTCTATATATCTTGTACTTATTTGGAGATCATTTCGTTCATCGTCCTAAATGAGTTAACGATGGAGGTTTTCCCTTATGCTGAAAGATTAGTGTCTCGTAGCTCGAAGCTCTAGGCATGCAGAAAACACGCGGGAAATTTGAACTGCAGGTTTTTACAGAGTTTTCTTTTTGTGCTTTATTTTTGGTTTAAAATAACACTTTTTTTCACACGTCGTGCATAGTAGGTAGAGGAGTGCTTGCATTCTATAAAGGAATTCATTGTACTGATTGTGCCACTAATACCTATTTTGGGATCATTGAATCCAAAAGAGTGTTATATTCACTAAAACCCAAAGCTGGATAATCGGTTAAATACCAAATCTGTATATAAGTTCAGCAATTTTAAGGATGACCAGCAAAGATGTTAAAGCATATTTCATAGTAAGGCTAAACCCCGAAGGTTTTCTCCTGGTCATAGATAACTCCAATGATTTTAAATCAAGTATGATATGGTTAAAATAGCTTATAACAAATGATATACACATTAAATATTTTCAGGAAATATCTTCGGAATTTCATTTCATTGCTAATCCTGCCGTGTAGGTGTAACACGGTTGGCTTATTCCCGCCTGATCCAGTGTACCGTAAGGAACTCTCAGAAGCCACCCTTTGGTTTCATGTGCCACTGTAAATCAATGTGGCGTTTGATTCCAAGTACATACTTCTCATTAAACAAATATAACTATTTTAAACGAAAAGCTTCACATATCTCAAGAAAATGATGTCAATTACCGCAGTTACAAGATAAAGCTATAAAATTCACATTAGAAACTGAAAATGATGGATCTCTTCCTGCTCTGGTTTTGAAGATAATAAGAATCAATAATAAATTGGATTTTGGTATTCATAGAGAGTATACGTATATAGATATAAATTATATATATGATGTATATATGATATATATGATATATATGATATATATTACATAAAAATAAAGGTTTTAACCCTTCTTCACATAAATTTGATGTTTTGATAACTTGATTTATAGATTAATAAATATACCTCTGAATAAGGAGGTCCGATATGACTTAACGTTGGAGGCTTTCCCTTATCCTGAAAGAGGCATGTGTTGTAACTCTAAGTACTTTGCATGCACATACACCATTCCATTTATAGCAAGGAATCAGATGACCATAACTGTTCCAGCAGAAGCAACCACATTTTCTTTTTTGGGGGTCAGTGATGAAGGAGATTTCCACATTGAGTTTTGCTGTATGCTCTTAGGCTCAAAATGATGTAGCCAAATTTCATCAGCAGTGATTACGTTTGAAAGAAACTTTGGATATTCCTCTAACATCAACTTTAACTGCATGTTACCTCCATTGCAGCGGTAGGCTGTACTGAACATGTCTGAACTTGCCTGGTTCTCACAGGCGGGGACCAAGAGTAATTACAATGAAACTACTACGGCGTGTTTATTTCACAGTTGTACTTACAATAGCATGTTGCCACAAACAAGGTATTACAATAATGAGAGACTACAGTGGTTTACCAGAAAAATACATATATGAGTCAATTGGAGGTTTCAATGTCATGATGGCATGTTGGCTATTGTAGCTCAATGGGTAATTGATACTGGGCGCAAACCAGGAGAACTGTGGTTAAAATCCCGGCCATGGTGATGAATATTTCATGTTGACTCAAAGTGTAAAATGTATTTTAGATCATTAAAACGAATAATGTCAATATTGTAACAGATAAATAAGACAAATTTAAAGGAGTGCAGGTCTTGAATAATGTTAACTATGTGTTTAATAGCATTCTTTCTTGGATGAAAATATTATTAAAAACGTTGGTTATTTTAGTTAGAACTTGCACTACTTTCGTTTACTTTTTACTTTTCAAAAGCAGTGGTTAGGGCCAGCAGTAGTGCATTTACCAGGTGCACTCAGTTGATAATTCAGTTATCTGCATTACCTACTGAAGTATTATTTTTTTGTTAATTGCCTCTAAAAACATGAAAAAGCGCCCTATTCAGCAACTATCCCCCAAATTTACTTGAGAATTTGATATTAATATGCACTCTAGACCTCTTGTTCATGATGCTAATATATGATTGTGCTGATATGAAACTTTACCTGTACTTTTTATATCTCCAAAGGTATCTTTCATAAAAAGACAAAGAATATGCCAAATAATAATAGATATCTTTCCACAATCCATTGTGAAACAGAACTTTGTAACTTTATGTTCAAAGATTTCAGCAATAAGACTGGCATAATCTCAGAATGTAAAAAAATAATGATAACCCTATGGACACTATGAGGCTTTACACGGGAGTGTTAAATTTTATTCCTTTCCCTGATATAAAGGTTGTTGCCAAGCAAAACTCTTAGTTCATCTTCATTACCAAAATCATTCCCAAAATGGATCACAGCTTAATACAAATATATTTGAAATAAACTATGTGTTTTGACAACATCTACATATGTTGTGTAGTAGGATTTTGTCTACCAGTTTTTGCTAAGGTCATCCATAAGGCAGAGACCTTCTGAGGACATTCCCAAAATATTCAAGGTATACATTTTATTTTTATGAAATGATCTAAAACATGGTATTTGAATTAAAATAAATAAATAATTTGAGAAAATGGAAATTTAGAAAAAGCTTCCTAATAAGGCAGTCTGTTATTGAGTGGCAATCTGGAAATTCTTCATTTGTAGGAAGGCTGTTCAATAAAGATTGATCACAATTTTCTTTTTGACAAAGTAATATCTTTAATCATCCTCATAATTTTGATACTTCTTCTCAAAGTAGTCTCCCCTGAATGCGATGCACTTGTCTCATCATTTCTATCAGTCTTCAAACACATGCTGGAAATCATTTTTTGCGAGATTCTTCAAAATCCCCTTCACAGCCTTCACCACTGCTTCTGATGACGGATAATGCTGCCAAAGTAGGCGCTTCTTTAAGATAGGAAATAGAAAAAAGTCACGTGGGGCTAAATCTATTCTACAGGGATGGTGAGAGAGGGTCCTCACATTAATTTTTGCATTGGCAATATGCGGCCGAGCATTTTCGTGGTGCAACATCCAGCCTGCTTCATGGAAATGTGGTCTTTGGCACCCATTATGGACTTGAAATGTTTTCAGGACATCCCTATAGTATTGTCATGTTACTGATGTGTGTGCAAGTACAACATGCACATACACCATTCCATGAATATCAATGAATCAGATGACCAAAAATTTCCCAGCAGAAGCAACCACTTTTGCTTTTTGGGTGTTGGTGATGAAAGAGATTTCCACAATGAGCTTTGCTGTCTGCTCTCAGGATCAAATTGATGTAGCCAAGTTTGATCGGCAGTGATTGCGTTTGAAAGAAGCTCCTGATCTTCCTCTAACACCAACTTTAACTGCATGTTACTCCCACTGCAGCGGTAGGCGATACTGAACATGACTGAACTTGCCTGGTTCTCACAGGCGATAACAAGAGTACTTACAATGAAACTACTATGGCGTGTTTGTTTCACATTAAGCTAACAGAATAAAATAAGATTGAATTTAATGCGAAAATTATGACCCCCCAAAAAATATAATCATGCTTTATTCAACAGCCCTCATACAGCGCAAAACACACAGAACTTTAATATTAAGTGCAGTATTTAATTAGCTTTATGTTTTAGAATTATACTGCTTATGGACAGACACACACAAGCACAAAAACACACACACACACACACACACACACACACACACACACACACACACACACACACACACACACACACACACACACACACACACACACACACACACACACACAGACACAAAATTGCAAAACGTATTTTCTATGAAATCTTGATATCAAACTCTTGCGTGAAATGTAATAACTCCCTTACTTATTATAAATCAAAATCAAATCAAGCCGTGGCCCAAGGACTGCCAAACGACTGCTGGACTCCCATGCGCTATGCAAGGTAGTGGTGGCCGTTCATCTAACCAATATGGGGAGGAGATGTGGTCAGCAGGTCGGCAACCCCAGGCAGAAAGTTGGCTTTTGCAACTAGGGCTGCCACCTACTGTATCTATTCACTGTCCTCAAGATGTGAGTGGGCAATGCTGCTATACCTGGAATTTAATCTCTGCGTTCCCCTGGGATGGTATCAAACACAAGCACATTCCATGGTAGGGTGCCAAGGCATGATGCCTTAACCCATTATGCCTATTTCCGGTATACTTATTATAAAATTAAGAAAAAAGTGATTTCATGTGCAATTTTATGTATTGGTAGATAGAGTTAAACTGAAATATGCAATGCAATGGTTGGGATTTAAGACACGGATCTCATGGTTTCCCTCCAGTCCCTCTTTAGTCATTTTGCTACAATTGCCAATTTGCCATCATGACATTAAATTCTCAAGTTGACTCCTATATTTTTCTGTTAAACCACTAGGGGCTGTCGTATTGGATATACGCATTTATGGCGACTTATTATTGCAAGTATTTGAGTCCCAGGCTTCATCGCTAAACTCTTACTACTTAAGTTAATTGAAGGAAATTAGTAGTTGCTTAACACTAGCCATGTATTAGCTAAGGTTTTGTACTTACGACAGCATGTCGCCACAAACAGGTTATCCCGAATAGGAGAGGGTCTAGTAATTTAACGGGAATATATAAATATGAGTCAATTGGCGGTTATAATGTCATGATGGCACGATGGCTGTGTTAGCTCAATGGGTAAAGGCGACTGGGTGCAAATCAAGAGATCTATGGCTAAATTCCCGGCAGTGGTACTGAATTTTTCATGTTGACTCAATGTATAAACTGTATATTAAAACATTCAAAATAATAAGCTCAATATTGTAACAGATAAATAAGACAAAGTTATAGGAGTGCAGGTTTTGAATAAAGGTACCTATGTGTTTAATGGCATTCTTTCCAGGATGGAAATATTATTAAAAATGTTGGTTATGTTATTTAGAACTTGCACTCCTTTCGTTTGTTCTTTGTTTTTCAAAAAGAGTGGGTAAGGCCAGCAGTAATCCACGCACCAGGTGCAATCAGTTGATAATGCAGTTATTTGCATTACCTAGTGAAGAAGTTTTTTGTTAACTTCTACTAAAAACATTAAAAAGTGTCCTATGCAACAACTATCACCAAATTTTACTTGAGAATTTGATATTAATATGTGCTCTAGACCGCTTATTCATGATGCTAATATATGATTGTGCTGATATAAAACTTTAACTGTACTTTTTATATCTCCAAAGGAAACTTTCATAAAAAGAAAAAGAATGTGCCAATTAATAATAGACTTCTTTCCACAATCCATTGTGATACAAAACTGTGTAACTGTATGCTAATATATTTCAGCAATAAGACTGGCATAATCTCAAAATGAAAAATAATAATGATGACCCTTTCGACACCTTGAGGCTTTTCACTGGAGTGTTAATTTATATTGCTTTACCTGTTATTAAGGTTGTTGCCATGCGAAACACTTAGCTTATCTTCATTACTAAAATCATTCCCAAAATGGATCACAGCTTAATACAAATATATTTAGAATAATATATGTGTTTTGACAAGATCTATATATTTTGTGTACTAAGTTTTTGTCTACCAGTTTTTGCTAAGGTCATCCATAAGGCAGAGACCTTCTGAGGACATTCCCAAAATATTCAAGGTATACATTTTATTTCCTATTAAATGATCTAAAACATGGTATTTAAATTAAAATAAATAAATAATTTGAGAAAATGGAAATTTAGAAAAAGATTCTCAATAAGGCAGTCTGTTTTTGAATGGCAGTCTGGAAATACTTCATTTGTAGGAAGGCTGTTCAATAAAGATTGATAACAATTTTTTTTGACAAAGTAATATCTTTACTCATCCTTATAATTTTGATATTTCTTCTCAAAGTAGTTTCCCATGAATGTGATACACTTGTCTCATCATTACTATCAGTTTTCAAACACATGCTGGAAACAATTTTTTGAGAGATTCTCCAAATTCCCCTTCACAGCCTTCACTACTGCTTCTGATGATGGATAATGCTGCCAAAGAAGGCGCTTCTTTAAGATAGCAAATAGAAAAAAGTCACATGGGGCTAAATCCAGACCACAGGGATGGTGAGAGAGGGTCTTCATATTGATTTTTGCATTGACAATATGCGGCAGAGCAATTTCGTGGTTCACCATCCAGCCTGCTTCATGGAAATGTGGTCTTTTGCACCCATTATGGACTTGAAATGTTTTCAGGACATCCCTGTAGTATTGTCATGTTACTGATGTCTGTGAAGGTACAACATGTACATACACCATTCCATGAATATCAATGAATCAGATGACCATAACTTTCCCAGCAAAAGCAACCACTTTTGCTTTTTTTGGGTGTTGGTGATGAAGGAGATTTACACAATGAGCTCTGCTGTCTGCTCTCAGGATCAAATTGATGTAGTCAAGTTTGATCAGCAGTGATTGCGTTTGAAAGAAACCCTGGATCATCCTCTAACACCAACATTAACTGCATGTTACCCCCATTGCAGCTGTAGGCGCTACTGAACGAGTCTGAACTTGCCTGGTTCTCACAGGCTATACCAAGAGTACTTACAATAAAACTACTACGGAGTGTTTGTTTCACATTAAGCTAACAGAATAAAATAAGATTGAATTTTAGTGCGAAAATTATGACCCCCAAAAAAATATAATCATGCATTATTCAACAGCCCTCGTACAGCGCAAAACATACAGAACTTTAATATCAAGTGTAGTATTTAATTAGCTATATGTTTTAGAATTATACTACTTACGGACAGACACACAAAAGCGCGCACACACACACACACAAACACACACACACACACACACACACACACACACACACACACACACACACACACACACACACACACACACACACACACACACACACACACACACACACACATGCACACAGACACATTTTGCACAACGTATTTTCTATGAAATCCTCATATCAAATTCTTGCTTTAAATGTAATAACTCCCTTACCTATTATAAATTAAAATCAAATATAGCTGTGGCCCAGGGACTGCCAAACAACTGCTGGACTGACATGCATTATGCAAGGTAGAGGTGGGCGATCATCTAACGAATTAGGGGAGGAGATGTGGTCGGCAGCTCGGCATTTTTTGAGAGATCCTTCAAAATCTCTCTGCAGCCTTCACCACTGCTTCTGATGATGGATAATGCCTCCAACGAAGGTGTTTCTTCAAGTTAGGGAATAGATAAAGCTACCAAGGGGCTGAATTAGGACTACAGGGAGAGTGAGGGATAGGCTTCACATTGATTTTTGATTTGGCAACATGTCGCCGTTTGTTATTGTGGTGCAGCATCCAGCCTCCTATATGGAAATGTGGTCTTTTGCGCCTGATATGGACTTGTAATATTATTAGGACATCCCTGTCGTATTGTCCAGTTACTGATTTGTGTGCAGGTACATCATGGACATACACCATTCCATGAATAATAAGAAATCAGAGGACCATAACTTTTCCAGCAGAAGCAACCGCTTTTCATTTTTTGGGGGTCAGTGATGAAGGAGATTTCCACGTTGAGATTTGCTGAATGCTCTTAGGCTCAAAATGATGTAGCAAAGTTTCATCAACAGTGATTACGTTTGAAAGGAGCTCCGGATATTCCTCTAACATCAAATTTAACTGCATGTTACCTCCATTGCAGCGGTAGGTGATACTGAACATGTCTGAACTTGCGTGGTTCTCACAGGGGGGGACAAAGAGTACTTATAAATAACCTACTATGGCGTGTTTACTTCACATTTGTACTTACAATAGCATGTTGCCAAAAACAAGGTATCACAATAACGAGAGACTATAGTGGTTTACCAGAAAAATACATATATGAGTTAATTGGATGTTTTCAATGTCATGATGGCACGTTGCCTATTGTAGCTCAATGGGTAATTGAGACTGGGCGCAAACCAGGAGATCTGTGGCTAAAATCCTGTCCATGCCGATGAATATTTCACGTTTACTCAGTGTATAAAATGTGTTTTAGTACATTAAAAAGAATAATCTCAATATTGTAACAGATAAATAAGACAAATTTTAAGGAGTGCAGGTTTTGAATAATGTTACCTATGTGTTTAATAGCATTCTTTCTAGGATGAAAATATTAATAAAAATGTTGGTTATTTTAGTTAGAACTTGCACTACTTTCGTTTACTTTTTATTTTTCAAAAGCAGTGGTTAGGGCCAGAAGTAGTGCATTCACCAGGTGCAATGAGTTGATAATGCAGTTACCTGCATTACCTACTAAAGTATTATTTTTATGCTAGCTGCCTCTAAAAACATGAAAAAGCGCCCTATTCAGCAATTATCCCCCAAATTTACTTGAGAATTTGATATTAATATGCACTCTAGACCTCTTGCGCAGAATGCTAATATATGATTGTGCAGATATAAAACTTTACATGTACTTTGTATATCTCCAAAGGTAACGTTCATAAAAAGACAAAGAATATGCCAATTAATGATAGACTTCTTTCCAAAATCCATTGTGATACAGAGCTGTGTAGCTGTGTGCTAATATATTTCAGCAATAAGACTGGCATAATCTCAAAATGTAAATTAATAATGATGAGCCTTTCGACACCTTGAGGATTTTCACTGGAGTGTTAATTTATAATGCTTTGCCTATTTTAACGGTTCTTGCCAAACGAAACTCTTAGTTTATCTTCATTACTAAAATCATTCCCAAAACGGATCACGGCTTAATACAAATATATTTAGAATAATCTATGTGTTTTGACAATATCTACATATTTTGTGTACTATGTTTTGTCTACCAGTTTTTGCTAAGGTCATCCATAAGGCAGAGACCTTCTGAGGTCATTCACAAAATATTCAAGATATACATTTCATTTCTAAAGAAATGGTCTAAAACAGGGTATTTGAATTAAAATTATCAGTGTCAGTTATAAGAAAATGGACATTTAGAAAATGTTTCCATATGAAGGCAGTCTGTGATAGATTGGCATTCAGGAAAATCTTTGTTTCTACGAAAGCTGTTATATAAAGATTGATCACAATTTTTTTTCGACAACGTAAACTTACTCATGTATGTTATTTTGATATTCCTTTTCAAAGTAGTTTCCCCTGAATGCAATGCACTTTTCCTAGGATTTCTATCAGTCTGCAATCACATTCTGAAACCATTTTTTGAGAGAAGTTACAAAATCCTCTCTGAAGCCTTCACCACTGCTTCTGATGATGGACAATGCCTCCAACGAAGGTGTTTCTTCAAGTTAGGGAATAGAAGAGGCTCCCAAGGGGTTGCATCTGGACTACAGAAAGGGTGAAGGGCAGGCTGCACATTGATATTTGCATTGGCAATACACCGCTCGTTATTGAAGTGCAGCATCCAGCCTGCTTCATGGAAATGTGTCTTTCGCGCCTGAGCTTGCAGAAATGGCAAGACATAACAAGGTCATGGAAACTAAAGGAAAAGGTCTTAAAAAGAGGCTTGCAATGTTTTCAGGACATCCCTGTCGTATTGTCCAGTTACTGATATGCATACATCATTCCATGAATAGAAAGGAATCAGATGACCGTAACTGTCCCAGCAGAAGCAACCAATTTTGCTTTTTTGGGGGTCAGTGATGAAGGAGATTTCCACATTGAGTTTTGCTGTATGCTCTTAGGCTCAAAATGATGTAGCAAAGTTTCATCAGCAGTGATTATGTTTGAAAGGAGCTCCGGATATTCCTCTAACATCAGATTTATCTGCATGTTACCTCCATGGCAGCGGTAGATGATACTGAACATGTCTGAACTTGCGTGGTTCTCACAGGGGGGGACCAAGAGTACTTACAATGAAACTACTACAGCGTGTTAATTTCACATTTGTACTTACAATAGCATGTCGCCACAAACAAGGTATCACAATAACGAGAGACTGTAGTGGTTTAAGAGAAAACGACATATGTGAGTCAATTGGAGGTTTTAAGGTCGTGATGGCATGTTGGCTATTGTAGCTCAATGGGTAATTGCAACTGTGCGCAAACCAGGAGATCTGTGGTTAAAATCCCATCCATGCAGAAGAATATTTTACATTTACTCAGTTCATAAAATGTATTTTAGTACATTAAAAAGAATAATGTCAATATTGTAACAGATAAATAAGTGAAATTTAAAGGAGTGCAGGTTTTGAATAATGTTACCTATGTGTTTAATAGCATTCTTTCTAGGATGAGTATATTATTAAAAATGTTGGCTATTTTAGTTAGAACTTGCATTACTTTCGTTTACTTTTTACTTTTCAAAAGCAGTGGTTAGGGCTAGCAGTAGTGCATTCACCAGGTGCAATGAGTTGATAATGCAGTTATCTGCATTACCTACTGAAGTATTATTTTTATGTTAGCTGCCTCTAAAAACATGAAAAAGCACCCTATATTCGGCAATTATCCCCCAAATTTACTTGAGAATTTTATATTAAAATGCACTCTAGACCTCTTGTTCAGAATGCTAACATATGATTGTGCTGATATAAAACTTTACATGTACTTTGTATATCTCCAAAGGTAGCTTTCACAAAATGACAAAGATTATGCCAATTAATAATAGACTTCTTTCCAAAATCCATTGTGATACAGAGCTGTGTAACTGTATGCTAATATATTTCAGCATTAAGACTGGCATAATCTCAAAATGTAAAATTATAATGATGAGCCTTTCGACACTTTGAGGATTTTCACTGGAGTGTTAATTTATATTGCTTTGCCTATTATAACGGTTCTTGCCAAACGAAACTCTTAGTTTACCTTCATTACTAAAATCATTCCCAAAATTGATCACGGCTTAATACAAATATATTTAGAATAATCTATGTGTTTTGAAAGTATCTACATATCTTGTGTACTATGTTTTGTCTACCAGTTTTTGCTAAGGTCATCCACAAGACAGAGACCTTCTGAGGTCATTCACAAAATATTCAAGATATACATTTCATTTGTAAAGAAATGGTCTAAAACAGGGTATTTGAATTAAAATCATTAGTGTCAGTTATAAGAAAATGGACGTTTAGAAAAGGTTTCGATATAAAGGCAGTCTGTGATAGATTGGCATTCTGGAAAACATTTATTTGCACGAAGGCTGTTAAATAACGATTGGTCACAATTTATTTTCGACAACATAAACATACTCATCTATGTAATATTGATATTCCTTTTCAAAGTAGTTTCCCCTGAATGCAGTGCAGTTTTACTAGGATGTCTATCAGTCTGCAATCACATTCTGAAACCATTTTCTGAGAGAAGCTACAAAATCCTCTCTGCAGCCTTCACCACTGCTTCTGATAATGGACAATGCCTCCAACGAAGGCGTTTCTTCAAGTTAGGGAATAGAAAAGGCTTCCATGGGGCTGAATCCGGACTACAGAGAGGGTGAGGGACAGGCTGCTCATTGATATTTGCATTGGAAATACACCGCTCGTTATTGAGGTGCACCATCCACCCTGCTTCATGGAAATGTTGTCTTTCGCAACTGATATGGACTTGCAATGTTGTCAGGACATCCCTGTCGTATTGTCCAGTTACTGATATGCATTCACCGTTCCATGAATAGTAAGGAATCAGATGACCATAACTGTCCGAGCAGAAGCAACAAATTTTGCTTTTTTGGGGGTTAGTAATGAAGGAGATTTCCACATTGAGTTTTGCTGTATGCTCTTAGGCTCAAAATGATGTAGCAAAGTTTCATCAGCAGTGATTATGTTTGAAAGGAGCTCCGGATATTCCTCTAACATCAGATTTATCTGCATGTTACCTCCATGGCAGCGGTAGATGATACTGAACATGTCTGAACTTGCGTGGTTCTCACAGGGGGGGACCAAGAGTACTTACAGTGAAACTACTACAGCGTGTTAATTTCACATTTGTACTTACAATAGCATGTCGCCACAAACAAGGTATCATAATAACGAGAGACTGTAGTGGTTTAACAGAAATATACTTAAATGTGTCAATTGGAGGTTTTACTGTTGTGATGGCATGTTGGCTATTGTAGCTCAATGGGTAATTGCGACTGTGCGCAAACCAGGAGATCTGTGGTTAAATTCCCCTCCATGCCGATGAATATTTCATGTTTACTAAGTGTATAAAATGTATTTTAGTACCTTAAAAAGAATAATGTCAATATTGTAACAGATAAATAAGTGAAATTTAAAGGAGTGCAGGTTTTGAATAATGTTACCTATGTGTTTAATAGCATTCTTTCTAGGATGAAAATATTATTAAAAATGTTGGTTATTTTAGTTAGAACTTGCATTACTTTCGTTTACTTTTTACTTTTCAAAGGCAGTGGTTAGGGCCAGAAGTAGTGCATTCACCAGGTGCAATGAGTTGATAATGCAGTTACCTGCATTACCTACTAAAGTATTATTTTTATGTTAGCTGCCTCTAAAAACATGAAAAAGCGCCCTAGTCAGCAATTGTCCCCCAAATTTACTTCAGAATTTGATATTAATATGCACTCTAGACCTCTTGTTCAGAATGCTAATATATGATTGTGCTGATATAAAACTTTACATGTACTTGTATATCTCCAAATGTAACTTTCATAAAAAGACAAAAATATGCCAATTAATGATAGACTTCTTTCCAAAATCCATTGTGATACAGAGCTGTGTAACTGTGTGCTAATATATTTCAGCAATAAGACTGGCATAATCTCAAAATGTAAAATAATAATGATGAGCCTTTGAACACTTTGCGGATTTTCACTGGAGTGTTAAGTTATGTAGCTTTGCATATTATAACGGTTCTTGCCAAGCGAAACTCTTAGTTTATCTTTATTAATAAAATCATTCCCAAAATTGATCATGGCTTAATGGAAATATATTTAGAATAATCTATGTGTTTTGACAATATCTACATATTTTGTGTACTATGTATTGTCTACCAGTTTTTGCTAACATCATCCATAAGGCAGAGACCTTCCGAGGTCATTCACAAAATATTCAAGTTATACATTTCATTTCTAATGAAAGGGTCTAAAACAGGGTATTTGAATTAAACTTATCAGTGTCAGTTATAAAAAATGGACATTTAGAAAGAGTTTCCATATAAAGGCAGTCTGTGATAGATTGGCATTCTGGAAAATCTTTATTTGCACGAAGGCTGTTAAATAAAGATTGATCACAATTTGTTTTCGACAACGTAAACTTACTCATCTATGTAATTTTGATATTCCTTTTCAAAGTAGTTTCCCCTGAATGCAATGCACTTTTCCTAGGATTTCTATCAGTCTGCAATCACATTCTGAAACCATTTTTTGAGAGATGCTACAAAATCCTCTCTGCAGCCTTCACCACTGCTTCTGATGATGGATAATGCCTCCAACAAAGGTGTTTCTTCAAGTTAGGGAATAGAAAAGGCTTCCATGAGGCTGAATCCGGACTACAGAGAGGGTGAGGGACAGGCCGCACATTGATATTTGCATTGGCAATACACCGCTCGTTATTGAGGTGCAGCATCCAGCCTGTTTTAATGGAGATGTGGTCTTTCGCGCCTGATATGGACTTGCAATGATTTCAGGACATCCCTGTCGTATTGTCCAGTTACTGATACGCATACACCATTCCATGAATAGCAAGGAATCGGATGACCGTAACTGTCCCAGCAGAAGCAACCAATTTTGCTTTTTTGGGTGTCAGTGATGAAGGAGATTTCCACATTGAATTTTGCTGTATGCTCTTAGGCTCAAAATGATGTAGCAAAGTTTCATCAGCAGTGATTACATTTGAAAGGAGCTCCGGATATTCCTCTAACATCAGATTTATCTGCATGTTACCTCCATGGCAGCGGTAGGTGATACTGAACATGTCTGAACTTGCTTGGTTCTCACTGGGGGGGACCAAGAGTACTTACAATGAAACTACAACGGCGTGTTTATTTCACATTTGTACTTACAATAGCATGTTGCCACAAACAAGGTATCACAATAACGAGAGACTGTAGTGGTTCAACAGAAAAATACATATATGAGTCAATTGGAGGTTTTAATGTCGTGATGGCATGTTGGCTATTCTAGCTCAATGGGTAATTGCGACTGTGCGCAAAGCAGGAGATCTGTGGTTAAATTCCCCTCCATGCCGATGAATATTTCATGTTTACTCAGTGTATAAAATGTGTTTTAGTATATTAAAAAGAATAATGTGAATATTGTAACAGATAAATAAGACAAATTTTAAGGAGTACAGGTTTTGAATAATGTTAGCTATGTGTTTAATAGCATTCTTTCTAGGATGAAAATATTATTGAAAATGTTGGATACTTTAGTTAGAACTTGCATTACTTTCGTTTACTTTTTACTTTTCAAAAGCAGTGTTTATGGCTAGCAGTAGTGCATTCACCAGGTGCAATGAGTTGATAATGCAGTTATCTGCATTACCTACTGAAGTATTATTTTTATGTTAGCTGCCTCTAAAAACATGAAAAAGCGCCCTATTCAGCAATTAGCCCCATATTTACTTGAAAATTTGATATTAATATGCACTCTAGACCTCTTGTTCATGATGCTAATATATGATAGTGCTGATATAAAACTTTACATGTACTTTGTATATCTCCAAAGGTAACCTTCATAAAAAGACAGAGAAAATGCCAATTAATAACAGACTTCTTTCTAAAATCCATTGTGATACAGAGCTGTGTAACTGTATGCCAATATATTTCAGCAATAAGACTGGCATAATCTCAAAATCTAAAATAATAATGATGAGCCTTTCGACACTTTGAGGATTTTCACTGGAGTGTTAATTTACATTGCTTTAAGTATAAACTTGAAAGAAGCGTAGGGACAGTGAAGCACAAACTAGTACAAAATTGAATCGAGAATATATTGACACATTGCTTCACTCACACTGTTTATTCACAGGAAATGTTTCAAGAGCTCTTGCTCCTATCCTCAGCTGATACTCGACTAGTGCAAGTTGTAGTGGTTTCTTCTTTCTCCGTATTGGCAATAGATGGCGTGATGTACTTGTCAAAGATGTCCGGTGGTGGAGTTTCAAAATTCATGACTCTATGACGATTTTTGTTAATGAAGATTTTTTCCCAAACGGAAAGGTCTATGGGGTGGTTAATGTATTTTATTAGAGATGTTTCCAAATTGATGTCATGTCTAGTATTCAAAAAATGAATACTTCACGGAGAAAGAAATAGATTTTGTAAACAAAGGCCTAAAAACATGTGTAGATTACACAAAAAACATTGAAAACTATATCGCGGACATGGAAATAGCGATATATAATTTGCCGGATAACAAAAAATCTACGATCAGAACACAGTGCTTAGAAACTCTAGATCATATTCAAAATGCAAATTCAAAAATATATTCATATAAAAAATTAATCAAAAATTTAAATGAAAAACCGGTAGTCTACACAAAAGCAGACAAGGGTAACAAAGTAGTAATATTGGACGAAGAAGACTATCGCAAAAAAATGGACAACCTTTTAAACGGAAAAGAATTTGTTAAACTAGAAAACAATCCATTAAAGAAAGCATGCAAATCTGTGGAATTAGCAATTAAAAACAGTAAAATCATGACTAAAAGAGATAAATTGAACAATAAAATAGACAGTCCAAAAACACCATACATATATGGTTTACCCAAAATAGATAAACCTGAAATTACCCTCAGACCAATAATTAATAACATTGATGCACCCACTTACCAACTATCAAAATGGCTGGTTCAAATCTTCAGATCCTTCACAAAATTTGAAAATTTAAGTATCAAAAACTCGTTTGAGTTGTTAAATCTCCTGAAGGACACAAAGATCAACTCTACAGATGCTTTAGTTTCCTTTGACGTCATTTCTTTATATCCAAGTATACCGACCAATGAGCTTATTCCACTTCTCAAAAAATGGCTGGAATCAATACAAATAACACCTGAAGAAATAGAAGAACTTTCACAACTTACAGAAATTTGTATCAATCAAAATTTTTTCAGCTTTAATGGACAGATCTATAAACAAAAAATGGGCCTAGCTATGGGCAACCCATTGTCTCCCTTCTTGGCAGATTTATTCATGAGTGCTTTTGAAACACATATCACAAAAGCTTTTCCAAATTATTTCAAAGTGTGGTATAGTTATGTTGACGACATTTTTGCAATAGTACCTAAAAAACTCATACAAGATGGTCTTAAACTTTTGAATATACAAAATCAAGCTATAAAATTTACATTGGAAACAGAAGAGGATGGTGTGCTCCCCTTTTTGGACATCAAGATCCAAAAAATGAACAACAAACTCACTTTTGGTATCTACAGGAAACCGACACACACAGATAATTACATTAAGAACAACAGTTTCAACCCAAAACAACACCAACATGCCATTTTCAACAGTTTAATCTTTCGGATGATCAACTTTCCACTAAACAGAGAAGATTATCAAGAAAAATACCTACACATAAAAAAGTAGCTATATTCAACGGTTTCAACCCAAATTTAATAGACAAAACTGTTAACAGACTCAACAAAGCTAAGAAAATAAAAGAAACCACCACCCTAGAACCTACAGGAGAAAAAGAGAAAAAACTTTTTAAAAAATTCACCTTCCACCCATCAGCCTATAACAAATTCCAAAAAATCTTCTCAAAACACAACATAACTCTTGCACCTCAAAACAGGTTTAATATCAGAAATTTGTTAAAAGGCCCTCCCAAAAATTCAATCACTACCAAAGAAAAACCAGGAATCTATGAGATCAAATGTGAAACTTGCCCTAAAATTTATATAGGAAAAACAAAAAGAAATATTAACATCAGAACTAAACAACATATAAGAAACATTAAAAATGGTGAAACAGAAACATCAGCAGTGGCTTTTCAGTTTTTGAATACTAGACATGACATCAATTTGGAAACATCTCTAATAAAATACATTAATCACCCCATAGACCTTTCCGTATGGGAAAAAATCTTCATTAACAAAAATCGTCATAGAGTCATGAATTTTGAAACTCCACCACCGGACATCTTTGACAAGTACATCACGCCATATATTGACAATACGGAGAAAGAAGAAACCACTACAACTTGCACTAGTCGAGTATCAGCTGAGTATAGGAGCAAGAGCTCTTGAAAAATGTCCTGTGAATAAACAGAGTGAGTGCAGCAATGTGTCAATATATTCTCGATTCAATTTTGTATTATATTGCTTTGCCTATTATAACGGTTCTTGCCAAGCGAAACCCTTAGTTTATCTTCATTACTAAAATCATTCCCAAAATGGATCACGGCTTAATACAAATATATTTAGAATAATCTATGTGTTTTGACAATATCTGCATATTTTGTGTACTATGTTTTGTCTACCAGTTTTTGCTAAGGTCATCCATAAGGCAGAGACCTTCTGAGATGATTCACAAAATATTCAAGATATACATTTCATTTCTAAAGAAATGGTCTAAAACAGGGTATTTGAATTAAAATCATTAGTGTCAGTTATAAGAAAATGGACGTTAAGAAAAGGTTTCGATATAAAGGCAGTCTGTGATAGATTCTCATGCTGGAAAACCTTTATTTGCACAAAGGCTGTTAAATAAAGATTGATCACAATTTATTTTCGACAACGTAAACATACTCATCTATGTAATTTTGATATTCCTTTTCAAAGTAGTTTCCCCTGAATGCAGTGCACTTTTCCTAGGATTTCTATCAGTCTGCAATCACATTCTGAAACCATTTTTTGAGAGAAGCTACAAAATCCTCTCTGCAGCCTTCACCACTGCTTCTGATGATGGATAATGCCTCCAACGAAGGTGTTTCTTCAAGTTAGGGAATAGAAAAGGCTCCCAAGGGGCTGAATCCGGACTACAGAGAGGGTGAGGGACAGGCCGCACATTGAAATTTGCATTGGCAATACACCGCTCGTTATTGAGGTGCAGCATCCAGCCTGTTTTAATGGAGATGTGGTCTTTCGCGCCTGATATGGACTTTCAACATTTTCAGGACATCCCTGTCGTATTGTCCAGTTACTGATATGCATACACCATTCCATGAATAGCAAGGAATCGGATGACCGTAACTGTCCCAGCAGAAGCAACCAATTTTGCTTTTTTGGGGGTCAGTGGTGAAGGAGATTTCAACATTGAGTTTTGCTGTATGTTCTTAGGCTCAAAATGATGTAGCAAAGTTTCATCAGCAGTGATTACGGTTGAAAGGAGCTCCGGATATCCTCTAACATCAAATTTATCTGCATGTTACCTCCATGGCAGCGGTAGGTGATACTGAACATGTCTGAACTTGCTTGGTTCTCACTGGGGGGGACCAAGAGTACTTACAATGAAACTACAACGGCGTGATGAAGGAGATGAAGGAGATGCAATGAGTTGATAATGCAGTTATCTGCATTACCTACTGAAGTATTACTTTTATGTTAGCTGCCTCTTAAAACATGAAAAAGCATTCTTTATTCAGCAATCATCCCCCAAATTTACTTGAGAATTTGATATTAAAATGCACTCTAAACCTCTTGTTCAGAATGCTAATATATGATTGTGCTGATATAAAACTTTACATGTACTTTGTATATCTCCAAAGGTAACGTTCATAAAAAGACAAAGAATATGCCAATTAATGATAGACTTCTTTCCAAAATCCATTGTGATACAGAGCTGTGTAGCTGTGTGCTAATATATTTCAGCAATAAGACTGGCATAATCTCAAAATGTAAATTAATAATGATGAGCCTTTCGACACCTTGAGGATTTTCACTGGAGTGTTAATTTATATTGCTTTGCCTATTACAACGGTTCTGGCCAAGCGAAACTCTTAGTTTATCTTCATTACTAAAATCATTCCCAAAATGGATCACAGCTTAATACAAATATATTTAGAATAATCTATGTATTTTTACAATATCTACTATTTTGTGTACTATGTTTTGTCTACCAGTTTTTGCTAAGGTCATCCATAAGGCAGAGACTTTCTGAGCTCATTCACAAAATATTCAAGATATACATTTCATTTCTAATGAAATGGTCTAAAACAGGTTATTTGAATTAAAATTAGTATTGTCAGATATAAGAAAATGGACATTTAGAGAAAGTTTCCATATAAAGGGAGTCTGTGAGAGATTGGCATTCTGGAAAATCTTTATTTGCACGAAGGCTGTTAAATAAAGATTGATCACAATTTTTTTTCGACAATGTAAACTTACTCATCTATGTAATTTTGATATTCCTTTTCAAAGTAGCTTCCCCTGAATGCAATGCACTTCTCCTAGGATTTCTATCAGTCTGCAATCTCATTGTGAAGCCATTTTTTGAGAGAAGCTACAAAATCCCCTCTGCAGCCTTCACCACTGCTTCTGATGATGGATAATGCCTCCAACGAAGGTGTTTCTTCAAGTTAGGGAATAGAAAAGGCTTCTATGGGGCTGAATCCCAACTACAGAGAGGGTGAGGGACAGGCTGCACATTGATATTTGCATTGGCAATACACCGCTCGTTATTGAGGTGCAGCATCCGGCCTGCTTCATGGAAATGTGGTCTTTCGCAACTGATATGCACTTGCAATGTTTTCAGGACATCCCTGTCGTATTGTCCAGTTACTGATATGCATTCACCATTCCATGAATAGCAAGGAATCAGATGACCGAAACTGTCCCAGCAGAAGCAACCAATTTTGCTTTTTTGGGGGTCAGTAGTGAAGGAGATTTCAACATTGAGTTTTGCTATATGTTCTTAGGCTCAAAATGATGTTGCAAAGTTTTATCAGCAGTGATTAGGTTTGAAAGGAGCTCCGGATATTCCTCTAACATCAAATTTAACTGCATGTTACCTCCATGGCAGCGGTAGGTGATACTGAACATGTCTGAACTTGCTTGGTTCTCACTGGGGGGGACCAAGAGTACTTACAATGAAAGTACAATGGCGTGATTATTTCACATTTGTACTTACAATAGCATGTGGCCACAAACAAGGTATCACAATAACGAGAGACTGTAGTGGTTCAACAGAACAATACATATATGAGTCAATTGGAGGTTTTAATGTCGTGATGGCATGTTGGCTATTGTAGCTCAATGGGTAATGACGACTTTGCGCAAAGCAGGAGATCTGTGGTTAAATTGCCCTCCATGCCGATGAATATTTCATGTTTACTCAGTGTATAAAATGTGTTTTAGTACATTAAAAAGAATAATGTCAATATTGTAACATATAAATAAGTCAAATTTAAAGGAGTGCAGGTTTTGAATAATGTTACCTATGTGTTTAATAGCATTCTTTCTAGGATGAATATATTATTAAAAATGTTGGTTATTTTAGTTAGAACTTGCATTACTTTCGTTTACTTTTGACTTTTCAAAAGCAGTGGTTAGGTCTAGGAGTAGTGCATTCACCAGGTGCAATGGGTTGATAATGCAGTTATCTGCATTACCTACTGAAGTATTACTTTTATGTTAGCTGCCTCTTAAAACATGAAAAAGCATCCTTTATTCAGCAATCATCCCCCAAATTTACTTGAGAATTTGATATTAAAATGCACTCTAAACCTCTTGTTCAGAATGCTAATATATGATTGTGCTGATATAAAACTTTACATGTACTTTGTATATCTCCAAAGGTAACGTTCATAAAAAGACAAAGAATATGCCAATTAATGATAGACTTCTTTCCAAAATCCATTGTGATACAGAGCTGTGTAGCTGTGTGCTAATATATTTCAGCAATAAGACTGGCATAATCTCAAAATGTAAATTAATAATGATGAGCCTTTCGACACCTTGAGGATTTTCACTGGAGTGTTAATTTATATTGCTTTGCCTATTACAACGGTTCTGGCCAAGCGAAACTCTTAGTTTATCTTCATTACTAAAATCATTCCCAAAATGGATCACAGCTTAATACAAATATATTTAGAATAATCTATGTATTTTTACAATATCTACTATTTTGTGTACTATGTTTTGTCTACCAGTTTTTGCTAAGGTCATCCATAAGGCAGAGACTTTCTGAGCTCATTCACAAAATATTCAAGATATACATTTCATTTCTAATGAAATAGTCTAAAACAGGTTATTTGAATTAAAATTAGTATTGTCAGATATAAGAAAATGGACATTTAGAGAAAGTTTCCATATAAAGGGAGTCTGTGAGAGATTGGCATTCTGGAAAATCTTTATTTGCACGAAGGCTGTTAAATAAAGATTGATCACAATTTTTTTTCGACAATGTAAACTTACTCATCTATGTAATTTTGATATTCCTTTTCAAAGTAGCTTCCCCTGAATGCAATGCACTTCTCCTAGGATTTCTATCAGTCTGCAATCACATTCTGAAGCCATTTTTTGAGAGAAGCTACAAAATCCTCTCTGCAGCCTTCACCACTGCTTCTGATGATGGATAATGCCTCCAACGAAGGTGTTTCTTCAAGTTAGGGAATAGAAAAGGCTTCCATGAGGCTGAATCCCAACTACAGAGAGGGTGAGGGACAGGGCGTACATTGATATTTGCATTGGCAATACACCGCTCGTTATTGAGGTGCAGCATCCGGCCTGCTTCATGGAAATGTGGTCTTTCGCAACTGATATGCACTTGCAATGTTTTCAGGACATCCCTGTCGTATTGTCCAGTTACTGATATGCATTCACCATTCCATGAATAGCAAGGAATCAGATGACCGAAACTGTCCCAGCAGAAGCAACCAATTTTGCTTTTTTGGGGGTCAGTGGTGAAGCAGATTTCCACATTGAGTTTTGCTGTATGCTCTGAGGCTCAAAATGATGTTGCAAAGTTTTATCAGCAGTGATTAGGTTTGAAAGGAGCTCCGGATATTCCTCTAACATCAAATTTAACTGCATGTTACCTCCATGGCGGCGGTAGGTGATACTGAACATGTCTGAACTTGCTTGGTTCTCACTGGGGGGGACCAAGAGTACTTACAATGAAAGTACAATGGCGTGATTATTTCACATTTGTACTTACAATAGCATGTCGCCACAAACAAGGTATCACAATAACGAGAGACTGTAGTGGTTCAACAGAACAATACATATATGAGTCAATTGGAGGTTTTAATGTCGTGATGGCATGTTGGCTATTGTAGCTCAATGGGTAATGACGACTTTGCGCAAAGCAGGAGATCTGTGGTTAAATTGCCCTCCATGCCGATGAATATTTCATGTTTACTCAGTGTATAAAATGTGTTTTAGTACATTAAAAAGAATAATGTCAATATTGTAACATATAAATAAGTCAAATTTAAAGGAGTGCAGGTTTTGAATAATGTTACCTATGTGTTTAATAGCATTCCTTCTAGGATGAATATATTATTAAAAATGTTGGTTATTTTAGTTAGAACTTGCATTACTTTCGTTTACTTTTGACTTTTCAAAAGCAGTGGTTAGGTCTAGGAGTAGTGCATTCACCAGGTGCAATGGGTTGATAATGCAGTTATCTGCATTACCTACTGAAGTATTACTTTTATGTTAGCTGCCTCTTAAAACATGAAAAAGCATCCTTTATTCAGCAATCATCCCCCAAATTTACTTGAGAATTTGATATTAAAATGCACTCTAAACCTCTTGTTCAGAATGCTAATATATGATTGTGCTGATATAAAACTTTACATGTACTTTGTATATCTCCAAAGGTAACGTTCATAAAAAGACAAAGAATATGCCAATTAATGATAGACTTCTTTCCAAAATCCATTGTGATACAGAGCTGTGTAGCTGTGTGCTAATATATTTCAGCAATAAGACTGGCATAATCTCAAAATGTAAATTAATAATGATGAGCCTTTCGACACCTTGAGGATTTTCACTGGAGTGTTAATTTATATTGCTTTGCCTATTACAACGGTTCTGGCCAAGCGAAACTCTTAGTTTATCTTCATTACTAAAATCATTCCCAAAATGGATCACAGCTTAATACAAATATATTTAGAATAATCTATGTATTTTTACAATATCTACTATTTTGTGTACTATGTTTTGTCTACCAGTTTTTGCTAAGGTCATCCATAAGGCAGAGACTTTCTGAGCTCATTCACAAAATATTCAAGATATACATTTCATTTCTAATGAAATAGTCTAAAACAGGTTATTTGAATTAAAATTAGTATTGTCAGATATAAGAAAATGGACATTTAGAGAAAGTTTCCATATAAAGGGAGTCTGTGAGAGATTGGCATTCTGGAAAATCTTTATTTGCACGAAGGCTGTTAAATAAAGATTGATCACAATTTTTTTTCGACAATGTAAACTTACTCATCTATGTAATTTTGATATTCCTTTTCAAAGTAGCTTCCCCTGAATGCAATGCACTTCTCCTAGGATTTCTATCAGTCTGCAATCTCATTGTGAAGCCATTTTTTGAGAGAAGCTACAAAATCCCCTCTGCAGCCTTCACCACTGCTTCTGATGATGGATAATGCCTCCAACGAAGGTGTTTCTTCAAGTTAGGGAATAGAAAAGGCTTCTATGGGGCTGAATCCCAACTACAGAGAGGGTGAGGTACAGGCTGCACATTGATATTTGCATTGGCAATACACCGCTCGTTATTGAGGTGCAGCATCCGGCCTGCTTCATGGAAATGTGGTCTTTCGCAACTGATATGGACTTGCAATGTTTTCAGGACATCCCTGTCGTATTGTCCAGTTACTGATATGCATTCACCATTCCATGAATAGCAAGGAATCAGATGACCGAAACTGTCCCAGCAGAAGCAACCAATTTTGCTTTTTTGGGGTCAGTGATGAAGGAGATTTCCACATTGAGTTTTGCTGTATGCTCTGAGGCTCAAAATGATGTTGCAAAGTTTTATCAGCAGTGATTAGGTTTGAAAGGAGCTCCGGATATTCCTCTAACATCAAATTTAACTGCATGTTACCTCCATGGCAGCGGTAGGTGATACTGAACATGTCTGAACTTGCTTGGTTCTCACTGGGGGGGACCAAGAGTACTTACAATGAAACTACAATGGCGTGATTATTTCACATTTGTACTTACAATAGCATGTCGCCACAAACAAGGTATCACAATAACGAGAGACTGTAGTGGTTCAACAGAACAATACATATATGAGTCAATTGGAGGTTTTAATGTCGTGATGGCATGTTGGCTATTGTAGCTCAATGGGTAATGACGACTGTGCGCAAAGCAGGAGATCTGTGGTTAAATTGCCCTCCATGCCGATGAATATTTCATGTTTACTCAGTGTATAAAATGTGTTTTAGTACATTAAAAAGAATAATGTCAATATTGTAACAGATAAATAAGTCAAATTTAAAGGAGCGCAGGTTTTGAATAATGTTACCTATGTGTTTAATAGCATTCTTTCTAGGATGAATATATTATTAAAAATGTTGGTTATTTTAGTTAGAACTTGCATTACTTTCGTTTACTTTTGACTTTTCAAAAGCAGTGGTTAGGTCTAGGAGTAGTGCATTCACCAGGTGCAATGGGTTGATAATGCAGTTATCTGCATTACCTACTGAAATATTACTTTTATGTTAGCTGCCTCTTAAAACATGAAAAAGCATCCTTTATTCAGCAATCATCCCCCAAATTTACTTGAGAATTTGATATTAAAATGCACTCTAAACCTCTTGTTCAGAATGCTAATATATGATTGTGCTGATATAAAACTTTACATGTACTTTGTATATCTCCAAAGGTAACGTTCATAAAAAGACAAAGAATATGCCAATTAATGATAGACTTCTTTCCAAAATCCATTGTGATACAGAGCTGTGTAGCTGTGTGCTAATATATTTCAGCAATAAGACTGGCATAATCTCAAAATGTAAATTAATAATGATGAGCCTTTCGACACCTTGAGGATTTTCACTGGAGTGTTAATTTATATTGCTTTGCCTATTACAACGGTTCTGGCCAAGCGAAGCTCTTAGTTTATCTTCATTACTAAAATCATTCCCAAAATGGATCACAGCTTAATACAAATATATTTAGAATAATCTATGTATTTTTACAATATCTACTATTTTGTGTACTATGTTTTGTCTACCAGTTTTTGCTAAGGTCATCCATAAGGCAGAGACTTTCTGAGCTCATTCACAAAATATTCAAGATATACATTTCATTTCTAATGAAATGGTCTAAAACAGGTTTTTTGAATTAAAATTAGTATTGTCAGATATAAGAAAATGGACATTTATCAAAAGCTTCCATATAAAGGCAGTCTGTGATAGATTGGCATTCTGGAAAATCTTTATTTGCACGAAGGCTGTTAAATAAAGATTGATCACAATTGGTTTTTGACAATGTAAACTTACTCATCTATGTAATTTTGATATTCCTTTTCAAAGTAGTTTCCCCTGAATGCAATGCACTTTTCCTAGGATTTCTATCAGTCTGCAATCACATTCTGAAGCCATTTTTTGAGAGAAGCTACAAAATCCTCTCTGCAGCCTTCACCACTGCTTCTGATGATGGATAATGCCTCCAACGAAGGTGTTTCTTCAAGTTAGGGAATAGAAAAGGCTTCTATGGGGCTGAATCCGGACTACAGAGAGGGTGAGGGACAGGGCGTACATTGATATTTGCATTGGCAATACACCACTCGTTATTGAGGTGCAGCATCCAGCCTGTTTTAATGGAGATGTGGTCTTTCGCGCCTGATATGGACTTGCAATTTTTTCAGGACATCCCTGTCGTATTGTCCAGTTACTGATACGCATACACCATTCCATGAATAGCAAGGAATCAGATGACCGAAACTGTCCCAGCAGAAGCAACCAATTTTGCTTTTTTGGGGGTTTGTGCTGAAGGAGATTTCCACATTGAGTGTTGTTGTATGCTCTTAGGCTCAAAATGATGTAGCAAAGTTTCATCAGCAGTGATTACGTTTGAAAGGAGCTCCGGATGTTCCTCTAACATCAGATTTATCTGCATGTTACCTCCATGGCAGCGGTAGATGATACTGAACATGTCTGAACTTGCTTGGATCTCACTGGGGGGGACCAAGAGTACTTACAATGAAACTACAATGGCGTGTTTATTTCACATTTGTACTTTCAATAGCATGTCGCCACAAACAAGGTATCACAATAACGAGAGACTGTAGTGGTTCAACAGAACAATACATATATGAGTCAATTGGAGGTTTTAATTTCGTGATGGCATGTTGGCTATTGTAGCTCAATGGGTAATTGCGACTGTGCGCAAACCAGGAGATCTGTGGTTAAAATCCTGTCCATGCCGATCAATACTTCACATTTACTCAGTGTATAAAATGTGTTTTAGTACATTAAAAAGAATAATCTCAATATTGTAACAGAAAAATAAGTCAAATTTAAAGGAGTGCAGGTTTTGAATAATGTTCTCTATTTGTTTAATAGCTTTCTTTCTAGGATGAAAATATTATTACAAATGTTGGTTATTTTAGTTAGAACTTGCATTACTTTCGTGTACTTTTTACTTTCAAAAGCAGTGGTTAGGGCTAGCAGTAGTGCATTCACCAGGTGCAATGAGTTGATAATGCAGTTATCTGCATTACCTGCTGAAGTAGTACTTTTATGTTAGCTGCCTCTAAATACATGAAAAAGCGCCCTATTCAGCAATTATCCACCAAATTTACTTGAGAATTTGATATAAAAATGCACTCTAAACCTCTTGTTCAGAATGCTAATATATGACTGTGCTGATATAAAAATTTACACGTACTTTGTATATCTCCAAAGGTAACTTTCATAAAAGGACAAAGAATATGCCAATTAATAATAGATGTCTTTCCAAAATCCATTGTGATACAGAGCTGTGTAACTGTATGCTAATATATTTCACAATAAGGCTGGCATAATCTCAAAATGTAAAATAATACCTAATGATGAGCCTTTCGACACTTTGAGGATTTTCACTGGAGTGTTAATTTATATTGCTTTGCCTATTATAACGGTTCTTGCCAAGCAAAACTCTTAGTTTATCTTCATTACTAAAATCAGTCCCAAAATGGATCATGGCTTAATACAAATATATTTAGAATAATCTATGTGTTTTGACAATATCTACGTATTTTGTGTACTATGTTTTGTCTACCAGTTTTTGCTAAGGTCATCCATAAGGCAGAGACCTTCTGAGGTCATTCACAAAATATTCAAGATATACATTTCATTTCTAAAGAAATGGTCTAAATCAGGGTATTTGAATTAAAATTATTAGTGTCAGTTATAAGAAAATGGACATTTAGAAAAAGTTTCCATATAAAGGCAGTCTGTGATAAATTGGCATTCTGAAAAATCTTTGTTTGTACGAAGGCTGTTAAATAAAGATTGGTCACAATTTTTTTTCGACAACGTAAATTTACTCATCTATATAATTTTGAAATTCCTTTTCAAAGTAGTTTCCCCTGAATGCAATGCACTTTTCCTGCAATCATACTCTGAAACCATTTTTTGAGAGATGCTACAAAATCCTCTCTGCAGCCTTCACCACTGCTTCTGATGATGGATAATGCCTCCAACGAAGGTGTTTCTTCAAAATAGGGAATAGAAAAGGCTTCCAGGGGGCTGAATCCGGACTACAGAGAGGGTGAGGGGCAGGCTGCACATTGACATTTGCATTTTCAATACACCGCTCGTTATTGAGGTGCAGCATCCAGCCTGCTTCATGGAAATGTGGTCTTTCGCGCCTGATATGGACTTGCAATGATTTCAGGACATCCCTGTCGTATTGTCCAGTTACTGATATGCATTACACCATTCCATGAATAGCAAGGAATCAGATGACCGTAACTGTCCCAGCAGAAGCAACCAATTTTGTTTTTTTGGGGTCAGTGATGAAGGAGATTTCCACATTGAGTTTTGCTGTATGCTCTGAGGCTCAAAATGATGTAGCAAAGTTTCATCAGCAGTGATTAGGTTTGAAAGGAGCTCCGGATATTCCTCTAACATCAAATTTAACTGCATGTTACCTCCATGGCAGCGGTAGGTGATACTGAACATGTCTGAACTTGCTTGGTTCTCACTGGGGGGGACCAAGAGTACTTACAATGAAACTACAATGGCGTGATTATTTCACATTTGTACTTACAATAGCATGTCGCCACAAACAAGGTATCACAATAACGAGAGACTGTAGTGGTTCAACAGAACAATACATATATGAGTCAATTGGAGGTTTTAATGTCGTGATGGCATGTTGGCTATTGTAGCTCAATGGGTAATGACGACTGTGCGCAAAGCAGGAGATCTGTGGTTAAATTGCCCTCCATGCCGATGAATATTTCATGTTTACTCAGTGTATAAAATGTGTTTTAGTACATTAAAAAGAATAATGTCAATATTGTAACAGATAAATAAGTCAAATTTAAAGGAGCGCAGGTTTTGAATAATGTTACCTATGTGTTTAATAGCATTCTTTCTAGGATGAATATATTATTAAAAATGTTGGTTATTTTAGTTAGAACTTGCATTACTTTCGTTTACTTTTGACTTTTCAAAAGCAGTGGTTAGGTCTAGGAGTAGTGCATTCACCAGGTGCAATGGGTTGATAATGCAGTTATCTGCATTACCTACTGAAGTATCATTTTTATGTTAGCTGCCTCTTAAAACATGAAAAAGCATCCTTTATTCAGCAATCATCCCCCAAATTTACTTGAGAATTTGATATTAAAATGCACTCTAAACCTCTTGTTCAGAATGCTAATATATGATTGTGCTGATATAAAACTTTACATGTACTTTGTATATCTCCAAAGGTAACGTTCATAAAAAGACAAAGAATATGCCAATTAATGATAGACTTCTTTCCAAAATCCATTGTGATACAGAGCTGTGTAGCTGTGTGCTAATATATTTCAGCAATAAGACTGGCATAATCTCAAAATGTAAATTAATATTGATGAGCCTTTCGACACCTTGAGGATTTTCACTGGAGTGTTAATTTATATTGCTTTGCCTATTACAACGGTTCTGGCCAAGCGAAACGCTTCGTTTATCTTCATTACTAAAATCATTCCCAAAATTGATCATGGTTTAATACAAATATATTTAGAATAATCTATGTGTTTTGACAATATCTACTATATTGTGTACTATGTATTGTCTACCAGTTTTTGCTAAGGTCATCCATAAGGCAGAGACCTTCTGAGGTCATTCACAAAATATTCAAGATATACATTTCATTTCTAATGAAATGTTCTAAAACAGGGTATTTGAATTAAACTTATCAGTGTCACAATTACTTTCTTGGAAGTGTTGAAAACAGTGTTGTTATGATAAATTAACTTTAAAGAGAGTCGATTAAAGACACTAGACAACACTTACTTTTAAATTTTTCCGGAACTAGTTTCAGAGGCTTTGCCTCTATCATCGGCCGGCTCTCGACTGATTCTCGTTGGTGTAGCTGACGATACCTTGTCACAGGTCTCCTCTGGTGGCGGCTCAAGGAACTTGCTGAACAAATCCTTCTGGGGGATGTCGAAATTGAATACTTTGTTCCTATTTTTTGAAATGAAGATTTGTTCCCATGTGGATAGTTCTTGTTTTCCTGATGTATGTTTCAATAGTTTTGGTTCTGGATTTATGTTGTGGTTTTTTTCCCAAAAATGTGTGGCAACTGCTGATTTTTCTAATTGTTTATATTTTATGTTTCTAAAGTGTTCCTTTGCTCTTGTTTCTAAATTTCTTTTTGTTTTTCCAATATAAATTTGACTACAGTCATTGCATTCAATTTGATATATACCAGATTTTTTGTTTGATGGAATGGCATCTTTGATGTTTGAGCAAATTAGGTTTTTTAAGGAGAAATGGTTGACTGGTGCTAGTTGAATATTTTGTTTTTTGAAGACTTTTTTGAATTTATCATAGGCCCATGGATGGTAAGTGAATTTTTTGAAAATCATATTAGTTTCTGTAGATGAGAGAGTTGTGGTTTCCTTTAGTAGCTTCTTCTTTTTTGCTAAGCTCACTTTTTTGTCCACTAATGATTTGGGAAAGTTATTTTTTTGTGCTATTTCAATTATTTTGTTGTATTCTGTTTTGTATTCTTCTGCTGTGAGAGGGATGTTTACCAGTCTGTGTGCTAAACTATTGAAGATTGCCTGTTTGTGGGATCTTGGGTTGTAGCCATTAGCTTTTATGTAGTTGTCTGTCTGTGTTGGTTTTCTGTAAATGCCAAAGTTTAGTCTGTTTTTATTCTTTCAATAGTTTTGGTTCTGGATTTATGTTGTGGTTTTTTTCCCAAAAATGTGTGGCAACTGCTGATTAAATATCCAAGAAAAAAGCATCAAATTCACTGTAGAAATAGAAAAAGACGAGCATTTACCATTTTTGGATCTAAAAATAATGAGGAATAAAAACAGACTAAACTTTGGCATTTACAGAAAACCAACACAGACAGACAACTACATAAAAGCTAATGGCTACAACCCAAGATCCCACAAACAGGCAATCTTCAATAGTTTAGCACACAGACTGGTAAACATCCCTCTCACAGCAGAAGAATACAAAACAGAATACAACAAAATAATTGAAATAGCACAAAAAAATAACTTTCCCAAATCATTAGTGGACAAAAAAGTGAGCTTAGCAAAAAAGAAGAAGCTACTAAAGGAAACCACAACTCTCTCATCTACAGAAACTAATATGATTTTCAAAAAATTCACTTACCATCCATGGGCCTATGATAAATTCAAAAAAGTCTTCAAAAAACAAAATATTCAACTAGCACCAGTCAACCATTTCTCCTTAAAAAACCTAATTTGCTCAAACATCAAAGATGCCATTCCATCAAACAAAAAATCTGGTATATATCAAATTGAATGCAATGACTGTAGTCAAATTTATATTGGAAAAACAAAAAGAAATTTAGAAACAAGAGCAAAGGAACACTTTAGAAACATAAAATATAAACAATTAGAAAAATCAGCAGTTGCCACACATTTTTGGGAAAAAAACCACAACATAAATCCAGAACCAAAACTATTGAAACATACATCAGGAAAACAAGAACTATCCACATGGGAACAAATCTTCATTTCAAAAAATAGGAACAAAGTATTCAATTTCGACATCCCCCAGAAGGATTTGTTCAGCAAGTTCCTTGAGCCGCCACCAGAGGAGACCTGTGACAAGGTATCGTCAGCTACACCAACGAGAATCAGTCGAGAGCCGGCCGATGATAGAGGCAAAGCCTCTGAAACTAGTTCCGGAAAAATTTAAAAGTAAGTGTTGTCTAGTGTCTTTAATCGACTCTCTTTAAAGTTAATTTATCAGTGTCAGTTATAAGAAAATGGACATTTATCAAAAGCTTCCATATAAAGGCAGTCTGTGATAGATTGGCATTCTGGAAAATCTTCATTTGCACGAAGGCTGTTAAATAAAGATTGATCACAATTGGTTTTTGACAACGTAAACTTACTCATCTATGTAATTTTGATATTCCTTTTCAAAGTAGTTTCCCCTGAATGCAATGCACTTTTCCTAGGATTTCTATCAGTCTGCAATCACATTCTGAAGCCATTTTTTGAGAGAAGCTACAAAATCCTCTCTGCAGCCTTCACCACTGCTTCTGATGATGGATAATGCCTCCAACGAAGGTGTTTCTTCAAGTTAGGGAATAGAAAAGGCTTCCATGGGGC
This sequence comes from Mantis religiosa, assembly GCA_030765055.1. Classification (NCBI taxonomy): domain Eukaryota; kingdom Metazoa; phylum Arthropoda; class Insecta; order Mantodea; family Mantidae; genus Mantis; species Mantis religiosa. The sequence goes on from CM060950.1 coordinate 120,004,930, forward strand.
TGAATCCGGACTACAGAGAGGGTGAGGGACAGGCCGCACATTGATATTTGCATTGGCAATACACCGCTCGTTATTGAGGTGCAGCATCCAGCCTGTTTTAATGGAGATGTGGTCTTTCGCGCCTGATATGGACTTGCAATTTTTTCAGGACCACCCTGTCGTATTGTCCAGTTACTGATACGCATACACCATTCCATGAATAGCAAGGAATCAGATGACCGAAACTGTCCCAGCAGAAGCAACCAATTTTGCTTTTTTGGGGGTTTGTGCTGAAGGAGATTTCCACATTGAGTGTTGTTGTATGCTCTTAGGCTCAAAATGATGTAGCAAAGTTTCATCAGCAGTGATTACGTTTGAAAGGAGCTCCGGATGTTCCTCTAACATCAGATTTATCTGCATGTTACCTCCATGGCAGCGGTAGATGATACTGAACATGTCTGAACTTGCTTGGTTCTCACTGGGGGGGACCAAGAGTACTTACAATGAAACTACAATGGCGTGTTTATTTCACATTTGTACTTTCAATAGCATGTCGCCACAAACAAGGTATCACAATAACGAGAGACTGTAGTGGTTCAACAGAACAATACATATATGAGTCAATTGGAGGGTTTAATGTCGTGATGGCATGTTGGCTATTGTAGCTCAATGGGTAATTGCGACTGTGCGCAAACCAGGAGATCTGTGGTTAAAATCCTGTCCATGCCGATCAATACTTCACATTTACTCAGTGTATAAAATGTGTTTTAGTACATTAAAGAGAATAATCTCAATATTGTAACAGAAAAATAAGTCAAATTTAAAGGAGTGCAGGTTTTGAATAATGTTACCTATTTGTTTAATAGCTTTCTTTCTAGGATGAAAATATTATTACAAATGTTGGTTATTTTAGTTAGAACTTGCATTACTTTCGTGTACTTTTTACTTTCAAAAGCAGTGGTTAGGTCTAGCAGTAGTGCATTCACCAGGTGCAATGAGTTGATAATGCAGTTATCTGCATTACCTGCTGAAGTAGTACTTTTATGTTAGCTGCCTCTAAATACATGAAAAAGCGCCCTATTCAGCAATTATCCGCCAAATTTACTTGAGAATTTGATATAAAAATGCACTCTAAACCTCTTGTTCAGAATGCTAATATATGATTGTGCTGATATAAAAATTTACACGTACTTTGTATATCTCCAAAGGTAACTTTCATAAAAAGACATAGAATATGCCAATTAATAATAGATGTCTTTCCAAAATCCATTGTGATACAGAGCTGTGTAACTGTATGCTAATATATTTCAGCAATAAGGCTGGCATAATCTCAAAATGTAAAATAATACCTAATGATGAGCCTTTCGACACTTTGAGGATTTTCACTGGAGTGTTAATTTATATTGCTTTGCCTATTATAACGGTTCTTGCCAAGCAAAACTCTTAGTTTATCTTCATTACTAAAATCATTCCCAAAATGGATCATGGCTTAATACAAATATATTTAGAATAATCTATGTGTTTTGACAATATCTACGTATTTTGTGTACTATGTTTTGTCTACCAGTTTTTGCTAAGGTCATCCATAAGGCAGAGACCTTCTGAGGTCATTCACAAAATATTCAAGATATACATTTCATTTCTAAAGAAATGGTCTAAATCAGGGTATTTGAATTAAAATTATTAGTGTCAGTTATAAGAAAATGGACATTTAGAAAAAGTTTCCATATAAAGGCAGTCTGTGATAAATTGGCATTCTGAAAAATCTTTGTTTGTACGAAGGCTGTTAAATAAAGATTGGTCACAATTTTTTTTCGACAACGTAAATTTACTCATCTATATAATTTTGAAATTCCTTTTCAAAGTAGTTTCCCCTGAATGCAATGCACTTTTCCTGCAATCATACTCTGAAACCATTTTTTGAGAGATGCTACAAAATCCTCTCTGCAGCCTTCACCACTGCTTCTGATGATGGATAATGCCTCCAACGAAGGTGTTTCTTCAAAATAGGGAATAGAAAAGGCTTCCAGGGGGCTGAATCCGGACTACAGAGAGGGTGAGGGGCAGGCTGCACATTGACATTTGCATTTTCAATACACCGCTCGTTATTGAGGTGCAGCATCCAGCCTGCTTCATGGAAATGTGGTCTTTCGCGCCTGATATGGACTTGCAATGATTTCAGGACATCCCTGTCGTATTGTCCAGTTACTGATATGCATTACACCATTCCATGAATAGCAAGGAATCAGATGACCGTAACTGTCCCAGCAGAAGCAACCAATTTTGTTTTTTTGGGGTCAGTGATGAAGGAGATTTCCACATTGAGTTTTGCTGTATGCTCTGAGGCTCAAAATTATGTTGCAAAGTTTCATCAGCAGTGATTAGGTTTGAAAGGAGCTCCGGATATTCCTCTAACATCAAATTTAACTGCATGTTACCTCCATGGCAGCGGTAGGTGATACTGAACATGTCTGAACTTGCTCGGTTCTCACTGGGGGGGACCAAGAGTACTTACAATGAAACTACAATGGCGTGATTATTTCACATTTGTACTTACAATAGCATGTCGCCACAAACAAGGTATCACAATAACGAGAGACTGTAGTGGTTCAACAGAACAATACATATATGAGTCAATTGGAGGCTTTAATGTCGTGATGGCATGTTGGCTATTGTAGCTCAATGGGTAATGACGACTGTGCGCAAAGCAGGAGATCTGTGGTTAAATTGCCCTCCATGCCGATGAATATTTCATGTTTACTCAGTGTATAAAATGTGATTTAGTACATTAAAAAGAATAATGTCAATATTGTAACAGATAAATAAGTCAAATTTAAAGGAGCGCAGGTTTTGAATAATGTTACCTATGTGTTTAATAGCATACTTTCTAGGATGAATATATTATTAAAAATGTTGGTTATTTTAGTTAGAACTTGCATTACTTTCGTTTACTTTTGACTTTTCAAAAGCAGTGGTTAGGTCTAGGAGTAGTGCATTCACCAGGTGCAATGGGTTGATAATGCAGTTATCTGCATTACCTACTGAAGTATCATTTTTATGTTAGCTGCCTCTTAAAACATGAAAAAGCATCCTTTATTCAGCAATCATCCCCCAAATTTACTTGAGAATTTGATATTAAAATGCACTCTAAACCTCTTGTTCAGAATGCTAATATATGATTGTGCTGATATAAAACTTTACATGTACTTTGTATATCTCCAAAGGTAACGTTCATAAAAAGACAAAGAATATGCCAATTAATGATAGACTTCTTTCCAAAATCCATTGTGATACAGAGCTGTGTAACTGTATGCTAATATATTTCAGCAATAAGACTGGCATAATCTCAAAATGTAAATTAATATTGATGAGCCTTTCGACACCTTGAGGATTTTCACTGGAGTGTTAATTTATATTGCTTTGCCTATTACAACGGTTCTGGCCAAGCGAAACGCTTCGTTTATCTTCATTACTAAAATCATTCCCAAAATTGATCATGGTTTAATACAAATATATTTAGAATAATCTATGTGTTTTGACAATATCTACTATATTGTGTACTATGTATTGTCTACCAGTTTTTGCTAAGGTCATCCATAAGGCAGAGACCTTCTGAGGTCATTCACAAAATATTCAAGATATACATTTCATTTCTAATGAAATGTTCTAAAACAGGGTATTTGAATTAAACTTATCAGTGTCAGTTATAAGAAAATGGACATTTATCAAAAGCTTCCATATAAAGGCAGTCTGTGATAGATTGGCATTCTGGAAAATCTTCATTTGCACGAAGGCTGTTAAATAAAGATTGATCACAATTTGTTTTCGACAACGTAAACTTACTCATCTATGTAATTTTGATATTCCTTTTCAAAGTAGTTTCCCCTGAATGCAATGCACTTTTCCTAGGATTTCTATCAGTCTGCAATCACATTCTGAAACCATTTTTTGAAAGATGCTACAAAATCCTCTCTGCAGCCTTCACCACTGCTTCTGATGATGGATAATGCCTCCAACAAAGGTGTTTCTTCAAGTTAGGGAATAGAAAAGGCTTCCATGAGGCTGAATCCGGACTACAGAGGGTGAGGGACAGGCCGCACATTGATATTTGCATTGGCAATACACCGCTCGTTATTGAGGTGCAGCATCCAGCCTGTTTTAATGGAGATGTGGTCTTTCGCGCCTGATATGGACTTGCAATTTTTTCAGGACATCCCTGTCGTATTGTCCAGTTACTGATACGCATACACCATTCCATGAATAGCAAGGAATCGGATGACCATAACTGTCCCAGCAGAAGCAACCAATTTTGCTTTTTTGGGTGTCAGTGATGAAGGAGATTTCCACATTGAATTTTGCTGTATGCTCTTAGGCTCAAAATGATGTAGCAAAGTTTCATCAGCAGTGATTACATTTGAAAGGAGCTCCGGATATTCCTCTAACATCAGATTTATCTGCATGTTACCTCCATGGCAGCGGTAGGTGATACTGAACATGTCTGAACTTGCTTGGTTCTCACTGGGGGGGACCAAGAGTACTTACAATGAAACTACAACGGCGTGTTTATTTCACATTTGTACTTACAATAGCATGTCGCCACAAACAAGGTATCACAATAACGAGAGACTGTAGTGGTTCAGCAGAAAAATACATATATGAGTCAATTGGAGGTTTTAATGTCGTGATGGCATGTTGGCTATTCTAGCTCAATGGGTAATTGCGACTGTGCGCAAAGCAGGAGATCTGTGGTTAAATTCCCCTCCATGCCGATGAATATTTCATGTTTACTCAGTGTATAAAATGTGTTTTAGTACATTAAAAAGAATAATGTGAATATTGTAACAGATAAATAAGACAAATTTTAAGGAGTACAGGTTTTGAATAATGTTAGCTATGTGTTTAATAGCATTCTTTCTAGGATGAAAATATTATTGAAAATGTTGGATACTTTAGTTAGAACTTGCATTACTTTCGTTTACTTTTTACTTTTCAAAAGCAGTGTTTATGGCTAGCAGTAGTGCATTCACCAGGTGCAATGAGTTGATAATGCAGTTATCTGCATTACCTGCTGAAGTATTACTTTTATGTTACCTGCCTCTAAATACATGAAAAAGCGCAATATTCAGCAATTATCCGCCAAATTTACTTCAGAATTTGATATAAAAGTGCACTCTAAACCTCTTGTTCAGAATGCTAATATATGATTGTGCTGATATAAAAATTTACACGTACTTTGTATATCTCCAAAGGTAACTTTCATAAAAAGACAAAGAATATGCCAATTAATAATAGACTTCTTTCCAAAATCAATTGTGATACAGAGCTGTGTAACTGTATGCTAATATATTTCAGCAATTAGGCTGGCATAATCTCAAAATGTAAAATAATACCTAATGATGAGCCTTTCGACACTTTGAGGATTTTCACTGGAGTGTTAATTTATATTGCTTTGCCTATTATAACGGTTCTTGCCAAGCAAAACTCTTAGTGTATCTTCATTACTAAAATCATTCCCAAAATGGATCATGGCTTAATACAAATATATTTAGAATAATCTATGTGTTTTGACAATATCTACGTATTTTGTGTACTATGTTTTGTCTACCAGTTTTTGCTAAGGTCATCCATAAGGCAGAGACCTTCTGAGGTCATTCACAAAATATTCAAGATATACATTTCATTTCTAAAGAAATGGTCTAAATCAGGGTATTTGAATAAAAATTATTAGTGTCAGTTATAAGAAAATGGACATTTAGAAAATGTTTCCATATAAAGGCAGTCTGTGATAGATTGGCATTCTGAAAAATCTTTGTTTGTACGAAGGCTGTTAAATAAAGATTGGTCACAATTTTTTTTCGACAACGTAAATTTACTCATCTATATAATTTTGAAATTCCTTTTCAAAGTAGTTTCCCCTGAATGCAATGCACTTTTCCTAGGATTTCTATCAGTCTGCAATCACATTCTGAAACCATATTTTGAGAGAAGCTACAGAATCCTCTCTGCAGCCTTCACTACTGCTTCTGATGATGGATAGTGCCTCCAACCAAGGTATTTCTTCAAGTTAGGGAATAGAAAAAGCTCCCGAGGGGCTGAATCCGCACTACAGAGAGGGTGAGGTACAGGCTGCACATTGATATTTGCATTGGCAATACACCGCTCGTTATTGAGGTGCAGCATCCAGCCTGTTTCATGGAGATGTGGTCTTTCGCGTCTGATATGGACTTGCAATGTTTTCAGGACATCCCTGTCGTATTGTCCAGTTACTGATATGCATACACCATTCCATGAATAGCAAGGAATCAGATGATCGTAACTGTCCCAGCAGAAGCAACCAAGTTTGCTTTTTTTGGGGGTCAGTGATGAAGGAGATTTCCACATTGAGTTTTGCTGTATGTTCTTAGGCTCAAAATGATGTAGCAAAGTTTCATCAGCAGTGATTACGGTTGAAAGGAGCTCCGGATATTCCTCTAACATCAAATTTATCAGCATGTTACCTCCATGGCAGCGCTAGGTGATACTGAACTTGTCTGAACATGCTTGGTTCTTACTGGGTGGGACCAAGAGTACTTAAAATGAAACTACAACGCCGTGATGAAGGAGATGCAATGAGTTGATAATGCAGTTATCTGCATTACCTACTGAAGTATTATTTTTATGTTAGCTGCCTCTAAATACATGAAAAAGTGCCCTATTCAGCAATTATCCCCCAAATTTACTTGACAATTTGATATTAATATGCACTAGAGACCTCTTGTTCATGATGCTAATATATGATAGTGCTGATATAAAACTTTACATGTACTATGTATATCTCCAAAGGTAACTTTCATAAAAAGACAAAGAATATGCCCATTAATAATAGACTTCTTTCCAAAATCCATTGTGATACAGATCTGTGTAACTGTATGCTAATATATTTCAGCAATAAGACTGGCATAATCTCAAAATGTAAAATAATAATGATGAGCCTTTCGACACTTTGAGGATTTTCACTGGAGTGTTAATTTATATTGCTTCGCCTATTATAACGGTTCTTGACAAGCGAAACTCTTAGTTTATCTTCAGTACTAAAATCATTCCCAAAATGGATCACAGCTTAATACAAATATATTTAGATTAATCTATGTGTCTTGACAATATCTACATATTTTGTGTACCAAGTTTTGTCTACCAGTTTTTGCTAAGGTCACCCATAAGGCAGGGACCTTCTGAGGTCATTCACAAAATATTCAAGATATAAATTTCATTTCTAAAGAAATGGTCTAAAACAGGGTATTTGAATTAAAATTATTAGTGTCAGTTATAAGAAAATGGACATTTAGAAAAAGTTTCCATATAAAGGCTGTCTGTGATAGATTGGCATTTTGGAAAAGCTTTATTTGCACGAAGGCTGTTAAATAAAGATTGATCACAATTTTTTTCGACAACGGAAACTTACTCATCTATGTAATTTTGATATTCCTTTTCGATGTAGTTTCCCCTGAATGCAATGCACTTTTGCTAGGATTTCTATCAGCCTGCAATCATATTGTGAAACCATTTTTTGAGAGATGCTACAAAATCCCCTCTGCATTCTTCACCACTGCTTCTGATGATGGATAATGCCTCCAACGAGGGTGTTTCTTCAAGTTAGGGAATAGAAAAGGTCCCCAAGGGGCTGAATCGGGACTACAGAGAGGGTGAGTGGCAGGCTGCACATTGACATTTGCATTTTCAATACACCGCTCGTTATTGAGGTGCAGCATCCAGCCTGCTTCATGGAAATGTGGTCTTTCGCGCCTGATATGGACTTGCAATGATTTCAGGACATCCCTGTCGTATTGTCCAGTTACTGATATGCATTACACCATTCCATGAATAGCAAGGAATCAGATGACCGTAACTGTCCCAGCAGAAGCAACCAATTTTGTTTTTTTGGGGTCAGTGATGAAGGAGATTTCCACATTGAGTTTTGCTGTATGCTCTGAGGCTCAAAATGATGTAGCAAAGTTTCATCAGCAGTGATTAGGTTTGAAAGGAGCTCCGGATATTCCTCTAACATCAAATTTAACTGCATGGTACCTCCATAGCAGCGGTAGGTGATACTGAACATGTCTGAACTTGCTTGGTTCTCACTGGGGGGGACCAAGAGTACTTACAATGAAACTACAATGGCGTGATTATTGCATATTTGTACTTACAATAGCATGTCGCCACAAACAAGGTATCACAATAACGAGAGACTGTAGTGGTTCAACAGAACAATACATATATGAGTCAATTGGAGGTTTTAATGTCGTGATGGCATGTTGGCTATTGTAGCTCAATGGGTAATGACGACTGTGCGCAAAGCAGGAGATCTGTGGTTAAATTGCCCTCCATGCCGATGAATATTTCATGTTTACTCAGGGTATAAAATGTGTTTTAGTACATTAAAAAGAATAATGTCAATTTTGTAACAGATAAATAAGTCAAATTTAAAGGAGCGCAGGTTTTGAATAATGTTACCTATGTGTTTAATAGCATTCTTTCTAGGATGAATATATTATTAAAAATGTTGGTTATTTTAGTTAGAACTTGCATTACTTTCGTTTACTTTTGACTTTTCAAAAGCAGTGGTTAGGTCTAGTAGTTGTGCATTCACCAGGTGCAGTGGGTTGATAATGCAGTTATCTGCATTACCTACTGAAGTATTATTTTTATGTTAGCTGCCTCTTAAAACATGAAAAAGCATCCTTTATTCAGCAATCATCCCCCAAATTTACTTGAGAATTTGATATTAAAATGCACTCTAAACCTCTTGTTCAGAATGCTAATATATGATTGTGCTGATATAAAACTTTACATGTACTTTGTATATCTCCAAAGGTAACGTTCATAAAAAGACAAAGAATATGCCAATTAATGATAGACTTCTTTCCAAAATCCATTGTGATACAGAGCTGTGTAGCTGTGTGCTAATATATTTCAGCAATAAGACTGGCATAATCTCAAAATGTAAATTAATAATGATGAGCCTTTCGACACCTTGAGGATTTTCACTGGAGTGTTAATTTATATTGCTTTGCCTATTACAACGGTTCTGGCCAAGCGAAACGCTTCGTTTATCTTCATTACTAAAATCATTCCCAAAATTGATCAAGGTTTAATACAAATATATTTAGAATAATCTATGTGTTTTGACAATATCTACTATATTGTGTACTATGTATTGTCTACCAGTTTTTGCTAAGGTCATCCATAAGGCAGAGACCTTCTGAGGTCATTCACAAAATATTCAAGATATACATTTCATTTCTTATGAAATGTTCTAAAACAGGGTATTTGAATTAAACTTATCAGTGTCAGTTATAAGAAAATGGACATTTATCAAAAGCTTCCATATAAAGGCAGTCTGTGATAGATTGGCATTCTGGAAAATCTTTATTTGCACGAAGGCTGTTAAATAAAGATTGATCACAATTGGTTTTTGACAACGTAAACTTACTCATCTATGTAATTTTGATATTCCTTTTCAAAGTAGTTTCCCCTGAATGCAATGCACTTTTCCTAGGATTTCTATCAGTCTGCAATCACATTCTGAAGCCATTTTTTGAGAGAAGCTACAAAATCCTCTCTGCAGCCTTCACCACTGCTTCTGATGATGGATAATGCCTCCAACGAAGGTGTTTCTTCAAGTTAGGGAATAGAAAAGGCTTCTATGCGGCTGAATCCGGACTACAGAGAGGGTGAGGGACAGGGCGTACATTGATATTTGCATTGGCAATACACCCCTCGTTATTGAGGTGCAGCATCCAGCCTGTTTTAATGGAGATGTGGTCTTTCGCGCCTGATATGGACTTGCAATTTTTTCAGGACATCCCTGTCGTATTGTCCAGTTACTGATACGCATACACCATTCCATGAATAGCAAGGAATCAGATGACTGAAACTGTCCCAGCAGAAGCAACCAATTTTGCTTTTTTGGGGGTTTGTGCTGAAGGAGATTTCCACATTGAGTGTTGTTGTATGCTCTTAGGCTCAAAATGATGTAGCAAAATTTCATCAGCAGTGATTACGTTTGAAAGGAGCTCCGGATGTTCCTCTAACATCAGATTTATCTGCATGTTACCTCCATGGCAGCGGTAGATGATACTGAACATGTCTGAACTTGCTTGGTTCTCACTGGGGCGGACCAAGAGTACTTACAATGAAACTACAATGGCGTGTTTATTTCACATTTGTACTTTCAATAGCATGTCGCCACAAACAAGGTATCACAATAACGAGAGACTGTAGTGGTTCAACAGAACAATACATATATGAGTCAATTGGAGGTTTTAATGTCGTGATGGCATGTTGGCTATTGTAGCTCAATGGGTAATGACGACTGTGCGCAAAGCAGGAGATCTGTGGTTAAATTGCCCTCCATGCCGATGAATATTTCATGTTTACTCAGTGTATAAAATGTGTTTTAGTGGATTTAAAAAGAATAATGTCAATATTGTAACAGATAAATAAGTCAAATTTAAAGGAGCGCAGGTTTTGAATAATGTTACCTATGTGTTTAATAGCATTCTTTCTAGGATGAATATATTATTAAAAATGTTGGTTATTTTAGTTAGAACTTGCATTACTTTCGTTTACTTTTGACTTTTCAAAAGCAGTGGTTAGGTCTAGGAGTAGTGCATTCACCAGGTGCAATGGGTTGATAATGCAGTTATCTGCATTACCTACTGAAGTATCATTTTTATGTTAGCTGCCTCTTAAAACATGAAAAAGCATCCTTTATTCAGCAATCATCCCCCAAATTTACTTGAGAATTTGATATTAAAATGCACTCTAAACCTCTTGTTCAGAATGCTAATATATGATTGTGCTGATATAAAACTTTACATGTACTTTGTATATCTCCAAAGGTAACGTTCATAAAAAGACAAAGAATATGCCAATTAATGATAGACTTCTTTCCAAAATCCATTGTGATACAGAGCTGTGTAGCTGTGTGCTAATATATTTCAGCAATAAGACTGGCATAATCTCAAAATGTAAATTAATATTGATGAGCCTTTCGACACCTTGAGGATTTTCACTGGAGTGTTAATTTATATTGCTTTGCCTATTACAACGGTTCTGGCCAAGCGAAACGCTTCGTTTATCTTCATTACTAAAATCATTCCCAAAATTGATCATGGTTTAATACAAATATATTTAGAATAATCTATGTGTTTTGACAATATCTACTATATTGTGTACTATGTATTGTCTACCAGTTTTTGCTAAGGTCATCCATAAGGCAGAGACCTTCTGAGGTCATTCACAAAATATTCAAGATATACATTTCATTTCTAATGAAATGTTCTAAAACAGGGTATTTGAATTAAACTTATCAGTGTCAGTTATAAGAAAATGGACATTTATCAAAAGCTTCCATATAAAGGCAGTCTGTGATAGATTGGCATTCTGGAAAATCTTCATTTGCACGAAGGCTGTTAAATAAAGATTGATCACAATTGGTTTTTGACAACGTAAACTTACTCATCTATGTAATTTTGATATTCCTTTTCAAAGTAGTTTCCCCTGAATGCAATGCACTTTTCCTAGGATTTCTATCAGTCTGCAATCACATTCTGAAGCCATTTTTTGAGAGAAGCTACAAAATCCTCTCTGCAGCCTTCACCACTGCTTCTGATGATGGATAATGCCTCCAACGAAGGTGTTTCTTCAAGTTAGGGAATAGAAAAGGCTTCCATGGGGCTGAATCCGGACTACAGAGAGGGTGAGGGACAGGCCGCACATTGATATTTGCATTGGCAATACACCGCTCGTTATCGAGGTGCAGCATCCAGCCTGTTTTAATGGAGATGTGGTCTTTCGCGCCTGATATGGACTTGCAATTTTTTCAGGACATCCCTGTCGTATTGTCCAGTTACTGATACGCATACACCATTCCATGAATAGCAAGGAATCAGATGACCGAAACTGTCCCAGCAGAAGCAACCAATTTTGCTTTTTTGGGGGTTTGTGCTGAAGGAGATTTCCACATTGAGTGTTGTTGTATGCTCTTAGGCTCAAAATGATGTAGCAAAGTTTCATCAGCAGTGATTACGTTTGAAAGGAGCTCCGGATGTTCCTCTAACATCAGATTTATCTGCATGTTACCTCCATGGCAGCGGTAGATGATACTGAACATGTCTGAACTTGCTTGGTTCTCACTGGGGGGGACCAAGAGTACTTACAATGAAACTACAATGGCGTGTTTATTTCACATTTGTACTTTCAATAGCATGTCGCCACAAACAAGGTATCACAATAACGAGAGACTGTAGTGGTTCAACAGAACAATACATATATGAGTCAATTTGAGGTTTTAATGTCGTGATGGCATGTTGGCTATTGTAGCTCAATGGGTAATGACGACTGTGCGCAAAGCAGGAGATCTGTGGTTAAATTGCCCTCCATGCCGATGAATATTTCATGTTTTCTCAGTGTATAAAATGTGTTTTAGTACATTAAAAAGAATAATGTGAATATTGTAACAGATAAATAAGACAAATTTTAAGGAGTACAGGTTTTGAATAATGTTAGCTATGTGTTTAATAGCATTCTTTCTAGGATGAATATATTATTAAAAATGTTGGTTATTTTAGTTAGAACTTGCATTACTTTCGTTTACTTTTGACTTTTCAAAAGCAGTGGTTAGGTCTAGGAGTAGTGCATTCACCAGGTGCAATGGGTTGATAATGCAGTTATCTGCATTACCTACTGAAGTATCATTTTTATGTTAGCTGCCTCTTAAAACATGAAAAAGCATCCTTTATTCAGCAATCATCCCCCAAATTTACTTGAGAATTTGATATTAAAATGCACTCTAAACCTCTTGTTCAGAATGCTAATATATGATTGTGCTGATATAAAACTTTACATGTACTTTGTATATCTCCAAAGGTAACGTTCATAAAAAGACAAAGAATATGCCAATTAATGATAGACTTCTTTCCAAAATCCATTGTGATACAGAGCTGTGTAGCTGTGTGCTAATATATTTCAGCAATAAGACTGGCATAATCTCAAAATGTAAATTAATATTGATGAGCCTTTCGACACCTTGAGGATTTTCACTGGAGTGTTAATTTATATTGCTTTGCCTATTACAACGGTTCTGGCCAAGCGAAACGCTTCGTTTATCTTCATTACTAAAATCATTCCCAAAATTGATCATGGTTTAATACAAATATATTTAGAATAATCTATGTGTTTTGACAATATCTACTATATTGTGTACTATGTATTGTCTACCAGTTTTTGCTAAGGTCATCCATAAGGCAGAGACCTTCTGAGGTCATTCACAAAATATTCAAGATATACATTTCATTTCTAATGAAATGTTCTAAAACAGGGTATTTGAATTAAACTTATCAGTGTCAGTTATAAGAAAATGGACATTTATCAAAAGCTTCCATATAAAGGCAGTCTGTGATAGATTGGCATTCTGGAAAATCTTCATTTGCACGAAGGCTGTTAAATAAAGATTGATCACAATTGGTTTTTGACAACGTAAACTTACTCATCTATGTAATTTTGATATTCCTTTTCAAAGCAGTTTCCCCTGAATGCAATGCACTTTTCCTAGGATTTCTATCAGTCTGCAATCACATTCTGAAGCCATTTTTTGAGAGAAGCTACAAAATCCTCTCTGCAGCCTTCACCACTGCTTCTGATGATGGATAATGCCTCCAACGAAGGTGTTTCTTCAAGTTAGGGAATAGAAAAGGCTTCCATGGGGCTGAATCCGGACTACAGAGAGGGTGAGGGACAGGCCGCACATTGATATTTGCATTGGCAATACACCGCTCGTTATTGAGGTGCAGCATCCAGCCTGTTTTAATGGAGATGTGGTCTTTCGCGCCTGATATGGACTTGCAATTTTTTCAGGACATCCCTGTCGTATTGTCCAGTTACTGATACGCATACACCATTCCATGAATAGCAAGGAATCAGATGACCGAAACTGTCCCAGCAGAAGCAACCAATTTTGCTTTTTTGGGGGTTTGTGCTGAAGGAGATTTCCACATTGAGTGTTGTTGTATGCTCTTAGGCTCAAAATGATGTAGCAAAGTTTCATCAGCAGTGATTACGTTTGAAAGGAGCTCCGGATGTTCCTCTAACATCAGATTTATCTGCATGTTACCTCCATGGCAGCGGTAGATGATACTGAACATGTCTGAACTTGCTTGGTTCTCACTGGGGGGGACCAAGAGTACTTACAATGAAACTACAATGGCGTGTTTATTTCACATTTGTACTTTCAATAGCATGTCGCCACAAACAAGGTATCACAATAACGAGAGACTGTAGTGGTTCAACAGAACAATACATATATGAGTCAATTGGAGGTTTTAATGTCGTGATGGCATGTTGGCTATTGTAGCTCAATGGGTAATTGCGACTGTGCGCAAACCAGGAGATCTGTGGTTAAAATCCTGTCCATGCCGATCAATACTTCACATTTACTCAGTGTATAAAATGTGTTTTAGTACATTAAAGAGAATAATCTCAATATTGTAACAGAAAAATAAGTCAAATTTAAAGGAGTGCAGGTTTTGAATAATGTTACCTATTTGTTTAATAGCTTTCTTTCTAGGATGAAAATATTATTACAAATGTTGGTTATTTTAGTTAGAACTTGCATTACTTTCGTGTACTTTTTACTTTCAAAAGCAGTGGTTAGGGCTAGCAGTAGTGCATTCACCAGGTGCAATGAGTTGATAATGCAGTTATCTGCATTACCTGCTGAAGTAGTACTTTTATGTTAGCTGCCTCTAAATACACGAAAAAGCGCCCTATTCAGCAATTATCCGCCAAATTTACTTGAGAATTTGATATAAAAATGCACTCTAAACCTCTTGTTCAGAATGCTAATACATGATTGTGCTGATATAAAAATTTACACGTACTTTGTATATCTCCAAAGGTAACTTTCATAAAAAGACAAAGAATATGCCAATTAATAATAGACTTCTTTCCAAAATCAATTGTGATACAGAGCTGTGTAACTGTATGCTAATATATTTCAGCAATTAGGCTGGCATAATCTCAAAATGTAAAATAATAATGATGAGCCTTTCGACACTTTGAGGATTTTCACTGGAGTGTTAATTTATATTGCTTTGCCTATTATAACGGTTCTTGCCAAGCAAAACTCTTAGTTTATCTTCATTACTAAAATCATTCCCAAAATGGATCATGGCTTAATACAAATATATTTAGAATAATCTATGTGTTTTGACAATATCTACGTATTTTGTGTACTATGTTTTGTCTACCAGTTTTTGCTAAGGTCATCCATAAGGCAGAGACCTTCTGAGGTCATTCACAAAATATTCAAGATATACATTTAATTTCTAAAGAAATGGTCTAAATCAGGGTATTTGAATTAAAATTATTAGTGTCAGTTATAAGAAAATGGACATTTAGAAAAAGTTTCCATATAAAGGCAGTCTGTGATAAATTGGCATTCTGAAAAATCTTTGTTTGTACGAAGGCTGTTAAATAAAGATTGGTCACAATTTTTTTTCGACAACGTAAATTTACTCATCTATATAATTTTGAAATTCCTTTTCAAAGTAGTTTCCCCTGAATGCAATGCACTTTTCCTGCAATCATACTCTGAAACCATTTTTTGAGAGATGCTACAAAATCCTCTCTGCAGCCTTCACCACTGCTTCTGATGATGGATAATGCCTCCAACGAAGGTGTTTCTTCAAAATAGGGAATAGAAAAGGCTTCCAGGGGGCTGAATCCGGACTACAGAGAGGGTGAGGGGCAGGCTGCACATTGACATTTGCATTTTCAATACACCGCTCGTTATTGAGGTGCAGCATCCAGCCTGCTTCATGGAAATGTGGTCTTTCGCGCCTGATATGGACTTGCAATGATTTCAGGACATCCCTGTCGTATTGTCCAGTTACTGATATGCATTACACCATTCCATGAATAGCAAGGAATCAGATGACCGTAACTGTCCCAGCAGAAGCAACCAATTTTGTTTTTTTGGGGTCAGTGATGAAGGAGATTTCCACATTGAGTTTTGCTGTATGCTCTGAGGCTCAAAATGATGTAGCAAAGTTTCATCAGCAGTGATTAGGTTTGAAAGGAGCTCCGGATATTCCTCTAACATCAAATTTAACTGCATGTTACCTCCATGGCAGCGGTAGGTGATACTGAACATGTCTGAACTTGCTTGGTTCTCACTGGGGGGGACCAAGAGTACTTACAATGAAACCACAATGGCGTGATTATTTCACATTTGTACTTACAATAGCATGTGGCCACAAACAAGGTATCACAATAACGAGAGACTGTAGTGGTTCAACAGAACAATACATATATGAGTCAATTGGAGGCTTTAATGTCGTGATGGCATGTTGGCTATTGTAGCTCAATGGGTAATGACGACTGTGCGCAAAGCAGGAGATCTGTGGTTAAATTGCCCTCCATGCCGATGAATATTTCATGTTTACTCAGTGTATAAAATGTGTTTTAGTACATTAAAAAGAATAATGTCAATATTGTAACAGATAAATAAGTCAAATTTAAAGGAGCGCAGGTTTTGAATAATGTTACCTATGTGTTTAATAGCATTCTTTCTAGGATGAATATATTATTAAAAATGTTGGTTATTTTAGTTAGAACTTGCATTACTTTCGTTTACTTTTGACTTTTCAAAAGCAGTGGTTAGGTCTAGGAGTAGTGCATTCACCAGGTGCAATGGGTTGATAATGCAGTTATCTGCATTACCTACTGAAGTATCATTTTTATGTTAGCTGCCTCTTAAAACATGAAAAAGCATCCTTTATTCAGCAATCATCCCCCAAATTTACTTGAGAATTTGATATTAAAATGCACTCTAAACCTCTTGTTCAGAATGCTAATATATGATTGTGCTGATATAAAACTTTACATGTACTTTGTATATCTCCAAAGGTAACGTTCATAAAAAGACAAAGAATATGCCAATTAATAATAGACTTCTTTCCAAAATCCATTGTGATACAGAGCTGTGTAGCTGTGTGCTAATATATTTCAGCAATAAGACTGGCATAATCTCAAAATGTAAATTAATATTGATGAGCCTTTCGACACCTTGAGGATTTTCACTGGAGTGTTAATTTATATTGCTTTGCCTATTACAACGGTTCTGGCCAAGCGAAACGCTTCGTTTATCTTCATTACTAAAATCATTCCCAAAATTGATCATGGTTTAATACAAATATATTTAGAATAATCTATGTGTTTTGACAATATCTACTATATTGTGTACTATGTATTGTCTACCAGTTTTTGCTAAGGTCATCCATAAGGCAGAGACCTTCTGAAGTCATTCACAAAATATTCAAGATATACATTTCATTTCTAATGAAATGTTCTAAAACAGGGTATTTGAATTAAACTTATCAGTGTCAGTTATAAAAAATGGACATTTAGAAAGAGTATCCATATAAAGGCAGTCTGTGATAGATTGGCATTCTGGAAAATCTTCATTTGCACGAAGGCTGTTAAATAAAGATTGATCACAATTTGTTTTCGACAACGTAAACTTACTCATCTATGTAATTTTGATATTCCTTTTCAAAGTAGTTTCCCCTGAATGCAATGCACTTTTCCTAGGATTTCTAGCAGTCTGCAATCACATTCTGAAACCATTTTTTGAGAGATGCTACAAAATCCTCTCTGCAGCCTT
Source organism: Mantis religiosa (assembly GCA_030765055.1). Classification (NCBI taxonomy): domain Eukaryota; kingdom Metazoa; phylum Arthropoda; class Insecta; order Mantodea; family Mantidae; genus Mantis; species Mantis religiosa. The sequence goes on from CM060950.1 coordinate 120,022,613, forward strand.
CACCACTGCTTCTGATGATGGATAATGCCTCCAACAAAGGTGTTTCTTCAAGTTAGGGAATAGAAAAGGCTTCCATGAGGCTGAATCCGGACTACAGAGAGGGTGAGGGACAGGCCGCACATTGATATTTGCATTGGCAATACACCGCTCGTTATTGAGGTGCAGCATCCAGCCTGTTTTAATGGAGATGTGGTCTTTCGCGCCTGATATGGACTTGCAAATTTTCAGGACATCCCTGTCGTATTGTCCAGTTACTGATACGCATACACCATTCCATGAATAGCAAGGAATCGGATGACCATAACTGTCCCAGCAGAAGCAACCAATTTTGCTTTTTTGGGTGTCAGTGATGAAGGAGATTTCCACATTGAATTTTGCTGTATGCTCTTAGGCTCAAAATGATGTAGCAAAGTTTCATCAGCAGTGATTACATTTGAAAGGAGCTCCGGATATTCCTCTAACATCAGATTTATCTGCATGTTACCTCCATGGCAGCGGTAGGTGATACTGAACATGTCTGAACTTGCTTGGTTCTCACTGGGGGGGACCAAGAGTACTTACAATGAAACTACAACGGCGTGTTTATTTCACATTTGTACTTACAATAGCATGTCGCCACAAACAAGGTATCACAATAACGAGAGACTGTAGTGGTTCAGCAGAAAAATACATATATGAGTCAATTGGAGGTTTTAATGTCGTGATGGCATGTTGGCTATTCTAGCTCAATGGGTAATTGCGACTGTGCGCAAAGTAGGAGATCTGTGGTTAAATTCCCCTCCATGCCGATGAATATTTCATGTTTACTCAGTGTATAAAATGTGTTTTAGTACATTAAAAAGAATAATGTGAATATTGTAACAGATAAATAAGACAAATTTTAAGGAGTACAGGTTTTGAATAATGTTAGCTATGTGTTTAATAGCATTCTTTCTAGGATGAAAATATTATTGAAAATGTTGGATACTTTAGTTAGAACTTGCATTACTTTCGTTTACTTTTTACTTTTCAAAAGCAGTGTTTATGGCTAGCAGTAGTGCATTCACCAGGTGCAATGAGTTGATAATGCAGTTATCTGCATTACCTGCTGAAGTATTACTTTTATGTTACCTGCCTCTAAATACATGAAAAAGCGCAATATTCAGCAATTATCCGCCAAATTTACTTCAGAATTTGATATAAAAGTGCACTCTAAACCTCTTGTTCAGAATGCTAATATATGATTGTGCTGATATAAAAATTTACACGTACTTTGTATATCTCCAAAGGTAACTTTCATAAAAAGACAAAGAATATGCCAATTAATAATAGACTTCTTTCCAAAATCAATTGTGATACAGAGCTGTGTAACTGTATGCTAATATATTTCAGCAATTAGGCTGGCATAATCTCAAAATGTAAAATAATAATGATGAGCCTTTCGACACTTTGAGGATTTTCACTGGAGTGTTAATTTATATTGCTTTGCCTATTATAACGGTTCTTGCCAAGCAAAACTCTTAGTTTATCTTCATTACTAAAATCATTCCCAAAATGGATCATGGCTTAATACAAATATATTTAGAATAATCTATGTGTTTTGACAATATCTACGTATTTTGTGTACTATGTTTTGTCTACCAGTTTTTGCTAAGGTCATCCATAAGGCAGAGACCTTCTGAGGTCATTCACAAAATATTCAAGATATACATTTCATTTCTAAAGAAATGGTCTAAATCAGGGTATTTGAATAAAAATTATTAGTGTCAGCTATAAGAAAATGGACATTTAGAAAAAGTTTCCATATAAAGGCAGTCTGTGATAGATTGGCATTCTGAAAAATCTTTGTTTGTACGAAGGCTGTTAAATAAAGATTGGTCACAATTTTTTTTCGACAACGTAAATTTACTCATCTATATAATTTTGAAATTCCTTTTCAAAGTAGTTTCCCCTGAATGCAATGCACTTTTCCTAGGATTTCTATCAGTCTGCAATCACATTCTGAAACCATATTTTGAGAGAAGCTACAGAATCCTCTCTGCAGCCTTCACTACTGCTTCTGATGATGGATAGTGCCTCCAACCAAGGTATTTCTTCAAGTTAGGGAATAGAAAAAGCTCCCGAGGGGCTGAATCCGCACTACAGAGAGGGTGAGGTACAGGCTGCACATTGATATTTGCATTGGCAATACACCGCTCGTTATTGAGGTGCAGCATCCAGCCTGTTTCATGGAGATGTGGTCTTTCGCGTCTGATATGGACTTGCAATGTTTTCAGGACATCCCTGTCGTATTGTCCAGTTACTGATATGCATACACCATTCCATGAATAGCAAGGAATCAGATGACCGTAACTGTCCCAGCAGAAGCAACCAAGTTTGCTTTTTTTGGGGGTCAGTGATGAAGGAGATTTCCACATTGAGTTTTGCTGTATGTTCTTAGGCTCAAAATGATGTAGCAAAGTTTCATCAGCAGTGATTACGGTTGAAAGGAGCTCCGGATATTCCTCTAACATCAAATTTATCAGCATGTTACCTCCATGGCAGCGCTAGGTGATACTGAACTTGTCTGAACATGCTTGGTTCTTACTGGGTGGGACAAAGAGTACTTAAAATGAAACTACAACGCCGTGATGAAGGAGATGCAATGAGTTGATAATGCAGTTATCTGCATTACCTACTGAAGTATTATTTTTATGTTAGCTGCCTCTAAATACATGAAAAAGTGCCCTATTCAGCAATTATCCCCCAAATTTACTTGACAATTTGATATTAATATGCACTAGAGACCTCTTGTTCATGATGCTAATATATGATAGTGCTGATATAAAACTTTACATGTACTATGTATATCTCCAAAGGTAACTTTCATAAAAAGACAAAGAATATGCCCATTAATAATAGACTTCTTTCCAAAATCCATTGTGATACAGATCTGTGTAACTGTATGCTAATATATTTCAGCAATAAGACTGGCATAATCTCAAAATGTAAAATAATAATGATGAGCCTTTCGACACTTTGAGGATTTTCACTGGAGTGTTAATTTATATTGCTTCGCCTATTATAACGGTTCTTGACAAGCGAAACTCTTAGTTTATCTTCAGTACTAAAATCATTCCCAAAATGGATCACAGCTTAATACAAATATATTTAGATTAATCTATGTGTCTTGACAATATCTACATATTTTGTGTACCAAGTTTTGTCTACCAGTTTTTGCTAAGGTCACCCATAAGGCAGGGACCTTCTGAGGTCATTCACAAAATATTCAAGATATAAATTTCATTTCTAAAGAAATGGTCTAAAACAGGGTATTTGAATTAAAATTATTAGTGTCAGTTATAAGAAAATGGACATTTAGAAAAAGTTTCCATATAAAGGCTGTCTGTGATAGATTGGCATTTTGGAAAAGCTTTATTTGCACGAAGGCTGTTAAATAAAGATTGATCACAATTTTTTTCGACAACGGAAACTTACTCATCTATGTAATTTTGATATTCCTTTTCGATGTAGTTTCCCCTGAATGCAATGCACTTTTGCTAGGATTTCTATCAGCCTGCAATCATATTGTGAAACCATTTTTTGAGAGATGCTACAAAATCCCCTCTGCATTCTTCACCACTGCTTCTGATGATGGATAATGCCTCCAACGAAGGTGTTTCTTCAAGTTAGGGAATAGAAAAGGTCCCCAAGGGGCTGAATCGGGACTACAGAGAGGGTGAGTGGCAGGCTGCACATTGACATTTGCATTTTCAATACACCGCTCGTTATTGAGGTGCAGCATCCAGCCTGCTTCATGGAAATGTGGTCTTTCGCGCCTGATATGGACTTGCAATGTTTTCAGGACATCCCTGTCGTATTGTCCAGTTACTGATATGCATTACACCATTCCATGAATAGCAAGGAATCAGATGACCGTAACTGTCCCAGCAGAAGCAACCAATTTTGTTTTTTTGGGGTCAGTGATGAAGGAGATTTCCACATTGAGTTTTGCTGTATGCTCTGAGGCTCAAAATGATGTAGCAAAGTTTCATCAGCAGTGATTAGGTTTGAAAGGTGCTCCGGATATTCCTCTAACATCAAATTTAACTGCATGTTACCTCCATAGCAGCGGTAGGTGATACTGAACATGTCTGAACTTGCTTGGTTCTCACTGGGGGGGACCAAGAGTACTTACAATGAAACTACAATGGCGTGATTATTGCACATTTGTACTTACAATAGCATGTCGCCACAAACAAGGTATCACAATAACGAGAGACTGTAGTGGTTCAACAGAACAATACATATATGAGTCAATTGGAGGTTTTAATGTCGTGATGGCATGTTGGCTATTGTAGCTCAATGGGTAATGACGACTGTGCGCAAAGCAGGAGATCTGTGGTTAAATTGCCCTCCATGCCGATGAATATTTCATGTTTACTCAGGGTATAAAATGTGTTTTAGTACATTAAAAAGAATAATGTCAATATTGTAACAGATAAATAAGTCAAATTTAAAGGAGTGCAGGTTTTGAATAATGTTACCTATGTGTTTAATAGCATTCTTTCTAGGATGAATATATTATTAAAAATGTTGGTTATTTTAGTTAGAACTTGCATTACTTTCGTTTACTTTTGACTTTTCAAAAGCAGTGGTTAGGTCTAGTAGTTGTGCATTCACCAGGTGCAGTGGGTTGATAATGCAGTTATCTGCATTACCTACTGAAGTATTATTTTTATGTTAGCTGCCTCTTAAAACATGAAAAAGCATCCTTTATTCAGCAATCATCCCCCAAATTTACTTGAGAATTTGATATTAAAATGCACTCTAAACCTCTTGTTCAGAATGCTAATATATGATTGTGCTGATATAAAACTTTACATGTACTTTGTATATCTCCAAAGGTAACGTTCATAAAAAGACAAAGAATATGCCAATTAATGATAGACTTCTTTCCAAAATCCATTGTGATACAGAGCTGTGTAGCTGTGTGCTAATATATTTCAGCAATAAGACTGGCATAATCTCAAAATGTAAATTAATAATGATGAGCCTTTCGACACCTTGAGGATTTTCACTGGAGTGTTAATTTATATTGCTTTGCCTATTACAACGGTTCTGGCCAAGCGAAACGCTTCGTTTATCTTCATTACTAAAATCATTCCCAAAATTGATCAAGGTTTAATACAAATATATTTAGAATAATCTATGTGTTTTGACAATATCTACTATATTGTGTACTATGTATTGTCTACCAGTTTTTGCTAAGGTCATCCATAAGGCAGAGACCTTCTGAGGTCATTCACAAAATATTCAAGATATACATTTCATTTCTTATGAAATGTTCTAAAACAGGGTATTTGAATTAAACTTATCAGTGTCAGTTATAAGAAAATGGACATTTATCAAAAGCTTCCATATAAAGGCAGTCTGTGATAGATTGGCATTCTGGAAAATCTTTATTTGCACGAAGGCTGTTAAATAAAGATTGATCACAATTGGTTTTTGACAACGTAAACTTACTCATCTATGTAATTTTGATATTCCTTTTCAAAGTAGTTTCCCCTGAATGCAATGCACTTTTCCTAGGATTTCTATCAGTCTGCAATCACATTCTGAAGCCATTTTTTGAGAGAAGCTACAAAATCCTCTCTGCAGCCTTCACCACTGCTTCTGATGATGGATAATGCCTCCAACGAAGGTGTTTCTTCAAGCTAGGGAATAGAAAAGGCTTCCATGGGGCTGAATCCGGACTACAGAGAGGGTGAGGGACAGGCCGCGCATTGATATTTGCATTGGCAATACACCGCTCGTTATTGAGGTGCAGCATCCAGCCTGTTTTACTGGAGATGTGGTCTTTCGCGCCTGATATGGACTTGCAATTTTTTCAGGACATCCCTGTCGTATTGTCCAGTTACTGATACGCATACACCATTCCATGAATAGCAAGGAATCAGATGACCGAAACTGTCCCAGCAGAAGCAACCAATTTTGCTTTTTTGGGGGTTTGTGCTGAAGGAGATTTCCACATTGAGTGTTGTTGTATGCTCTTAGGCTCAAAATGATGTAGCAAAGTTTCATCAGCAGTGATTACGTTTGAAAGGAGCTCCGGATGTTCCTCTAACATCAGATTTATCTGCATGTTACCTCCATGGCAGCGGTAGATGATACTGAACATGTCTGAACTTGCTTGGTTCTCACTGGTGGGGACCAAGAGTACTTACAATGAAACTACAATGGCGTGTTTATTTCACATTTGTACTTTCAATAGCATGTCGCCACAAAGAAGGTATCACAATAACAAGAGACTGTAGTGGTTCAACAGAACAATACATATATGAGTCAATTGGAGGTTTTATTGTCGTGATGGCATGTTGGCTATTGTAGCTCAATGGGTAATTGCGACTGTGCGCAAACCAGGAGATCTGTGGTTAAAATCCCGTCCATGCCGATCAATACTTCACATTTACTCAGTGTATAAAATGTGTTTTAGTACATTAAAAAGAATAATCTCAATATTGTAACACATAAATAAGTCAAATTTAAAGGAGTGCAGGTTTTGAATAATGTTACCTATGTGTTTAATAGCTTTCTTTCTAGGATGAAAATATTATTGAAAATGTTGGTTATTTTAGTTAGAACTTGCATTACTTTCGTGTACTTTTTACTTTTCAAAAGCAGTGGTTATGGCTAGCAGTAGTGCATTCACCAGGTGCAATGTGTTGATAATGCAGTTATCTGCATTACCTGGTGAAGTATTACTTTTATGTTACCTGCCTCTAAATACATGAAAAAGCGCCCTATTCAGCAATTATCCCCCAAATTTACTTGAGAATTTGATATTAAAATGCACTCTAAACCTCTTGTTCAGAATGCTAATATATGATTGTGCTGATATAAAAATTTACACGTACTTTGTATATCTCCAAAGGTAACTTTCATAAAAAGACAAAGAATATGCCAATTAATAATAGACTTCTTTCCAAAATCAATTGTGATACAGAGCTGTGTAACTGTATGCTAATATATTTCAGCAATAAGACTGGCATAATCTCAAAATGTAAAATAATAATGATGAGCCTTTCGACACTTTGAGGATTTTCACTGGAGTGTTAATTTATATTGCTTTGCGACTGTGCGCAAACCAGGAGATCTGTAGTTAAAATCCCGTCCATGCCGATGTATATTTCACGTTTACGCAGTGTATAAAAGGTGTTTTAGTACATTGAAAAGAATAATGTCAATATTGTAACAGATAAATAAGTCAAAATCCTCTTTGTAGCCTTCACCACTGCTTCTGATGATGGATAATGCCTCCAACGAAGGTGTTTCTTCAAGTTAGGGAATAGAAAAGGCTCCCAAGTGGCTGAATCCGGACTACAGAGAGGGTGAGGGACAGGCTGCACATTGATATTTGCATTGGAAGTACACCGCTCGTTATTGAGGTGCAGCATCCAGCCTGCTTCATGGAAATGTGGTCTTTCGCGCCTGATATGGACTTGCAATGTTTTCAGGACATCCCTGTCAGTATTGTCCAGTTACTGATATGCATTCACCATTCCATGAACAGTAATGAATCAGATGACAGTAACTGTCCCAGCAGAAGCAACCAATTTTGCTTTTTTGGGGTCAGTGATGAAGGAGATTTCCACATTGAGTTTTGCTGTATGCTCTTAGGCTCAAAATGATGTAGCAAAGTTTCATCAGCAGTGTTTGCGTTTGAAAGGAGCTCAGGATATTCCTCTAACATCAAATTTAACTGCATGTTACCTCCATTGCAGCGGTAGGTGATACTGAACATGTCTGAACTTGCGTGGTTCTCACAGGGGGGGACCAAGAGTACTTACAATGAAACTACTACGGCGTGTTTATTTCACATTTGTACTTACAATAGCATATCTCCACAAACAAGGTATCACATTAACGAGAGACTGTGGTGGTTTAACAGAAAAATACATATATGTGTCAATTGGAGGTTTTAAGGTCGTGATGGCATGTTGGCTATTGTAGCTCAATGGGTAATTGCGACTGTGCGCAAACCAGGAGATCTGTAGTTAAAATCCCGTCCATGCCGATGTATATTTCACGTTTACGCAGTGTATAAAAGGTGTTTTAGTACATTGAAAAGAATAATGTCAATATTGTAACAGATAAATAAGTCAAATTTAAAGGAGTGCAGGTTTTGAATAATGTTACCTATGTGTTTAATAGCTTTCTCTCTAGGATGAAAATATTATTAAAAATATTGGTTATTTTAGTTAGAACTTGCATTACTTTCATTTACTTTTTACTTATCAAAAGCAGTGGTTAGGGCTAGCAGTAGTGCATTCACCAATTGCAATGAGTTGATAATGCAGTTATCTGCATTACCTACAGAAGTATTATTTATATGTTAGCTGCCTCTAAAAACATGAAAAAGCGCCCTATTCAGCAATTATCCCCCAAATTTACTTGACAATTTGATATTAATATGCACTCTGGACCTCTTGTTCAGAATGCTAATATATAATTGTGCTGATATAAAACTTTACACGTACTTTGTATATCTCCAAAGGTAACTTTCACAAAATGACAAAGAATATGCCAATTAATGATAGACTTCTTTGCAAAATCCATTGTGATACTGAGCTGTGTAACTGTGTGCTAATATATTTCAGCAATAAGACTGGCATAATCTCAAAATGTAAAATAATATCTAATGATGAGCCTTTCGACACTTTGAGGATTTTCACTGGAGTGTTAATTTATATTGCTTTGCCTATTATAACGGTTCTTGCCAAGAGAAACTCTTAGTTTATCTTCATTACTAAAATCATTCCCAAAATGGATCATGGCTTAATACAAATATATTTAGAATAATCTATGTGTTTTGACAATATCTACGTATTTTGTGTACTATGTTTTGTCTACCAGTTTTTGCTAAGGTCATCCATAAGGCAGAGACCTTCTGAGGTCATTCACAAAATATTCAAGATATACATTTCATTTCTAAAGAAATGGTCTAAATCAGGGTATTTGAATTAAAATTATTAGTGTCAGTTATAAGAAAATGGACATTTAGAAAATGTTTCCATATAAAGGCAGTCTGTGATAGATTGGCATTTTGAAAAATCTTTGTTTGTACGAAGGCTGTTAAATAAAGATTGATCACAATTTTTTTTCGACAACGTAAATTTACTCATCTATATAATTTTGATATTCCTTTTCAAAGTAGTTTCCCCTGAATGCAATGCACTTTTCCTAGGATTTCTATCAGTCTGCAATCATACTCTGAAACCATTTTTTGAGAGATGCTACAAAATCCTCTCTGCAGCCTTCACCACTGCTTCTGATAATAATATAATAATAATAATAATAATAATAATAATAATAATAATAATAATAATAATAATAATAATAATAATAATAATAATAATAATAATAATAATAATAATAATAATAATAATAATAATAATAATAATAATAATAATAATAATAATAATAATAATAATAATAATAATAATAATAATAATAATAATAATAATAATAATAATAATAATAATAATAATAATAATAATAATAATAATAATAATAATAATAATAATAATAATAATAATAATAATAATAATAATAATAATAATAATAATAATAATAATAATAATAAGAATAATAATAATAATAATAATAATAATAATAATAATAATAAGAATAATAATAATAATAATAATAATAATAATAATAATAATAATAATAATAATAATAATAATAATAATAATAATAATAATAATAATAATAATAATAATAATAATAATAATAATAATAATAATAATAATAATAATAATAATAATAATAATAATAATAATAATAATAATAATAATAATAATAATAATAATAATAATAATAATAATAATAATAATAATAATAATAATAATAATAATAATAATAATAATAATAATAATAATAATAATAATAATAATAATAATAATAATAATAATAATAATAATAATAATAATTTATTTTCATCCATAATAACACTTACATGTTGTCGGATACGTCAAAATAAACAGTTATATACATTTAATTACAATTCGTCCAGTCTATACAAACATTTTTGTATTAGAAACTTGTTTAGTTCGTTTTTAAATAATTTACCTTTTTTTGTTTTTAGTGAATTTGGTAGTTTATTAAATAATAATTTTCCCATTATTAAGGGATCTTTATCTGTTGACTTCTTATTTAAAGTTATTCTGTGGTAATTATTTTGTGTCCTTGTTTCATGTTTGTGACAATGTTTATTTAAGTTACCCATTTCATCCTTGCTAATTACAAACATTATTACTTTAAAAACGTATAGAGATACTACTGTTAGGATTTTGTTTTCTACAAAAACATTTCTACATGGTCTTAACTTACTGACTCAAATATGTAATACTGTACAAGGGAATCCGCTAATCATTGCGGGAGACTTTAATTCGAAGCACACTGCTTGGAATAGCCCCTTTACTGATTCCCGTGAAAGAGCAGTGAATGACTTTTGTAGTGTAAACAATCTGTATATTCTAAATGAAGGATATACTCCAACTTTTCGAAGAGGAAATTCTACAAGCTTTGTATATATCAGTATGTGTAATTCGCTTATGCTACCATATGTTACTTCATGGAATATAGATGGTAATACCCTCTCAGACCATAGCCTTATTACGATAAAACTTAATTTTAATCATACTGTCAACACTAATTTCAACAATAACTCTTTAACACGTTTATATAGAACTAATAATGTGCTTTGGTCACATTTTCATCTTGCAGTTAAGAAAAATATTGACCCTATATTAGATGACTTGAAAAAAGTGAACACTCTTGAATGACTTCATCGATAAGTTAACCAAGTGTAATTCGTTCAACTGTGATTCGCATCTCCCAAAAATAACAAAAAAACGCTGTAAAAACCAATGGTGGAACTCTGAGCTTACAATAATGAGGAAACGAGTGTTGGCGAGTCAACGAAGATTCAAACGTGCTAAATGCGAGCTACTGCGCATAAAATATGAAAAGAATTACATAATGCTAAGAGCTGAATATAAAAAAATGATCTTAAATGCAAAATTCACCAGCTGGAAAACATTCTGTACAGAACAAGTCAATCCATGGGGCGTTGTATATAAATATACACGGAATTCAAAAAGCTTAAATAATACTTTAACAACGTTGCAAACTGAAAACGGGTACACTGCTAATGCAATAGAAACTGCAAATGTATTAGCGAGCAAAATTTTCCCAGATGATACTGAAGATGATGACCACCAAAGGAGGATCCAACATGAGGTGGAAACTGAACCTGATAGATCGGATGACTTTCCTTTTACTTATCCTGAGGTGGAACGAATAATATTAAAACAAAATGACCGTAAAGCTCCAGGACATGATGCTTTTAGTGCCAATATAATTAAACATGTGCATTATGTACATCCAACTCTCATAAGTAACATTTGCAATAAATGTCTAGAATTAGGTGTGTTCCCAAATCAGTGGAAAATTTCAGTTGTGAAAATGATACCCAAAACTCATGTAAATAATGAAAAGACTGCTGCTGCTTACAGACCAATAAGCCTGCTACCTCTGCTAGGCAAATGCCTAGAAAAACTTGTTATTGATCGTGTAATGTATCATTTACTAAAACATGGCTTAATTAGTGATCTTCAGTTTGGTTTCATGGCTCAAAAATCAACTGAAATGGCAATATATAAGGTGGTAGACTAGATTAAAAATGTGTACCTAACTAAACAATCTGGTGTTTTAGTCTCTTTAGATGTAACTGGTGCCTTTGATCATGCATGGCGTCCCAAGATTTTACATCAACTGAAAACTAAAAAATGCCCAAAAAATATTTACAATTTAATCGTGAATTATTTTAGAGATCGCAAATCCTTGCTTACTGTAAGTGGAGAAACCATCACAAAGAAAGTTACACGCGGCTGCACCCAAGGATCTGCGTGTAGTCCAGGTTTTTGGGTTATACTCTATGATGATCTGTTACAGCAACAACTGCCGTCAGATTGTAGTATTTTTGCTTATGCAGATGATGATTTTCTACTTGTTAAATCAAATGACGCTAAAATCCTTGAAGAAAGAACTAATGAAGCACTTAAAATAATACACTCATGGGGAATTAAAAATAAACTTATGTTTAATCCCTACAAAACCTTGGCGATGATTGTCACCAGAAGAAGAAAAATGGAGCCCATTACTCTTACCATGAATAACGTCAACTTGAAGGTGGTATCAACAGTAAAATACCTTGGCGTTATACTGGATTATAAATTAACATTTCGATCACAATTTGATTACATTGCTGAAAAAGCCAGCAAGCTCCTTGGTGCGCTCGCAACAACAACAAGACCAAACTGGGGTCTGAATTCTAGTATTATTAAAATTATATATCAAGGTGCTGTAGTGCCCCTAATTTTGTATGGTGCATCTGCATTCCAGGATGTTCTTAATAAAAAATGGGCAGTTAAAAAACTTGCACAAATTCAAAGGGGATTCCTCCTTCGCATAATTCGAGGATATCGTACAATCTCCACTGATGCAGCTCAGATTATAGCTAACATCGAACCTTTGGCTCTCACTGGTTTATCAACAGCAACTATTATAAATTTAAGACATAAACTTGAATGAGCGTCTTATCTGTCTCACTTAAAACTACCAATCCCGGAGCATCCTACCACAGAAGGACACCCATCAAGTTTTGTAACCTGTTTAAAGGAAATATGTAATTTTCATGATTATTACATATATACAGGTGGTTCGCGTTACCAATTTGAAGATAATATATCTGCAGTAGGATGTGCTTTTGTTGTTTATGAAAACCAAACGGAACTAACTCACTCCATGTTTAAATTGTCACCTGAATGTTCTGTATTCCAGTCGGAGCTCTTAGCAATTAAAGAAGCTATAAAATGGTGTACTGTTAATGGGAACAGTGCCCGTATTCTTAGTGATTCACAATCAGCTCTACTCGCTATTAATGATAAATACAACTTAAATTCATTAGCACATGAAATCAGAACCTTGCTTCAAAACCATCCAGGACATATTTGCATGGGATGGGTTAAAGGACACAGTGGAATTTTAGGTAACGAGAGAGCTGATTGCTTGGCTAAGAAGGCTGCAGAATCCAATCTTCCTGTGACATACTCTTTATGTCCTATTTCTACTGTAAGGAGAATAATACATCAACATATTCTTGAAGAATGGAACCAACAACTCCAAATGGAAGTTTAACAAAAACATTATTTTTTCCCTAGTGTATATGACAGAGGAAAATGTGAAACTCTTGTCCCAAACTTTGTTTTGACACAATTCTTAAGTGGACATGGTAAATTTGGTGAATACTTATCACGTTTTCACTTAACATCTAACCCAAAGTGCATTTGTGGTGAAGAATTTCAAACTGTGGCTCATCTCCTTTTCTGTTGTCCCATTTTCTGGAGAGAAAGACAAGAATTAATATTCAAGCTAGACTCTCTAGGAACTGAATTTTCTGCTCCGCTCACATCTTTGCTAATGAAGCCACAACAGTATAAGTACTTCATGATGTTTATAAACTCAGTGTTTAAACGTCTGAAATAGTTTAAATTAATGTGCATCAGATTATAACATATTTTCTTCCTTCTAGTATTTAAAATATTTTTGTTAAAATTGTGTATTTTTATGTATCAACTCTAACCCTAATGTACCACTTTCGTGAAGTTTATAAACTCAGTGTTTAAACGTCTGAAATAGTTAAATTAATATGCATCAGATTATAACACATTTTCTTCCTTCTAGTATTTAAAATATTTTTGTTAAAATTGTGAATTTTTATGTATCAACTCTAACCCTAATATACCACTGAGTAAAATAGGGTTCATAAATCTGGATAAATAAAAAAAATTTAGGTAAATAAATTTACTTATAAAATTCAACAGTTGCAGCATTTAGCGGCGCAGTTTAACAAAGTCAAATAGTCTGACCATTACAAACTATTTCAAATAGCTAAAAGTAATAAAATAGTCATGTTGGGGTCCCACAATACCCCGTTTGATGTGCAGAAAGTTAATGTAAATGAAGGCTGTAATTTTAGGTCCGTCTGAGCATTTTCCAGGTATACCTAACTATGCATTTACTTCGCTACAATGTATCTCATCTTACGTTGAATAGCTCTGTTAAGCGTTTTTTAGCATTTTTTTTCGCTGCATTTTACTTTGCAGAAATAGAGCATAACATCTTTGTAACGTCATTCAAATTCCCAGCTGTCATAGTAATGAAGTTTGTCTCTGATGTACATCATACTAGTGTGAGCACTTAATCACTTAATCGCTTGGCAAGATACCAGGTGTTTCCTTGGTTGCGAAATACCAGATTGATCCGTAGGTATTGTTGTGATGGTATGGAGTGGTACCTGAAAACCATAGCATTGTAATTATACGCCGGAGCCCTTCGGCTATTTTTTTAAAGTTACGAGTTCACTGAAACCCGTCTTTCACCTTCAGTTTTATCACTGATAACTTAGAGAAAAAAGTAGTAATTACAAACGTACATTCAGTTTACTGTACAGAACGGAAAACGTTTCTGAGGAATCTGGTTATCTATGTGATGATGGTGCTTCAGTACTAGCCGATTACATAGAATTACGTAGGGCACACAATTACAATCCAACAGTTCGTCTGTCACAGGTCCACGCCACACTCGCAATTACGTACAACTCCTCTGATATACGTACGCAGTCTTCCAGTCCGTTCGCTAGCGTGGTGCTCTTCACGGCTGCTCGCCAAGAACTGAACTCTCCTCCAGCCCGGCGCGACGCTTATATAAGACCAACTGACCAATTTAGAAGTTTCCCGTTTAGGCGAAATATCCTGATTGTTCCAGACGTCAGGGGGAGGGGAAAAAGACGGCTAGTGCCTAGTGACACTTTCCTAACCATCCCCTATGTTAGCGCTACAAGATAAATGGGCGGACGTGGCCTGAATGCCTCCTGTTACCAATCCAGCTCCCGTCGGTCGTGCCTGTCGATAATTGGGTGACACTGCTCCCTCCTCAAAGCTGATCGTCCCGAACAGCACCATCGTTGCGGGCCAGGCAGTCCAGGTGTACCACCAACATCTTTCCTCGGGGAACCTTCTGGATGCAGTAGACAACGTCGTTAATCTTGTTCACCACCCAGTACGGTCCTTGTCATGGCTGCTGAGCTTCTGGCAGTGTCCCTTGGACCGGGTAAGGCGGTACAACCAGGCCATGTCACCCTGCTGGAACACTTGGCTGTTGGCTTGCCTGCCGAATCGCGTCTTCATGCAGTCGCTCGCTTTATGGATGTTCTGGCGAGCCATCTCGTGCATGTCGTGGAGGTGGTCCACCAAGTTCTCCAAATGCTCGGTCGCTGGCTGTTTCGCTTCCGGAGCACTACCAAAAGCCAGGTCACAAGGGAGGCGTAACTCTCGGCCGAACATTAAACTGGCTGGCATCATCCCCGTGGTGTCGTGTGTTGACGAGCGGTAGACCAGCAAGAACAGTGCCACCTTGACGTCCCAGTCTCGCTGATGGCTGACCGCGACCTTCCTCAGGTGTTCCCTTAAGGTCTTGATGTACCTTTCGGCCATGCCACCCGACGGGGGATGTAGAGGCATCGTGCGGCTCTTGTTACCCCCAATTCTTTCTAGTGCCTCCTTCATTAGGTTGGAGTCAAAATTGGTACCCTGGTCACTGTGCAGCTCTAACGGCACCCCAAATCGACAGAACACTTGCTCCACGAGGCAGTCTGTGAGTATATTAGCCTCTTGGTTCAGGATGGCATACACCTCCGGCCACTTGGTGAAGTAGTCTACGACTACCATCAGGTACTTGTTGCCTCGGTCGGACACTGGGAACGGTCCATCTATGTCAACGGCGATCCGTTCGAATGGCGCTCCGACGTTGTACTGCTGCATACGACCCCGGCTCCTAATCTGGGGGCCACGACTTGCCGCGCACACGTGACACTGATGGCACCACCTCTCGGCGTCTGCTCGGAGTCTCAGCCAGTAGTAGCACTGTCGTAGTTTGTCAATCGTTCTGTTCGCTCCCAGGTATCCTCCTGAAGTACCGGCGTGCACTTCCTCTAAGACTTCCGGGACCTTACTCCGGGGAAGTACCAACTGTTCTCTCTGCGTCTTCCCATCGGGTGATTCCCATACCCGGAACAGCACGCCATCCCTGATCTTCAGCAAGTCACATTGGGCCCAGTATGACTTGTAGGCGGTTGCCCTCGGTGCGATGTTCTACCAGGTTGGTCTTGTCCCTGCCTCCACTTCTCTCAAGAAAGGCCCAAGTCTGCATTCGAAAGATGCTCCCTCCTCAGACCTGCGCTATCCCAGCCATCCGCAGACACTGCCGTGGCTATTCGGACTACTGCGGCACGCTCCTTCTCTTCCACTTTTGTGCACTGGCCGCACACTTCTGGACAGGGTCTTCGGGACATAGCGTCTGCATTACCGTGGCTCTTCCCTCTGCGATGTTCGGAGGTGAAGTCGTACTCCTGCAGCCTCTGGACACAACGTGCTGTCTGGCCTTCCAGGTTCTTAAAGCTCAACAGCCAGGTTAGGGCGGAATGGTCAGTCCTCAGGTGGAATTGCTGACCGTACAGATACTTGTGGAAGTGCACCTAAGTGTTTACTATCGCCAATAATTCCCGCCGGGTGACGTAGTGGTTGTTCTCTGCCGTGGATAAAGCCTTGGTGTAGTTGGCTATCACCCGCTCATGGCCGTAATGGACTTGGGATAGGATGCCTCCAATACAGTGTTCGCTGGCGTCGGTGTCCACAATGAAGGTGCCACCTGGTTTTGAAAAACCCAAAATTGGAGCACTGCACAGGGTCTTCTTCAGCTTCTGGAAAGCGTCATCGGCGTCCTCCATCCACACATAAGGCCGGTGTTCCTCTGTCAGGCGGGTGAGGGGTTTGGCGATGTTGGAGAACCCACGTATGAAGCGTTGGTAATAACTGCACAGCCCCAGGAAACTGCGCAACTCTCGCTTAACCTTTGGGCGAGGCCAATTTCTCACAGCCTGTGTCTTCTCCGGGTCTGTGGCCATTTTGGTTGCTGAGATTATGTTGCCCAAGTAGTTGGCTTCTTTGCGGAAGAGCTGGCACTTCTTCGCGTTCAGCTTTAAGTTGGTCGCCTACAGTCTATGTAGCACCCTACTCAGGTACTCGAGATAGTCTTCAAAAGTCTAAGCGACGATGATGATGTCGTCCAGGTATTGCAGGCAGACGTCGTTAGTCAGTCCTCTCATCACTGACTCCATGAGGCGTTGGAAGCTAGCTGGTGCGCTGTGGAGGCCAAAGGGCATAACTGTGAACTGCCAGAGCCCTTGACCTGTCGAGAATGCGGTCTTCTCCTTATCTCTAGGGTCTAGAGATACCTGCCAGTAGCCCGACTTCAGGTCCAGGGTCGAGAACCACTGTGCACCAGCTAGCTTGTCCAGGGTGTCGTCAATCCGCGGTAAGGGGAAACAGTCCTTCCGGGTGAGTGTTCAGCTTCCTTTCGTCCACGCAGAAGCATAGCTCGGCGTTCTTCTTCGTCACCAAAACTACAGGGGAACAACAAGGGCTGTCATAACCTTCAATCACTCCCCCGGACCTCATGTTCTCCAACATGTCTCGTACCCCCCCCCCTTTTTGGCCGGGAGAACGCGTCTAGGTGGTTGCCGAATAGGCCGGTCGTCTCCGGTGTCGATGTGGTGAAGCACTTTTCCCATGCGGCCGTAGTTACTGCTACCTTGACTGAAGATGCGCTGGTATCGTCTCAGCAGTTGTCGAAATTTCACCAGCTGCTCTGCGGTTAGGTGGTCAGCCGCCCTTTCCCGTAGGCCTTCTAGCCAGGGCGCCAGGTGTTGCGTCGGCAATGGCTCCTTTGTCTTGTCGATTGCTGCTACGCTTACCACGGGTTCACACTTTCCCAACTCCGTCCCGGCCTGAACGTCATGATCGGTGTCCGTTGGATTTAGCAGTCTCACTGGCACCTCCTCTCGGCACGGCAGTAATGCCCCGGCTACCATAGTCCGCGTACAGGCATCGTCTGGTCAAGCATCATGTTCCTGGTTGACTGGCATTCCAGTCGCGCCGTCACCACCACCTCGCTCCTCGCGGGGATAACCACGTCTTCGTTAAAGACGACCCTGCAGATTCCAAGGCGCTATTCGGGTTGACGGAGTATAACCTCTTCTCCATTGAGCCGCAGGACCTACTTGCCGACGTTAACCGTCACTTCCTGGCTCCATAGTGCATCCGGTCTCAGAATCACCTCCTGAGCCACCTTCGCGACGTACACCCACAGACTCACGGCATTCCGTCTGAAGATCAGCTTCAGCAGAGCCTCCTTCTCCAAAGGCAAGGTGCCGCCCGATACCGTCATCATCTGGTATGGTCGGCTAGGCTTCCTCGACGTCAAACACTTGGCTATGTCAGGTCTGATGACGGTCACGGTTGCCCCGGGGTCCACCAGCACGCGGTACGGCTTCCCTCTCACCCAACCGTCCGCGATGAGGCTGACATCCATCCGCCAGCGGATACACAAAAGTCGTAATATAATCCTTGAAGCTGGCGGTTGTTGTTGGTGAAATTGAATGTCAATATAGGCCTTGGAACTGGCGGTTGTTGGTGAAATTGAATGTCAATATAGGCCTTGGAGCTGGCGGTTGTTGTTGGTGAAATTGAATGTCAATATAGGCCTTGGAGCTGGCGGTTGTTGTTGGTGAAATTGAATGTCACTAAGTCTTTCGAGGACTTTATGAAAGGAGGAAGCCGTACGAATCGAAATGCCATGCAAAGGAACTGAACTTTTTAGTTACAGTTATCCAGTGTGAACCAGGTAGACTGTGAGGATGGATATTTATTACGACTGTAGATCACCTACAGGTGGAGGAATGGGTAAAGGTTCTTATCAAATGCAATGCAACAAAAGTTTTTATTCCATGGGTTTTAATTGTCGAATTACGGGTTTTCTCGTTTTGTTCCGTCTTGGAACAAAAGCAAATAGCAATGCATCCTGTCGCTACAATTCTACTGGATTCCATAATAACCCTTAAATTATTCAAAGTGCGGTATTTGAAACCCAGCTCCTTTAAGAGGCTGCGCAAAGTGCAGTGCCCATAAGGAAAATCACAAATTTCTTGCAAATGTGCAACCAATTCGTCTAAGGTGGGCACTCTGCCTTTTGCATAGAATCTATAAATTTCTCAACGAATAAAATCGCATGTGTAATTATCTACTTTAGAGAAACGTTTCCTTTTGTTTTACACTTGATCGGCGTCTGTGGTATTCCTTTCGTCACAATATTTCTTACTGTATTTCTGTGAATACCCAGAATTTATCATCAGGTTCATTGCACGACCCCTTATCAAGATTATTTGTCAGCACATATTCATATGTGTTCAAAACAAGTGCTTGAATTTTCTTAGAAACAGTTCTCGTTATAACTTTGTTTTTTGAGGCTTTTCCAGTAACATAACTCGGCCCAGTTATTCACACTATTGTCATCACTCTGATTATCTTCACTTGACTGAAAGCTATCTACTACTTTATTTGCATTTACCACTGCATTTCCTTCCCACGGTCTCCACATCGTGACACACAACGAATTTCTGCACGTAATGAAACAGATCATCTGGAAGTGGGAACTTTAGCAACTGAGACTCCACGTGGAGTAGACATGCGACTGTCACTTCAAGAAACTCAGGGTTGCTATTGGTCCTCAACGACAGTGTTCCATTTCTGAAGTGTGGAGATAGATTTATGACGGTCATTAGTTGGCGGGAGGTTGAGTTCCCTTTGAGGGGCTAACTGCACTCGCGTTCATCAGACAGACTCTACCCAGGACGACCCCAACAGAATCCGAATACGCGCG
Organism: Mantis religiosa; assembly: GCA_030765055.1. Lineage (NCBI taxonomy): Eukaryota > Metazoa > Arthropoda > Insecta > Mantodea > Mantidae > Mantis > Mantis religiosa. The sequence goes on from CM060950.1 coordinate 120,042,476, forward strand.
ACCGCATCCTTCACTACCTGGAGTAAAGTTCATTACTAGCCCGCCTTCGTTTAGTTCATCACATTGATAAAAATACGTAGAATTAATAAGTACTTTGGAGTAACGACCATGCCTGAAATAATGAAATCGTTTTACAGAAAAGGGTTTATTTAAAAATGTACATAATATGCGAAAATGCATTTTCCAATTTTGATTTTGACACCTGCATCATTGTAAAAGTTTGTAAAATATAATTTGCTTATCCTTAAATCTTCGCCAAGCAGATCTGCATGTTGTATGAGTGTGCGAGAGAGAGAGAGAGAGGGAAATATAAAAGGAGTGAGGTAGCAAGCTGGCAACGCTGAGTGTGATACGGCATCTGATTAGCTGGACTCCAGAACCCTTCCCATTTGAAACATAATAGTTCCCACAATCATCTTATCATTAATTATAGCCCAATCTCCCCAGGTAACGTATACAGACTGAATGGAATTCATCACTGCCCCTAGCTCCTTCACCAGAAACATCAACATCCAAGGCACATCGATATTATTGTGCGTGAAAACTTTCATACTCAATTCTGTATCTGTAACATAACTAAAAACCAAATCAGATGTATACAAAAAATTTCTTTCAAAGGTATAACAAGAAGGTTTTTAGAAAATGTTATCAATCCAAATTACCATTTAACTTTGCATTAAGAAAGTCGCTCTCATTCTCTCTGTTTCTCTCTGTCTCCTTTGGCACATATATGAGGTATCTGCATTCTAAACTGCATATATTGAATTTTTTGTGAATCCCGAAAAGTCTACTTTGCCCTCAAAGTAGATTTCAAAGGTTTCAAAGGTCTACATAGGTCGTTTTCAAGCCATAAAACATATACATTTCATTTATTGTCAAAATATATTTAACATAGAATAGTTTAATCAAAATCGCTACAAAATGAACATTTTTGAAATTTTTTCCACTTAGAAATAGTTTGGGGTAGAGAGATGTTCCTGAAAGCGAGTTAATATTGCATTATCATCCAGTTCTGAGCTAAGTCTCCAGCTCATCGGGATTTTAGTTTTTAATTAAAATTGAAATTTTTGAAAATGTTTTTACGTAAAGAGTAGTTCAACGTAGAGTATTTTCGTGGAAGTAAGTTAATATTGCGTTGTAATTCAGTTCTGAATTTAGTCTCCAATTAGTTATTTATTTAATCAAAATAGAATATTTCGAAAATTTTTGTATGTCAGGATTGTTTGAGGCGGGGGATTCTCTTGAAAGTGAGTTCATATGACATTATTAATTCAGTTATGAGCTAAGCCTCTAGCTCATCGAGATTTTTGTTTAATTAAAATATATATTTTTTGAGAAGTTTTGTTTGTAAAGGGCTGTTTGGAGTGGGGGATTTTGTGTAAATTGATTTAATATTGCGTAATTATCCAGCTCTGAGCTATGTTTAAATTTTAAAATCTTAAGCTCATAGAGATTTTTGTTTAATTAAAATCGCATTTTCGAAAATGTTTCTATGTAAAGATTAGTTGAGGGTGGTGTATTTTCTGGAAAGTGAGTTAATATTGGGTTGCATCCAACTGAGCTAATTTTAAAGTTTCGAGTTGCTAGCTCATGAAAAGCTCAGTTTAATTAAAATGAAAATTTTCTAATATTTTTCTAAATAAACTGTTGTTTGAGGTTCTGTATTTAAAGGTCAGTTAATACTTCATTGTACTCCAGCTCTGAGATATGTTTGAAATTTCGAAGTCTCAGTTCGAACGGAAGGTTACTTTAAAATCCATTATGAACTTAAAATCGAACAGACAGATAGACAAGGAAGTGAGTTAATTAAAACGTTATAAAATATATAAAACACGTGCAAAAATAAAGAAAATCTATTATACTTAGGTACTACCCACTGAGAGATCTATGTAGCAGTAAAATGGTCCTGTTTGCTGTTCTTACACGATAGTTCCCCTATAAACAAATCTACCACAAAGGATAGTCGGGTGGATGGGTTCCAGGTTTTCGAAATAAAAACATCAGTTTTCACCAGAGCTGTAAGAAAGTATTTACTACATCCTATCTATCTGTTTTACCACTTTAATACATCACCAAGTAGGACTATGCCCGCCTCGGTAGCGTGGTGGTAGTATGTCTGCCTCACGTTCAAGAGATCCCGAGTTCGAATCTCGGTCAGGGTGAGCTACCTGGATAAGGTTTTTACGGGGTTTTCCCTTGTCCTGAAAGACGAATGTCGGGTAACTCTAAGCTCCATGGACCCTGGGTTTATTTGAGCATCATTTCACCCATTTCATTAATCGTCTGATATGACTTAACGTTGGAGGACATAAAGTAGAAAAAAGTAGAACTATACCAGAATAAAAACATTCTTCTAGCATTTTCCCATGTAACTCCATTTCTTATTATTGGTACTGCACGGTAAATATTGCAAACAATTGGTATTTAATCTTTTAAAACAGTTATTACAATTTTTGATTAAAGAGTTGAAAAAGGGTCAGAACAGATTATTAACAGTTTAGATTGTATAAGTTTTTATTTATGTATACGCTCAAAAAAGTAATTTCTGTTATTATTCAGCAGAATTATTTAGTTATAGTTCGAAAATAGTACTGATAACAAAATGCAGTACAAGGATGCATGTTTCCGACTGAGAAGTAAGGAGAGCTGGCTACTTTAAGGAGTTGTAATGCTGAAAATTAGAACTTATGTTTAATAAGATGAAGAACATGAAGCCATTGTTGTGAAAGTTAGTTACACTCATATAATATTTTTCTAGTGATCTATAGAGTAATTAATTACATTTTAAGCTTCTAAGGCTATATTTTTGTTTCTAGAAGAGCAAATAAAGCCTGCACTGCCATCTACAGTGACATAATTATTCGAATAGGAAGAGAAACTGACGTCTCTGTCATCGATTCATAGAGTAATAATAGAGCTAATTGGAATTCACAGAACACTTACCATGTGAACATCTAGCCGATGTAAAACCATGTATGTTTGAGGGTAGAATGAGTGGTATATCAAATATTGCATTATAAATACAATGCTAAATTATGCAGCTATTTTTTTTTAATTTTACGTCCTCCAACGTTGTCATATGGGACAGTGAAAGAAGTGATGACGATGAAATGGTGCTCAAATGAGTCCAGGGCCCTTGGAGCTCAGAGTAACCCGACATTCGTCTTGAACGATAAGGGAAAACCCCGGAAAAACCTTATCCAGGTAACTCACCCTGACCGAGATTCGGACTCGGGACCTCTTGAACGTGAGGCAGACATGCTACCATCTACGCTACAGAGGCGGGCTAAGATAGGGGTATGTTGCGCCTGTTCTCATTGTAACCCCAAGAAAATCATTAAAACATAATGGGTGATTTTTGCGGACCACATAACCAAATATATAACAAAATGCATCGAGCTTATGCAATTAAATTCTAGTATACTGATGAAGAGACTCCAGGTAAAGCTTGACTCGTATGAAACCTGTATGACACTTACGATGATAAACGAATACTTTTGTTTTATAGGGATGAAAATACACGGATTGCAATTCTTTGTATTTCAAAACGGTAGTCAAATGTTGCCTATTTTAACTATGCAACTGCTCTAAATAAATCTCTTCCACAAATGAACCATAGTAATGAGAACTGCAACAAGAGAGTTAAATCAAGAGAACGGGCTAAGATGGTCCCATACCTATGACTTACATCTATCGAATGCTTATTCAAAATTCAGATGCCTTTAATTGGGATTGCTAAATAATTTCCCTCAGTCATCATCTAGATACAGAATTGAGTATGAAAGTTTTCACGCACAATAATATCGATGTGCCTTGGATGTTGAAGTTTCTAGTGAAGGAGCTAGGGGCAGTGATGAATTCCATTCAGTCTGTATACGTTACCTGGAGAGATTGGGCTATAATTAATGATAAGATGATTGTGGGAACTATTATGTCTCAAATGGGAAGGGTTCTGGAGTCCAGCCAATCAGATGCCGTATCACACTCAGCGTTGCCAGCTTGTTACCTCACTCCTTTTATATTTCCCTCTCTCTCTCTCTCGCACACTCATACAACATGCAGATCTGCTTGGCGCAGATTTAAGGATAAGCAAATTATATTTTACAAACTTTTACAATGATGCAGTTGCCAAAATCATAATTGGAAAATGCATTTTCGCAAATTATGTATATTTTTAAATACTATAATTATATTTATAATTTATGAATTACCTGTTTTTTATTCCAAAGGAACTGCCAGTGGCTCATCCATATCGCTGTCAATGTCACTTCCGTTTAGAGACAATTCGTCATTATCCCTGTCTTCAGAGGCCGCACCATGGCTCAGTGGTTAGACCGCTTGGCTCTCACCAAGGCGGCCCGGGTTCGATCCCAGGCGACCGCAAAGTGAGATTAGTGGACATCATGGTGCTGGGGCGCGTTCTCTCCGGAACCTCCGGTTTCCCCCGCCATCTCATTCCACCGGTGCTCCATCTTCATCTCATGTATCATCAGTGTCACCGCCTGGCGGTGCCGTATGTAGTAAAAGCGGGCGTTAAACACTACACATTTCATTTTTTCCCTGTCTTCATCGTCTGTCTTGCAAGTTTATGATTATAGGTTCCAAAATCTCGTCACGTGCTCTTTCTTAAAATCGTCTTATTGAGGGTTTTCTGCATGCCTTACGCAGCTTTCCCAGTCCTTTTGTGTTACTTTGTCAATTTCTTCGTGAACAAGTCGTTCAACGTCCATCAGCTTAAAAGTATTATGTCTGTTTACAATCTCCCTTTTTATTTGAGGCCACACCAACTCAGTTGGATTATATAGGCAGTGGTATCGCGGGAGGCGTACTTCCTCGTGTCCCATCTCAATTGCAAGTTGATCCCGCTGATACACTTTTCCCATGTTCTTCAACGGAAGTACTCTTTGCAATAACTCATTTTTAGTTTCTGTTTCCGAAAATTCAACTCCACTCTTTTGTAACCATTCAACAATTTCGTTTTTTTCTGCTGTCCGAATTTGGTATTTTATTTGCAATAACCGAATGAGATGGTGCATTTTTCATTATAATAACGTTTCCCTCTTCTAAATAATTTAAGAATCTGTTAGGAAACCATTCTTTAAATGTATCAGCTGTCACCTCTTCGTGATAGTCTGAGGTATTTTTGGAGAGAACAACCCACTTTCTCTCTGGCAGGAACCCTGTCTTAGCACATCCAATATGACAAATGATGAGCCGACTGCCCTTTCCAACAGATACCTTCAGGCCACCCTTTTGTGAGGAGTCTTGCCAGATTGACTTTTGAGTGTGGTTTTTATTTACCCATGTCTCATCTAAGTAAAAGATGGGTCTTGCATCACAAGAATATCTAATTTTATGCATTTTGCGTAAGAATTTTAATCTTACTGTAACAGTGTCACTCCTCTCCATTAAAAATTGATGCCCATCATTTTTCTTTCTGTATCTGAACCCTAATCCCCTCAAAATTCTGAAAGTCGATGTTGTTGACCCAATGTACGAAATTTTGGTTCTAAGAGCGCACATTGGTCATAAAACTCGAACACGGTTCTACGTACAACGTCCTTGTCAAAGTCACTTAAATTTGTAACCCTCTTCGGAGGACCAACATGTTTCCTGGGCGACACAAACACCTGGGCACCAGTGGGATCAAATTTTCTTGCCCCTCCACAAATGCGGGACACACTTGTTTTACCTACACCACACGCTTCAGCAGTAAGCCGTTGAGCATTTGTGAAATCGAGCTGATTTTGATATTCCTCATCGCTCAATTATTTGAAGAGCGTGCCCACCTTAAAATAATACTTCGAGCCTGACTTCACAATACCTGCCTTTCTGACTCGCCACTAAATTCACTGCAAGAAGCAATTGCACTATTTAACTCTTACTCTACTGTTGTGTAAAGAACTGAATGATATTGATCTGAACTCTCCAGAGTAAATAAACGCTTCCTCTCCAACATTCATTCATAAACACAAGTATACAGCTTTCCCCAGGCTAACAGGAAATGAAGTGTTTGCTCTTTCTCGAATTTAACACCTTGACATATTCACAGTAATGATTTTATCACGTCATGCAGTAGTTTAAATTTCAGTTCTGAGTCATTAAAAGTATATGTATATACATACACACCAACCTCTTTGACCTCTCTAGAGAAAATAGAGATTACGAATCATTCACAAAGAAAGATATAATGTGACCAGACACGTTCTACCAGGACAGCAGGAAATTTATTGTTTCCTCTCGTTTAAATTGGTTTATTCAAAGTAATTCTTTTATCACGTCATGTCAAACATTTACGTTTCCGTTCTGAGTAATTACAAATATACGTACACGCATAAGTGCCAACCATTAATGGTATTTATACAGTGCTTACGTCGCGATTGTCATAATATAGGTAATAGTGGTTTATTTATTTGTATTAGAAGAACTATTTGAGCTAAAACTATGAAGTTTTCATGGTTATTTTAGATATCTTACTCTCTACCTTCCACATGGATCAGTTTTCGCAAAATCTGAAATTTTGTCTTAGCTCGAATAGTATTTCATACAGATTGATTAGGCTGGCGCTCCTCAAACACCACTTAGCGGGAAAGCAATATGACAACACAGCAGGACTCCGATTGGTTGCTGACCTAGTAGCGTTCAAGGATAAACACCTTCCCATTTGAAACACATAATAGAATGACTATGATAATAGAGCTGACAGGAGAAATGTGAGTAACTCTTTCATCCCCCAGACATCTTATCTGCAGCCACTGAAATGAACCGGGCCAGGTTGGTGAAAGGTGAAAGTGTTAACTATTCCAAGCACATAATACATAAAATGGATGATGTAAGAATATAAGTATACAGCTAACCTTTGCGCGGTACAATACTTAGCTTACCAAATCTTCCTCTGACCACACGAGTTTACAATTAAATAAGGGGCACTTGTAAAAAAATCAGTACTAGTACAGTGTGAAATTTTATTTATTGCACATGTATTGAATAAACATTACTGCATAAGAGCTAAATAGAGTTTCTATATCCATGTATTTGGTGTTCATAATAAAGCTATTTTCTTTACAGTGACTTTTCTTTTGGTAAATTGCAGTCAGTGCTTCAAAACTTTATATCGTTATTTTTATACTATTTGTCTTTCAATTTCAATTTAAATAGATGACTATCTGCTTGAATTCACATGCTTTACACTAACGTATTTTGTAGTGGAACAGTGCTGTGACCTAGTTTGCATTCCCGCACCTCTCTCCTATTGATCTTCTGTATAACTTTTCTTACAAATTGGACACCCAGATGTCCTTCTTGTAGAGCTTTCTGTAGCTCTTGTTGTACATCTCGAAATACAGTTATTCCCAGAATTCTTATTAGTGTCTAGTGCCGTTGCTTCTGTTAGATAAAACGGCTCCCAATGTTGCGCGCGAGAGGTAGAAGTTAGACCCTCTATTAGTTTGTGTTCTTCTATCACAGGTAAGTTTTTTTCTGAGAAGGGAGTTGCAGCAGATAGATCACTGGTGGAAGTGGATATATCTGCTGATGTCTGAGTACCCACACCGTACATATGTTTAGGACATTCTGTAAAGTCGCTAATGGATTTGGTGGTGTCTTTCACTTCCATCTCATCCCTTGGCTCATGTTCCACTGGTGTTGTACATATGCATGGAATACCACTTAGAGCAGGATTGAACGGTGCTACTGGAGAATTGTCATACGAATGCCCTGGAACTATCTGGAAGGTATACGTGACTGGTCCGCCTTGTGGAGAAGCAGGGGAATCCGGAAGCGTCTGTATCATCTGTATCTGTGTGCTGGTTATTGAGCTGTTAGTGTCATTACATGGTGATTTGAATATTGTTGTTGTGGTATCTCTGCTGACGAGAGAAAAATTTGATGTCTGTACCACCAACTCTGTAAAAGAATTAAAGGAAATTAATTTCAGCTATAGTATGTATTTATAATGTAAAGTTTCTCTGGAAACCAGAATAATATCTTCAGTAACATACAGTTATTATAACATATCTTAAAACACAACTTGAAAACACTGAACGTCGATAGGGATGAGGAAACATAAAGAGAACGTAAATTATATAATAAAACTGTCAACATCATTGACAGTTTTTTTCTTTGATATGGAGGAACGTATTAAAATTGTAGTAGAAAGGGAATGAGATTAAAAAGAACAATTGAAGGTGAAATAGTGATTGAAGAGGTGGAAGCAAACGAAAATAACTATTTTTAATGTGTTAAACGATTATAATATTAGCTACGACCAATGTTTATGTTCAAAACAAATAATTACAACAGTTTAAATTTTAGAAGATTTTTGTTCCACCACAGTTACAGTGATAATTATGGCCCAGAAGTTTAGTAAAAAAAGCACAGAAAAAAACAATACAGTAAGTTAGTAGTGGGGGGTATATATTACTCGACAGAGCGTTGAGGCTTGACTTCAAGGTTACCATCGTTCTGTGATCGTTCCGTATTAGGTCTTATCTGGTCGATTACTGGAATGAAATATTAGTAAGTTGATGTACAGTAAGTTACTAAACAAAAATATGGCGATTGGAAATTGCGTGTGTCTATATGATATGTTTCCTCGCGCCTGCCGATGTATGACACATTGCTGCCCAGAAGACATGATTATATCTGAATAGAGTATACATACACTGGACTCGCCGTGTATGTGCGATAAGCTCAGGTGAACATCTATGTTGCGATTTTTTCCGATACACTTTCTCGCTTTGCCATGTAGTACGCTACCTGCGTCTCGTAAATATAGGGGAGGGGTTTGAATGTCATGCAGTCGCGCACGTACTCATACAACCAAGGTCACGGGTAACGGTAGTCTAGCAAATGTAGTCACAGGATGGACACAGTGTCATAGAATATGTTGCACATTTATTCGTAAATTATACAAAACAAAATTTTCTCTTCCAAATATGTGATTGTAAATAAAAGAATCATTCATATTTACAAAGTTCACAGTAAATGAAAAGCTAATTCGTGGTGACGATACTACGTTATGTCTGTGCATGACTTCTTACAATGAACACAATATATATTTTGAAGGTTTTAAACGAAAACGATTTTCTGTTCTCCATCAGACATGCTGTATGGAGAAAAGCTTCTCCCTAATCGAATTATGTGACTGGGACTAAATTTAACCAAAAGAAAGTGGTACTGTTTCCTTAGTCTGCATTTTAATTTACTCTAGAACCTTGTAGTTCATTTCGAATTTTACACAGAGTGGAATATCCTATATTTTTCTGGAGAACGCATTTTAGATCTGCGCACCTGTAGAAGTATTCCGTCTCAGCTTGGCGTAGCCAATGCGCGCGATCTTCCACCAACAGCACGAGATGACTAACTCAGCTGATGATCTATATCTGGTGCTCAACTAACTTCTCGAATTTCTGGCTAAACTTCTAGACCCTAGTGATAATATAACAGTTTATTCTTCTACTACCCCTCCCTCTTCCCCTTCATTCATTCATCGAAGTACTGTAATATGTAGGATTGAACTCTTGCGTAACTCTACTTTAGCATTTGCGGATATTGAAATTTGATATTTTGAATCTAGTATAAAATTTTCATACCCAAAAAAGTTCATTGTAATTTGGGTAAGTGCCAGGTAAAAGTTCAGATTTGTTATCATTCTTCCATACAGTTGGGGTACTTCAGCATTTGTGTATGCAATTTAAGAGTTTGAACAGTCTTACATTTAATTAATTTCTACATTTAATTATTTGGGACTCATAATCACATTTCTTCATGTTGGCTCGGCCAACACGTTTATTAGTCCAGAACCTGTCTTTGGTATTATGCTAGAGGGGCCAGATGTGAGATCCTTGAATGGGTATCACTTCAACATGGCACTTCATGGCGTAATCTTACCGCGGCTAGGCAGGCTCGATCTATGATAGAGGAACCTAGTAAGAAGAACAGCAGGATTCTGGTAACCTTCAGTGGGGTACAACTTAGAAGTGGTTTTGGCCTGTTGACAGGGCACAACACCCTAAAGAGGCACCTGCATGCGACGAAGCTTAGTGCAGATTCCACATGCAGGAAGTGTGATGGAGAGGATGAGTCTTATCTACATATTTTGTGTGAATGTGAAGCACTTGCTGCACTTAGGCACTTTATTCTGGGCTCAGACAGACTGAAACCAGATGATATAAGGAGTGCTCATCCAAGCGTTATCCTGTCCATTTTGGAGGCCACGGGACTTGAATAAGCACTCCAGAAAGAGGGGCACAATGGGCCCAATATGTGGCCTACGTGCAAGGGATCTGAAGGGCTCAACCCATTTATTTTCATTCACTTATTCATTCTTCAATGAAGTGTGATTTTAAAGATATTTCTTGGCCTAACTAAACAGAATGCATAATTTACTCAACCACTAGATCTATTATGCCTGTGCCCCAATTGGAGCATCCGCAGAAAGGTGAGTCGAGAGGAGACAGAAAGCGGCCGCTAAAATGAGTCACGACAATGCGGGAGGTATGGTCCCTACAGTTAACCAGTTGGAAACTCCTCTTGCAGCCCAGTACAACCGGCGTTCCACCTACTGTGGTCCTGATATGGCCCTCTAGGTCGGTCTGAAGACCTGACTCCGTCCTACCAAAGGGGCAAATGTTTACCAAGAACATATTATCTTGTCATGCAGCGCCGATATCCCCGCAAAAACTTCTACCCTGAAAGAGATTACCAGAGGAGAGATGATGTGAAATGATAATAGAGATGATATGGAGGGACAGGAAATTCGGGGATTGCTTATGTTAAATCTGGGACCGTGTCCTTTCGATTTTGAAAGACAGCAGCAAGTAAGGGACTTTGAGAATTTGTTTCCAACATGGTCAATACTTGTAAAATATGCACATAGCAAAGGACAAGAAAGGAAGAAAAAATACATAAGGAGACATTATGTATATCATGTAGTTTTGGTATATAAATATTGCACAAAACTATTTCATCTTATGCATTAAAACAATTGACATTAGAAGGGAGCAGTGCCTTTGACTTTGGTTCATTCGTTATTTGCTAAGAGTTTCTCACAGTCGGACCTCATAGACGAATCAAAAGTTAAAATCTGTCGTATTTTACCTCAGTATTTTTTGTATTTATTTCTCATCTTTCTTCTACATACAATTTCATTGATACATTGACATTTGTAACATTTCTTTCACACAATAACAAAATGACTTATTCACATCTAGCATACCGTTCCTACCTGCCTACCCCAAGTCTCGGTCTAAATACACATTACCCATAATTTTCCGTGTATTGATGACCCTCCTCTCCCTTGTATCCTGCGTTCTAGTTTTCCAGCCCTTAATTGTTACTTATTCTTCCTCAATCTTAACCACTTCCCTCTAACTTTCCGCAGATTTTCACCTATAATTCTTACATTCTTTTCTCCTTTTACCAATAACATTTACTTTACTATTAATTCCTCCCCCCATCCCTAAAACTGTCCCATTTTTGTTGCCAAATTTGTTCTCTCCATATCTTTGTTTGCAATAAAGTATACTATGCCAATCTGTATCCTCTTCTCCACACATTAGGAATTACCCTGTATCCTTTTCATATCTAATACCTTTCAAATTTCTAACTCCTGTCTTTGCCCAGGCAAATCCTTCTCGCCCTGACTTATTACACACATCTATGTACTTGCCCCTCTCCCACAGTCTTTATTTCCCTATATGTCATCAATGATATTTTCTCCCTTACACTGGTAAATATAACTTGGCTATCTAAATCCTCCAACCTTAATTCTACCTCTTTCCAAAAGCCCCTATAATAATACTCCTCGTTTCTCCAAATATGTCCCATACCTATCTGTTCCATTAGTTCCCTTACTTCTTGCGCCCAAGACTCTCCCCATTTGCTTCTCATCTCAAAAGAAAAGATTCCTTGATAATAATGTTTTCCTCCAAATTGGCAATTCTGTATAGATATTTCGATACCCTTGAGACAATTTTAACTCTTATTGAATGTGTTCCTAACTCTAATTGTGTACCTCAGTAACTAATTCGTAAATTCTGGTACACATTCCAAATATTTAAATAACTAAATATTAATAAATTATCTATTAAATTTATCAATAAATGATTAAGTTTATTTACAAACTAAAAATACAATTGGACACGCTATTTAGCAGATATACAACTAACAAATAAACGCAAAAACAATAAACGCAAGCAATATTTTCTATTATATAATTACATTTTAACAACCAATTTAAATACTGAGACAAAAGACGAAAAAAAATTTACCTTAAAGCTTCTTTATTCCCACCGGGATGATGATGACGACGACGATGATGATGATGATGATGATGATGATATGTGTATAAGTGCGCTCAACTGCAGTGGTCATCAGCGCCCTTACAAAAAACTAATTCAGGCCAACCAAAACCCAATGGCAATAAAACAAATAAGCCCAAATGGGTAAAAACAATTAAAAGCTATAGGTACCAAATAAATACCAAAATGCAAAAAAAAAAAATGTTACTTTCAATTTCAACTTGCCATGACAAAAGCTACCTGCCCAGTGGTGGTCGAACTAATTTGTTCCTTTTCTCTTTTGGCAGGACTATGGCTTTCAGCAGATTTTTCCTGCGATTTCCTCATTATCGTTTGGGCAGTGAGCACAGGATCCACCCGTCACAATATGCAGCAAGATGTGTATCTAATACTGCACTGTTCAATAGCCGAACATCTAACTAAATATGTATCTACTTACAAATACTGAAGCAAAAAAACAAGCTAAACGAGCTTTTGTAAAAATACAAGCTGTATGCATATAAAATCAAGCATAACTATAAGGGAATCATGACTGGAGCAATGTTAACTAATTATCTAACAGCCCTTTCTCATCATTTCTCCATGAAACTCTATTCCACTCCACATCTCTTCATTGAGTTCTTGATTGTTTTTAACTTGGGGCTATTTTTCATAGCCTTTTCTTCCATCAATGGATCAGTTTTTACGCTTAATACACGATTGTTCAAGAAATACAAGGTTATTCATTGCAACAGTATTTTGTCAGCCCGCCTCGGTAGCGTAGATGGAAGCATGTCTGCCTCACGTACAAGAGGTCCCGAGTTCGAATCTCGGTCAGGGTGAGTTACCTGGATAAGGTTTTTCCGGGGTTTTCCCTTATCCTTCAAGACGAATGTCGGTTTACTCTGAGCTCCAAGGGCCCTGGACTCATTTTAGCATCATTTCATCCAATTCATTCACCGTCAGATATGACTTAACGTTGGAGCACGTAATTTACAAAATAAATTGTCGTGTTCATGGTCTGCTTGTTTAAAATATATTGGTCCAGCTGTTACCGTTATAGCTGAGCGTGTTAATGACCAATGCAGTTGTGCGCACTAAAGCCTATCTGCCTAGACGAGCTTTAATTCTACCTCAAAGCTGCACGTAATATATACTGAATAAACAAACCTTTTGATGTTTCAACTTGCGATATTTTGTAAAGCTGCTTCTGTTGATCGCTCATGTTGTTTCCACTTAGGCCAGTTTTCGTTAAAACAGATCACATCTTTGTGAAGTTGTAGGTATGAAATATCTGTTGAAAACGGAGCTCCATAGCTCACTTATGAATTTAGTTATATGTCCGAAGAAAGTAGTAATAGACGCCTACTGCCATATGATGAAATCATAGGCGGAAACTAAAATGTAAGTAAATCTTATGCAGTCATGTTAAGACTTTTAGCTGTTGTCAAGGCTAGATAAATAACAACGACGGGCTAACTATATTGAAAATATGAGTCTCTGCCGTCAACAATGGCCATTAATATATTTACTCTCTGGTCACATCCTCATTGCTATTTCTCTATGTGGGCATAGAGTACTCTTTGCTTCCCTCGGAGATATGTGCAGTTTGGTATCTATTATAGGTCTTCAAGGTAAAACTTTGATACAGATAGAATGATGTAACTACCCTTAAAAGTATGATACACTGTTCCACAGTTTAAGCTTATAAATTACTAATTACCCAAAGTTTCACGTATTATTTTAAATGCGAATGACGAGCTATAATCACCTCTTCTTTTTACACGTAGTTTTTAATAACACTCTTCAATATACTATGTCTTTATTTAGTGTCTACTTTCTAATACTAATTGAAAATTCTCCTTACTGGAGATACTCTTTGTTTTACTGATTATTTTCTTCCCTTTCTAAAAATCATCCAGTTGCTCTTTCATAATTTATGCCAGCTTTTTCTACAAAGACCCTTATCAATCTAAGAATACTCTCTTCTAAAGTTTCAATAATATTGTCAATATTCTCAGTTTTGCAAGATGTATATATGAGTGAATCATCTGTGAAAGCAAGGCTTTGCAACTCTGCTGAGGAAAATCTAGCTAAATTCAATGTGTATATTATATACAAATCTGGACTCAAAGAAGCACCTTGTGGTAATCTCAAGCTTGAAATCGTTTTGTCTGAGCTATTACATCTGGGATATAACTTGTTTTCTCTATCCATCATTAAGTTGGCAATGATTTTTATCAGTTTGGGGATTTAAGATTTGCTGTAATCAATCAGAATTCTTATCATTTAATCGTAAGCTCTGCTTTTGTACAGACTTTCAACAATCAATGTTTATTCAAGAGGCTGGCATGCATTTCTGCGATTATAATAGCTAAATGTTGATTTTGCATGAAATTCTTCCTAAAAGCATATTGTATATAGGTGGTATCCCATACCACCATAGATGAAGAACAAGAAGAAGAAGAAGAAGAAGAAGAAGAAGAAGAATGCAATTATAGTTACTGTCTTTTCAAAAACCTCTTTGAGGACACTAGATAATTATTATTGGTTTATAACCTTTAGGAGTTTCAGATATTTATTTTGCTCTTTACAGATGTTATATGCAAATTATATTCCAAACTGAAGGTATTTAACTTCAGTTAAATGAATAGTTAAATGTTCTGATAAGAGTAACTAAAATTCCATCACATAGATTTTGCAAGTGAACTAATTCTAATGGTCCATGAATATTATTCTAAGGGTTAAGGATTATTTGCTCCATCTCAGATAACTAACGCACACATTATTACTCGTGTCTTGATTTGCCTATTTTATTATTTACTTACAGTTGATGTTAGCGTGAACAGAGCTACTGCTTTCAGAAAATTATAGTTTAGGATATGATCTATTTTTAACCGAAATCACACTTGTTTGAAAAACATCTTATGCTTTGAGAGATTTGATTTGTATCATTTTGGCAGACTGAAAAGTTTTTCATTGTTTTCCAGTTTTTCCTTCCACTCTTTTTATGACTAGTAATTACAATACCTGTACCACTGTCTTTATAATCGTGATGCATTTTCTTTACTTATTTCTAGTTTTAAATTTATATTAATTGCATTATCTTTAGTAGTGCAGGTATTTTTATCCAAAGTTATAACTATGACAGTGCTAAATTCTGCCATATTAGAATCTGCATTTCTATTTTTTAAAACACCCTTAGCGTGGATTATATTTCTTCAAACTATTTATTTGAATCTATTAAAATAAGTCGCCAATATATTAAATTAAAAACAACAAAACTAAAACATAATCTAATTTAAGAATTCAACCAAAATAATAATTAAAATTAAATAAAAAGGGTAGCATTCAACTTCTACTGATTCTGTCTTACTGGAAATCATGGCCCCTGTCTCAATTACTTTAACTGGCTCCGTGCGTTATGAAACCAGCAGATCAAATGCCACTACCGGCTACAGAGATTCAGTATTTGTAGGTCTTCCATTGCAGCTCGAATTAACCGTACAGTCCTTCGATGTTGAGAGCAGTTCAGACAACATATAGTGCAGAAAGCCTATGAGTAAAGAGGTCTCTTATGTTAGGAGTCTGATTTGAAGTACGGGCGTAATCGTTTGATTTTGCAAAGATTCAAAGTGATGGGAAGTAATTCGACACTGTTGGATAAATAACAAGGTGATGACATAGGGTAGCTCTTCCTTTGCAACTGTTGAACGATGGTCTCAAAACTATGCCGTACTGACATTGTGCTCCTTGTGGGTACAGCATCACTGACTCTAATCTGCATCTCTTTGCTACCTCTGTTAATTAGTGCACATATTTTAATTTTTAAAATATAACTATAATAACGGCATAATTAGATGTTTTTATGAATTTGTTAATAATTTAACAGCAATATTTCTAGAACGGATATTTTGTCGCATCTGGCAACAGTGTCGGATGTTGGTACCTTCTGTAGGAAAAGCTCTAAACCTCCTATGTCACCCTTTGGTCTGCTGTGGTAAGACATTTATACCAATACTTCTAAAGCATTGACTACTCTCTCGAACCCGCAGGTACAATCCGACCAAGAATTTCAAGAGAATCCTTGAAGGTCTCCCAGACAAGAATCTCTTGTTCTTCACATTCCACATGTATCGTATTTCGCAAGAAGCGCTTTGCTCTCAGCATTCACTACAATCAGAACCAACGTTCCGTCGATTCGCTTGCGCCATATTTGAGCTTTAGCGCCTTGAAATGTTTGTCATATTATAAAAAGTTATTAAAAAGTGTTCGACTCGGAAGAGGTGCTACTCAGTCAGGGTAGCACTTGCGCTGTGTATCATAAGTTTTGGACTCTAAAGATACCAATTAAAAATTATTTTGTTTTTCCCATGTTACAGAACTATATTTCTGAGGATTACTGTCCAAACCCCATGTTTGTAGCACATCTGCTTTCGGAGATATGAAAAGATAAGGCGCCTGACTAGAAAGAAAAGAATTATTAACTGTCAGTGAAGAGAAGTACACACGTGCTATGTTGCAGTTGCATTTTGTACCCTGCATTAAGTAAAGTGGTGATCTTTTAAGAGAGCAAAGTTAGTAAATATAGCACTTAGCAAGTCTAGTATTTTTGCGTCTAGTAGTAACTGCGAAACAACTCATAAGATTTTACATAAATGGGCTACAAATATTCTTGTTAATGTGCATTCCTTTTTCAAACAAATGTCAAAGACATTTTCCAAAGTAAAAATTTCCCTCGGAGTCGAGAATTAATGCTATAAGCTTTTCACGCGAGTGCTCATTCTGGAACATTGTTAAAGGAGGCAAACAATTTACCAAATTAAGAGAAGTTTTCCTATTTAGATCTCCAACTGCCAAAAGGCTGACCAATTTAATTAGAGGGAAATAGAATATACGGATTCTGTATCTTCAATGCATAATATTCTGAAATATCTTGGGTTCAAATATAGGAGAACCAATGATGCTCGCAAATTTCTGCTTGGAAGAAGCGATATGATTGCTGCAAGACTAAAACTTTTGTGCACAATGCACAGCATTAGTATCAGAGATTAATGGTATGAAAGTGTTTCATAAATACACATTCATATCTTCCGTATTTATTTAGTATGTTAATGAAACAAAAATGGGTTTAAAGTCCATTACATACAGTATACAAATATCACATCATTAAAATAGAAACTAAGTTCACAAATCGTTGAAATGTCACTACTTTGTTTCACTGTAGCAAACACCGTATTTCGTAGAACGCATCTAATTTAAATCATTTTGTTTTATGTGCATATGAACGATAGCAATGTAAGCGAACTGTTCTCCAGTTCAAGGTTTTAAGGTTCATATTGTGCGATAATCATTATGTATGTTGTCACACGCATGTTGAAATGTTAAGCGAACTTCTTTGTCAATTTTGTATCAATGTACACCTCAGCATCTGCATGATACTTGCTATACTGGTCGTCAAACTAGGATGTGATTGACAGTAACCACATGGAAGAACGCTCTAAATAAATGGGAGGGAATGAGTACGTCATACCGGTTGTAATGGTAAGGATTAGAGGGACCAATTAGAATCGAGACGTTTCCATGACAAAGTTGGACGCTAAACCTTGGTTGCCGTTATTTTAGCACGTGCTTAGCATGACTTGCGGGCGAGCGAGTTACGCAAACACTGCAGTAAATACAATACCTAGGTTTTTATTTTTCTTCTGATAACGCCACATAAACAGAATGCCCTCACAGTTAGAGATCCTGTACTGGCAAGTTACTTTGCATTTTATTTGTGGCAATTTGCCTTGGTTTACGTGTGCCTGAGTCCGTATATTTGTGCGCGTGTTGTGATCATTTGCAATTGTATTTAATGAAAGTTTAATTATGTCTAAATATAGTGACAAGCGAGAACTTGAACGTGTTCGGGAACCAAATACAACTGTATTTGGTAAAGGTATTCCATGTAAAGGACATACACGGGAAATAATATGTTCTGTGAGAGAATAATTCGATGAGGAGAAATTGAAAGGGGAGTCTAGTATTCTAATCACTAAGGTGCTTGATAGGACTTCACGTGCGTAGGTATCAGTAAGAAAGTATTTTAAAGAAGAAAGTTAGACATTGGGGTATGAATTATAAACTCCCGGAAAAAATTATGTAAGTGGCACTTTCCCACTTCAATAAACATCAAAATGTCACAGGTATGCCTCTTTTGTTACGATGATCTATACGTTGATGTGTTCTTGCATGTTCTAACGTTTGCATGTAGAACCACGACTGTACTATTGTCTTTGTGTAAAGCATTATAAATAATTAATAATGATAATAAAATACCAATTGCAGTCGCAGCTGAATCACCTTCGCACGCGTAATCCTATCGAGCTCTCCACGTGGCAGCAATAAGCGGTAACGTCGCCTCCCTCTCCGTACGAAATGTCAATCATTTTCTAGATTGGCGACTAGTGTAGGTTGAGACGAAGATCTTCCATCTCTGTCGCCCGCTTGACAAGGAACTGGCAACATCAAGGCAGTAATTGGCTCAACCCATGCTCATGCTTATTTTGTAGCTACTCTAGTCGTGTTGAGTTCAAGTACATTGTGCAATACTCTGACATCGAAATCTCTTTCCTGCGAGATTCGTGTATATGTGTCTATTGTAGCGAGCTGTTGACAATACGTAATCTAATCTAAGGTTTCAGGATAAGGAGAACGCTTCTCTTATCATAAAATGCCATGTTGTTTGCCACACACAAAATGCATAAAATATGGTATAATGCATAAAATACATACTAATAGCTAAACTGTAGAAAAATATTTAATTACATTAAAAATATATATTTACCCAAAAATCTGTTATTTAATCAAGACTTACCACTTGAAAGAGGTAAACATTTTTAAGGATTCAGTGCAGTAATAAGGGGAATATTTAACATATTAATTGTTTATACTCTTTGTGCTTTAATGAGATTTACTCTTTTTCTGCTGGATCTTGTTTCATTACTATTTAACTGTGCGAATGTTATTCGAGATATAACATGCAAATATGTTAAACGTAGGTATTGTAACGTTGCAGACATCGAAAATTTAAAAAAGAAATGACGAAAAATGTCTAATATGTAGGAAACTTTGAATGGAGAATTCGTTGAAAATCTGCTTATCGAATCATTGGAAGATGCTGAGCCTAAATGTTATGTTTTCGCTTTTGTTAGTTGATATTTAATGCTCTTTTTGGATCCAGGGGTCTCTAAAGGTGAATTTATGTGGTAAAATTTCGAAGAAGTGCCGAATTTTTGAATTCTAAGTCAAAAACAAATTAAGAGACATGAATAAATTTTCCAACGCTTTCCCTAATTCAGGTGAGTGAAAAATGAATCAGCAACATCCTCTGACGGTTGACTGCTAGCGAGGCAAGAAAACAGTTTGGAAAATCACAAAGTGTTTTCTTTCAGAGGAAAGCATAAATTGAAAACCTCGAGTTTTTGTAATGCTCTTTCATTGAATACACTTTGTAAAACGACCATATGTTCAGCATTCCTTTCATTGTTTAAAATTAAGTCACACATTCTGTTTTTATAGGGAAGTATGTCTCAATTTTTTGAACAGCAAGCCTCCTGAGACATTTTCGGTAGGGCCTTGGTTTCAGTTTTCGTTTCCAAAACAGCATCTAATGTCTGCATAAGGCAGTTAATTTCTGAATTAATTTTCACTTTCCCTGCACGTGTGAAGTAATATTACGTTTCGTCGAAAAATGTGACCTATTTCACCTAAAGTAGATGTTTTAATCCCAGAACACAAAAGCAGCATTTATAGGGAAACGTTAGAGGTTGTGTTCATGTGTGTGTGTGTGTGTGTGTGTGTGTGTGTGTGTGTGTGTGTGTGTGTGTGTGTGTGTGTGTGTGTGTGTGTGTTTGTGTGTGCGAACCATATTGCTCTGAAACCGAAACAGTTGATAAATAACAAACTTGGTATTGAGTTCAGTATCTTCCAAATATGCAACAATAAATTTTTAAAGAAAACCTCCCTCGTCCTAAACTACCATTTACATGAAGAAGTCTTCCATATTTTAATTAAAATGTTTACTATATAAGATATCTTAATGATAAAACATATGCCATGAACTTTTTGGAATTAACCTGAGAGCTCCTGTTTATTGTGAATGACTTTTGTATAAATGGTAAACATTAAGGCATACCCAAAATCTCACTACACAAAAAAGTAAGACAACTCGTTAAATCACAGAACTTATATCGAATTTATTTTTCATAGCATTAAGCATTTCCGAGATATTATTTGTTGTTGGTTTAAATTTTATATATACTTTTGTCTTTTAAACGGTTAGCCGATATTCATTTTTGCTCTCGTTGTCATGCAAAGAGCATGGAATTTGAAAGTAATTACATAGAGACCTGCTTATTAAACATTTGTCTACCACTTCGGTTTCCTGTATTCCTCTTATATCCACAAGGAAATGTTCACCTTTATGAACTTAAGGTGGATAAAGAATAAACTTTTGTAGGAATAGTTTGTGGGAGAGCGTGTAGAGGAAAGCCTGATAATGTAGATAGTGTCTTTTTTAATTGTGGTAAAACGTACGAGTCTAAAGTTCAAACCTTGCTAAAAATGTCAGTGCGATTTGAACTTGCGTTTATCTTTAAGTTTCGCATCATTTTCTCTTGTGGAGTTAAAACAAAACGGTGGAAGGTATAATTATTAGGGTTCTCTACACCAAATCTCTGCTTCTGTTGTTTTAACATCACTTAAATCCTCTGTAAAATGTGGTTTCTGATTCTCAGGAACTGAACCATCCGCATCGGAGAATGGAAAGGAATGAATTGGTTCTTATAATTTTGTAGACTGGTGAAGCATTCTGAGAATCCTTGCAGTTCGGCTGGTTTATCTTGGAACCCTGGAATTAGAGAGAGCACACTACTGGCCGCGCTGTTGTAGCTAACTCGTACTGCCTAATCCCACATCTCATCACTTCCATGTAACGTGCCTTTGACTGATTATATTGTTGCTATTCCTGTAATAGTTTCAAGCGCATTGCTTTGATGACTATTGGTAGATGGCGTTAGTATACAGCATGTTTCGAAACGACTCCGAACGAATATATGGAAGTAATTGCTCAGCTTATATGTGACATATATAGGTAGTTTTCTTTACTGCCAATACAGCCGCATAAATGCGCTCCAGAATGAGCGTTGATTAGGCAGTGATGACGGAACCAACGCCGCGTGCCTCAGGTATTGAAGGAATCGCAAATAGGTGACAAACCGTGCCGCCTGTTGTAGCAGTTTGTAAACATACCGACATACTCCATGGTAACTTACTACTATTAAGAATTTCTTTGGCTTATGCAACCGCATTAAAGAAACTATTCATTTGTTACTTGTTTATGTGTGTTTAACGTGATACAACATTCCATTATGACAAACAGTCCATGACAGTCCCTCCCCATAGGGGAGGGGATCCGGTCCCTTCAGCTGCCGAGGTGCGGGCGCTGCGGACCCCTAGCACTCGCGGTACCTCTGACGTTACTAGAGGAACCTCGAGCCGAACATTCGAGACCCTCCCTGAATGGGAGTTGTTCGGATTGGGTTGTATTCGAGGGGACAGTGTGTTCCCCATACCCACGGGGAATTGGGTACATCGGGCCAGGCTACGGTTGCCCGGAGGGGGTAGAGGGTTGCCTCATAAGTCCCGGGTACTAGCCTGCAGAGCTAGTAGAAGGTTTTCTGGATCACCAGGCGGCCCCACCGAGGTTGTCGGTAGCCTTCCCTGCGGGGTTAACGCGCGTAAGTGACGGGGGGGGGGGGCTTTTTAAGAAATCAGGTATTGTCCTATGGAAAGAGCCCCGGAGTATCCATCGCTCCCAGGTAGAAGGAGGCCCGGGTCCTTGGTTCTACGGTTCCAGGACTAATGGGAGTAGAACCTCTGCACTTAACTAAACTAACTAGTCCATGATGGCAAATAAGCTGGTGGACATATGCAACTTAAACTTTTTAAAGGAAAGTTAATGTTAATGAGGTTGAGGATGGAAACATTAAATGATTAAAAAGAACAGAGAACAATATCAAAGAATTGTAGATAAAGGTAACCAAAACTAAATGCCTTATGCAATGAGAAAAGCATTTTATTTCACTGTGTTTAATAATACTAAATAAAGCATTTGTAACTTAAAAGGAAGCTGTTGTTTTTAGAGTGACTGGTTAAAAGTAATCTATAATTAAGATCATAGCAAAGTGAGCAAACTTGGAACTGTCCGAGTCATTAGCCGACTTTTTCCATAAGTAACTGCCCTTTGCCCCATTACCTGAAAGTGTAGGGTCACTGATAAAGATCAAGGAGCAATGTTTTTGTTTTCGTGGCCGTTGCGTCCCAATTGAGGTTCGTATACCAGTGTTTCCTCCACTGCCTAATCAAAAAATTATGTAATATTTAATGCTGCATAAAATTATATATAAGAGAATTTCAAAGCTGCGACACCGAAATTCGGACTACTGAATTTATAAACTACGAAACGGCTATAACCATGCGGTGTAGTTTCCAAATATGCTGTGGATATACCACTCATTAGGGGTTTTCTCGGGGATCCCGGCATCGTCGGATGCTGGATTACAACCGCAGACTTCAACGTCATAGTCCGATCCAGAGTTACTGTCTTCCAAATTTATGATGTCATATTGTCCAACATGACATCAATTAATCCATGTTTTTCCCAATTCATTTCTACTATCCCCTTCACCTGTTAACAGGTAGCCTTCCAAATTTATGGAGTTACTTTCTCGCCTCTTTGAATGTCACATTATGTTTGGTACATCTGTTTTGTGACCATATTAGCTCAATAGCATTCATATTACAATGACACGGAGGTAAGGTATATCCATTTGATTCAACTATGGAGTCTGTTGCATACACATGGAGGTAAGGTATATCCATTTGATTCAACTATGGAGTCTGTTGCATACCCTTTGAAGTTCCTTTGTTTTTCTTCATTATTTCGTACAACACTGCTGTTGATGCCATACTTCTATTATTACCGTATTTTAGTGTCGATATAAACAACCTCAGAGTAACGTTAGAAGCGTGCCGGTGAACCTTGGTGTTGTCTCATAAACAAAACCAAAGGAAAGAAATCGTTGGCCTTGTTCCTGCAGCCCCCTTACCCGTCACTGTGACCTTCCGAAGTTCCGTTAGTGCCGTGTAATATTGCTCTCACTCCTGGAAGCATAACTATATTAGATCCTACTATTTATTTCACTAAATGTCATGTAACAACTAAACATACGCATACCGGACGTTGCAAAGGTAACTTTTAAATTCGAGTGACGAATTAATACCATTTATGATATTGTTCAGTGATCTAGAAGTCTTTTATGGTGAATCATTCTGTTTTACTCTTATAATTGTACAAGCCGTGTGAAGAATCAACGGAGATGGCTACTACATGGCAAAGCGAGAAGACGTATAGAATAAAAATCGCAACACAGAGATGTTTACTATCTACCATCGCAGAGTAAGTCTCTGAAAGGAATGCGCCCCCTTACACAGTGGCATAAGGACAGCGAATGTGTGTGACAGGAACGCATGCTACACAAGGAGTAGAAGCCATAAGAAACACGTGCCCTATTCACTCTGTACACTAAAACCGAGAAGATTCATTCAAAAAAGTAGATGACGTGAGACTATTTTTGAATGGTCTGTAACTGAACTGACATTGGGTGTCATAAATCTATCCAGGGAGGGTTTGGGAATCTTCTGTAGCCCCCCTGCGTCTCAGCCCACGGAGACTTTCTCTCCTGTGGTATACTGTACCTCAGCTTATCGCGGTGAGTCCAGTGTACATATAGTCAGTTCAGTTATAATTATATCTTCTGAAGAGCAATGTGTCATACATCGGCAGACGCGAGAAAACATATCATATTGACATATGCAGCTTCCAATCGCTCTGCTTGTGTTTGGTAACTTACTGTACGTCAACTTACTAATATTTCACTCTTCTAATCGTCCAGATAAAGCCCGATAAGGAACGATCGTAGTGCTGGTCACCTGAGGGTCAATACTCCTCAACGCTCTGTCCAGCAATAACAGTGGAAGCTTGCGTAAAAATAAACTGATAAGCGATATTACGTCACCATTCCCTGTATCGTTCGGCAATACTGAAATGCAGCAGCTAAGTCTCTTAGAGTGAATGGGTTAGAATGAAGTTAAAATGCAAGCAGTGAAGTCACACGCTTACAAAGTAAAAAATGAATATTCAATATGTTACAGTTTTCTTAATAGGAGAAATGTAAAAATGTAATTATTCTGTTAAATATACTGTAAGAAGGACAGCAACGGCACTGGGGAAAAGTGAACGAACTGTGCATAATATACTGAACGAGGATCAAAATTGAAAGCGTATTGGGAGGAGCGGGCGAGAAAAAACCTTTCAGCCGATATTAACCATCGCTGGTAAACATTCATTAGTACACAGTGTGTAAGCTAATGAATGGTGATAAAGAGAACATCCCTTTTTAAGTAGAGAATACTTAAAGGCATGCGATATCGATTTCGCAAGCAAAAAATATTTGCGTCGTATTACGTCTGCTGTGCTGAAGTTTTGGTGCTCAGACTGTACTTTACTATACTCCCGCCTTCTCTGATCTCTCTAAACCGAGCCATGCTTAACCACCGACTTCCCATTACATCTGCATTCATTCGTCAGAGATATAATAATTTTGTATAACTCTGGCTACTTCATAATGAATATAAATCGGCTGTAATTCACACAAAATAATGTGAAACATCCACGGAAAATCCTACGTCCTTAACCTTTCCATTACAGTTTTCCAAGTTCTGGAAATGCTACATAGCGTTTAAGTTACCCGTTTTCGGTGCAGCAATAATCGGTCGGATGATTGGATGATGAGCGGAATGGCTCAGCGGTTCTCTCTGTGGCCCGTATTTGGGAGGCCGGGGTTCGATTTCCGTGGCGGGTCTACCTGGCCCATTGGTTTTTGAGGGTTTTCCTGGGTCGCTAGGCGAATGCTGGGTAGGTTAATTACATACCCTGAATTTCCTGTCCCTCCACTTCATCTCCATTATTATTTCATATGATCTCTCAACTGGTGGTCTCTTTCAGGGTAGAGTGTCGGTGGGAGTCTCGGCGGTGCATGGCAGGATGATATGCTCCTGGTAAACACATTCTCCTCTGGCAGAGCGGTCTCTGGTTTCCGCGCCGACCTAGTGGGCCGTTTCAGGACTACGATGGGTGAGATATTGTCTGTATGGGCCTGACGAGGAGTCTCTAACTGGTCAATTGTAGGGGTCCTGCCCTCTACAATGTCGTGGATGCTTAGGACGGCTGCGCTCTTTCTTCTCTTCCCTCATCCTTCCCCGGGGGTGCTCCACTTGGGGCATACATACAACAGATCCAGTCTCATCCCCGTGCTGAATCCAGTCTAATCCAATCCAACTTCTTAGATAATTGCATTACGAAACATTTTAATACATGTGCTCGTTTTCAAATATGAGGCCTTTGTAAATCGTTATATAATATTCTAGCAATAGGTTTTTTTAATTTACGTTCGCCAACGTTAAGTCATATCGGACGATGAATGAAATGGGTGAAATGATGCTCAAATGAGTCCGGGGTCCATGAAGCTTAGAGTTACCCGACATTCGTCTTTGAGGATAAGGGAAAACCGCGGAAAAACTTATCCAGGTAGCTCGCCCTGACCGAGATTCGAACTCGGGACCTCTTGAGCGTGAGGCAGACAGGCTACCATCTACACTACGGAGGCGGGCGGCCAAATAGACTTTAGTAGATTCTTTTCTGTCTTAATAGTTTATGCAATGAAATTATATCTTTTATAACGCATGTCCGTTGGACGAAAAGGAGTTTTAAACTGTGAAAGAATTATCAAAATAGCATATACATTTTTGTCTCTTTATAATACCAGCAAGTTAAGGATTACAAAGTTGTGTAAGAAAGAAACAAAACAGTGTATCTTATAATTGGGGATCATGGACAAACTTTTTACAGCATATATGTCCATGTATATGTCCAAATATTTTCATTATGACATTAAACACGTTGGCTTACTTATATCATTTTATTATTTCTTGTTTTATATTAAAAGTAGTCTTTGAGTGATAAGGTCATTGCGCACTTGAGAATGTGGATGCGGACTTTGGGATATCAAATATGGCGCTGAGAATTCAGGAATAGTTTCCCTATTCACTACTGAATCTAGAGGTATGAATTATGATGGTGAACATGCAAAATTAAAATAAAACGAAAGTTATTAGCTAGGTGTTGACGAGCCGTTAAACCCCCCTCCACACACACACACACACACACACACACACACACACACACACACACACACACACACACACACACATACACTTTAAATGTGTAGGAAATAGGTAATATCGGACGATGAATGAAATGTTCAAAGGAGCACTGAGTCCATATTGGCGCTGAAAATTATCTGACCTCATCTCTCCAAGGTTAATGGAAACCCTCCGAGGAACAAAAGCCCGTATCCGGATAAATCAACATAACTCAACATTTGAACATGGGATTCTCGAATCTAAAGCAGACACGCTATTCCCAAATCACGGAGATGAGCTACCGTGATTTATTTCATAAGCGAATGTCTCTTACATAACAACCGAGATTAAAATCAAAAGAATAAAAATAGTTTAGGTTCCGGAATACAAGATTGCTAAGGCAGTTCTCCCAAAAAGCTTAGCATTTATTTGTTATTCTCAAAGATAATAGCCTTAAGTCTCTTAATAAGGCTTCACAGAATTTAGCTTGGTATACTAGGGTTAACATGGTTTCCCAAGACGCGGGTTCAAACCCGATGAAGAACGTAAAGTCATTATTTTGGCTTCCTTTGGAAGAGAAGAAAAGTCATTAGTTCCTTGTCATACATTTACGACCCACAGAAGAACCTCAAGTCTGATAAAGGGGCATCTAAGCAAAATTAAGCAGCCTTTTACGCCTAATATGGAATAGCATATTAAGAACCATAGCAGTTCAAGAGCAACCATTAAAAAAACACTTCTGTCAGGACTTCTGGAAGACCAATCCATCTCTTAAAGCTGCTGTGTTCCCTTTATTTTTACAAGGAAATATATAAATTCAATTATCCCTGCAAATATTTATCTTGAATAAATATGACTTTAAAAGCACATGCAGAACAGATAAAAAAACAGAAAGAACAATTCTGATGCATTACATTCAAATTGTTTATCAGTGGGCACATAAATTATTCTTGAAAAATCTTACTTGATGGAAATTTAATCGTTTTTCCGCACTAACTTAAGTTACTTTTTCCTCTCTTTCTCGTCAATGGTGACGTTAGGAGGCGCTTGGGTTCCCTCAGAACGAGGGAGCCGAAGCATCTGACTTAAGAGATGAAATCAGGGTTGAGGGGTCGGCCCAACACCTGAGATGAATGATTGATGGAGCAATTGGTGGAATGATGTTGGGGGAAACTGGAGAACCCGGAGGAAACCCACCCCAGCGCCATGTTGTCCACCAGATATCCCACTTTGCGGTTGCCTGGGATCGAACCCGGGCCGCCCAGGTGAGAGCCAAGTGGTCTAACCACTCAGCCATGGCGCGGCCACTTAAGTTATTTAACTTTGTTGTATATCGGTGTTCAATGCATGGTTGGTGATGTATGGATGACAAATTCTGAGGGAGCCAGACTTGGTACTGTCCTCCACAGGAGAGAAAGTCTCCGAGGCCGGAGACGCAGGGGGGAGACTTGGCGAAGGTTCCCACATTCTCCCTGGACAGATTTATGACATCCTATGTCAGTACAGTTACAGGCCATTCAAAATCATTCTCCTACATTTGTGAATGAATCTTCTCGGTTTTTGTGTACAGAGTGAATAGGGCATATGTTTTAACGGTTCTGCTCCTTGTGTAGCAGGCATTCTCTGTCACACACATTCGCTGTCCTTGTCCCACTGTGTAACACAGCACATACCTTTCAGGAACCTCCTTTGCGTTGCTGGACAGTAGCAGATGCACGACGATCGTGATGTGTTGTGGAAGGGCCAAGTAAATAAGAATACAATAAAATATTAATTTGTACCAAAGACCATAAAAATGTAGAAAAATTTATGCCAAAACTTTAAGTTTTAAATAAAGCCAGACTGCAAAATTCAATACCACGACCGTGATTTGAACCAAGGATCTCCAGGTTTCCGTCCGGTCGCTGTTAACTATTGAACTACCATGGCCAACGTGCCGTCATGATATTAACTTTTTCAACTGACTCGTATTTTTCCCGGTAAATCACTAGAAGCTCTCATATAGAATGAGATACGTACCTTTTGTGGCGACTCTGTAATTACTTAAGGTATTACTCGACAAAGCGTTGAGACGTATCGACCTTCAGGTGGGCAGCGCTGCTATCGTTTCTTATCAGGTCTTATCTGGTCGATTAGAGGATTGAAATATTAGTAAGTTGATGTACAGTAAGCTACGAAACAGAAATAGAGCAATTGGAAACTGCGCGTGTCTACATATGTTTTCTCGCGCCTGCCGATGTTGACAATTTGCTGTCCAGAAGACATGATTACATCTGAACAGTGTGTACATACACTGAACTCACCGTACATGTGCAATAAGCTCGGGTTAACATCTCTGTGTTGCGAATATTTTCCGATACGCCTTCTTGCTTTGCCATGTATTATGTGCAACCGGTATGTTTACCAGGAAACAATCTAGTGAGTTGGAGAATGTAATGTCATGACGGCACGTTGGCCATGGTAGATCGAAGGTTAAGAGTGATCTGACGGAGACTGGAAGAACGGTGGTTCAAATCCCAGCCATGGCATTGAACTTTCCAGTCTATCCAAATCTTAGCCTACACACGGCTAGTGCGGAAGAACAATTAAAGTTCCATTAATCAACCAAAATAGTGGTTAAACTATAAAGACTGGGACTTAAGTACTTACAGCACAGTAAGTCGTCACAAAAGCTGCATATCTCATTGTTCTAAAGGGCTTCTAAAGGGCAACTCCTCTTTGCACGTCACCGCAGGAACTGTGCTGACTATTCGGCTGTCCGTTTATTTATACTTGGCCGTATTACTTGGTATTACCCTTTCACATAGGAATTCATAAGGAACTATTGTTAAACCTTTCATTTAAAAAGTGCGCACTTAAAAGTCACGGTATATAGCATCTTAATTAGCTTTTCAAAGGGTGTGTACATCTTCAGGACCATGGCTCACAAGCCCGGGAAATACATTCTATTGGATTTCAAAGGATTATTATTCTTCATTGCATTACTCTTGTCTTGTAATCTTAATGGCTTTTAATTGCATTGTAAATGTAAACAAATATTTGAGCTAATGATTTACCATTAAAAATTTCGGTATTGATATTTCAGTGGAAATTACCTATCAGAATATTCATGTCAGCATGTTTGTGCATGTGTGCATGTGTGGGACGAAGACATAACCAAAATACCATATATAAATAGATAGAGAAATAAAAAATACAAATATAAAGGTTTAAAGTATATATACAAACACACACACACACACACACACACACACACACACACACACACACACACACACACACACACACACACACACATTAGCAAATAACGTTTACTGCGGTCACTCATTTGGAAGATTTTCGTTATTTTGAAGGATTAGTTTATAAACATTTATTTTTGTAAGGAAAATGTCTTTTATCTTGCAACGTTACTTAGGAAAATGAATGCAGTATTGAGAAGGTTTTGAGAATAATGGGTCACTTGAAACCAGGAGATTCTATAACCAGCATATTTAATACATTTACGATAGATTGTTAAAATTTATATCTGGTCACATTTACAAACCAGTTTTTTATAATATCCTTTCTTAAATAATTATGGAACAAGGTCCAATAGTGCAATTCGTATTGTTATGAACAAGACACCCAAATTTACAAGACCCTCGGTGTTCAGTGAGTAACTGTACAACCAGATCACATATTAATATCACTTCCGTAACATACTTTATAACTTTAAATATCCTCAGAGTTAAACAGTAAAGGATAGAAAACGGAGGGAAGACCTCGAGCATCACGATTTTCATAGTCATCTATTGAGGTTAATATTCTCTAAGAGGAAGAGATGATGTCAGAGAACCTCAGAAGGCTACAATTTCCCAAAAAGACAGGACACAGAGTCGCGGAAAGGCCCTATGGAAGAACTGTACTTATAACAACTGCTTTTATACGTAATATGAATTTATGAATATCATGCTTCTATAATAATAATTCCCTAAATTTTATTTTATCATAATTTGAAACATTTATAATTATTGTTAAAACTCACTTCATCGAAAGTTTCATATCACATTAAGCTGATTCACTATGCTTATAAGATAACAAACAAATGCAACTGTAAAAAGAAATAAAAATGTAACAAAAATGAGCTTGGATTATGTTATAACCATTTTTTGTTGCTTCACATTCAACTTATGTACAATAGGTAGAAGAGGCATGACCTTAAATCTAAAACCTCATAAATATATTTCACCAGAAATGTTTGTTTTGCAGTATAATGTCATTCTATCAATCTCCAAAGGCAACTATCTCTCTTGTTGTCTTATACACTATAGCACACCTGATGGGCTGAGGGAAAGGAGTCAAAGCAGTTGTACGGAAAATCACGATGGGAGTGGGGGACAAGAAGAGACACTTATACCACTTCCCTTATTACTTGTGACAAAATTATGGGAAATTGACTAGTGTCACCACTAAATGAGGTAAAACTTATTGGCAAGCGTGGGAAATCATCCAGTGCCATTTGTTGGCAAGGGTGACAGAAAGGGAAGTTTTACTGAGTTAAAATTTGGTGGCAAATGCTTTGCGGTTGAAAATGCGCTCACATGTAATGGTATATTTTCTGAGGGTAACTTCCGCAGGATAAGGGAATCTCCTCAACTGTGGTGGTTACAGTTTAGCATCACTAATACGGCAATGCCCACCTTAATTGCAGAGTCCATCACTTGTTCAATCATCTCATGCAGGCATCTATTTGACCATATCATATGACTATAGATTACCACTCCTTAAAGGATAAATAAATAAAAATGAAGTACCAGCAACGGCAGCGCTCGTCATAGTCATCGACCTGTGATCTCAGGACTGTGATCAGCTTGCTTACATCTTTGAAAAGAAGCGATCCTATATATGCTAGGCTGGATGGGAGTGGAGTGAATGTGATTAAGAAACCGAGTCACTACACCAATATACCCAAATAAAGTACCAAAGTTCCTATATTCAAGAAACCTTTACTCTGAAGCCAGATTACATAGAAATATAAAATAAACAATGTAGATAATTGGACTCTAGTAAATAAAACTTTTGAGTATAATACAACACTTCCCCTATTTTATGTATATAGAAGACAGAGTAAAAATAATTAGTATCCCAACTATTTCATTGGCATAATTTTAAGAACTAAAAGTGCTTGTTGAATACTTTAATTCAAAAAGGAACAGTCTTGTATTCGAATTTTAGTATTTTCTACGAATGGGACACAAAATATTCAATAAGAGCCTCTCCCCATACTGTTTTACCTGGAAAAAGCTGTAACAATTTAGATTCTATTAAAAACTGCCCAGAGGGTTTTTATTGAAATACTGTGCGTTTAGAACATTTTAATGATCAATGAAGCATATTTCTTATATAATCTGGGAGTACTTTCTGATGTCCTCTTCTTTCAGAAGAAGCTTTGTATAATTGAGGAGCATTTTTTCGAAACTCGATAAATGCAACACATACAGTTTTCCATAAAATGAGTATTTCTATTTTCATCTAGATATATACGTTTCAACAGGTTGATTTTTACGTTATTTCTAAATGATATAGACATAATTTTCTGTAATGAAATAATTAAAATTTAATTTTTTGACGGTATATAGGAGTTTGACTTTTGCAATTTTCTTTAAAAACACTGTATACGAGGGTCGTTTGACAATTCTGGTAAAAATCCAAGAATATATATTTATTCAAAGTCTCCATTGAAGGTATACACTTGGTCCAGCGATGTTCCAGGTTTGTCATCCTGTCGGAGAAGTAGGTTCCGTCAAGATCTGCAAAATACTCGTTGATGGTGACTATCACTTCTTTGATGAAAATTTCTTACCCTCAAGCCAAATTTTCAAGTTAATTCAGGGCTAGAAAATGATAATAAGTTATTAAATGTAATAAAAGGGAGAAGTAAAAGACAAGAACTATTGCACCACTGATTATATCTAAATTTGGGGAACACACTTTTGTGTTGAAACAGGAACTTTTGCTTGTTCAGAGTCATTATTCATTTAAATGTTTTTAATAAGTTATCGCCAATAATTAATTAAATGTGTTCAATAATTGTATATATTTGAGAACAGTAGAAGGTGTATTTCGTTTATGTTTGTGAAATTAAAAATATAAATTTCTGTGTAATATGTTATATCATGTACATGGGCAGGTATAGGTAACAAAAACCTTGCACTCTGGTGAGCTTCGCCCAGAAAAGGGCGGAAGTAGGACAATGCATTGGTGTTTCAATTATTTAGGGTACCGTTAGACGAGTCAACAAACAGTTAGCTTTCTCCTTCTTGACTTGGAGGGATTCAATATAGGCATATAGGGGTAAAAGTATCGTGGGGCCCATTTGATTCTATTCTGTTCATTTCTTCTAGTGTGTTCACTGGCTGATTAATTACGCCACCATGCGACGCGTTAATTTAATTACGGTACCATAGCAGAAATATTGTAAGCGGTCACTGCCGGTTGAGAGTGCTATCTGAAGGTGCCCGTGTTCCATGGGGCAGTAGATAAACAATTAAATTAAGTGTTCAGAAAATATCGGTTGTTCTGTTGTTGTCTCGGGCCTACCAACTGAGAACCCAAGAGTCCATGTAGTAGACACAGTTTACGGTAGCCGGAGGCAACAACAAAACGACAGCGGAGACCGAGGAAGGAATCCCGACTTCGAGCCCAGGTACGTAAGCAGTGGGAAGCGGAACGAACAACATTTCTGACCCAGAGTTAAAAATACCATAAAATATGTAATAATGAACCGCACAAACAAGCAGTAAACAAGCAATTGTATTTCTACTGTTTCTATTTAAAGATGTGTTTGCCATTTTATTTATAGATGGTAGAAATATGATTTTCGTGCACCATTTTAATGCATGATAAAGTGCATTAATCGAGGGAGATATTACATTACCTGAGAACTTGCATTAGAACAAAAGTAATTTTGGTTGGTGAGTATGGCAAAACCGTTAATGAGTGACTACCAATTCCAAATCATTATATCTTAAATGACTAATAACATTGTGAAAACCACGTGAAAATTGATAATTGCCCAGGATAAGTATCCTGAACGAATAAGAAAGGTTATTTATAATGTGCGGATCGAATTCACTCAGTAATTCAATCCGCTTTAAACCTTTAACTTGAATAAATAAACTTTCAGTGAATTCCCCTAACTTTCATTATTTATAATCAACAATGGAGATTTTATTGAGAAAATACAGTGCTGGAACTAAGTTTTATCGTAAAAAGGGACAGAAGCTGTTTCCAGAAAGATTGTTACATAAAATACATTTTGGCAACCAAAATAGGTACCTAATATATTTATTTCATTTTGAGTATATATAGTCACATTTTAACAACGACAAACTTGCATCAGTGGTAATCCCTTCTGTTAGGTGGCTTCATAAGTAAAGTCAGCTTTTGGATTTTTGTAGTTTTGGAAAATTTATTGGGCTTCTCTAGTTTACCAGTGCTATATAGCTAGTGTTGCGTATATTGCGAGCGTGTATCAGTCTTCAGTTGTTAATAAACAATCAAATAAATCAAAATAAAATAGAGATATGAAATAGAAATAATAAATAAATAAAATGAAGATAACAAAGTGTGAACATATTGTCCATCTACATCACTACAGCAACCGCTGCCGCAGCTCGAAGAATACGTGAAGTGGAAGGAGAAGGTGTCGTTAGTAAGCATGTGGCACAGCAATAGTTCCAAAGTTTCAACAATGGAGACGAAAACACTCCACATTTACCACGTTCTGGAAGACCTGAAATGTGGAGTATTGAGGATACATGCCAAGATTTGGGACAAAGTCCGTAAAACACGACACGCAGTCTTTTAGAGGAATTTGTTGCATCAAAAGATACCAATGCGTTGACACATTAAGACACTTGGAAAATCATACAGAAGCTGTAGAACTGACACCTCAACAGGGTGAACATAGATCGTATATCTTCGTCAGCTTATCCGTATTCCCATGAATGATAGATTTGCCGGAAGAATTGTCACATGTGATGAAAAATAAGTATATTATCGAAAACCTGATGTCTTGAAACAGTGGATTGATTTCCACCACCTGCTAAAGCCATCGATAGAAAAGTAATTTCGGTCCCAAAGTAATGTGTTTTGAATGTATGATTCATTGGGAGTTTGTTCCAAATGGGCGGGTGATTGATGCGGATCTATACTCTGAACAACTGGAACGAACTCATTGAGGCGGTCCGGCCCGAGCGAACCACGCCGAGCTCTCCCTTGTGCTCAACGCCTCACAATTAAGGATCGGTGGCGTGAGCAGGTTAAGGAAAGGGAGATTGTAGTCGGTTCGAGATGATATGTAGCTCCCTCATGAGAACTCTCATTTGTACTTCAGGAGTGGGTGTGTCCTCACTGGTTGTGGGTTAATGATGACACCTCGGATCTGGAAGAAAGAAGTTTATTGTAGTCCTTAGGCTCCTACGCTCGCCACCGTAAAGTCGTCGTCAGTGTGGTTGTTGAGGTAAGCGTCACTGTCAATATTGTGATGTGAAGCACGGAGGCAGTAGCGCTGCGTAGTCGAATTGGATATACTTATCGTCTTCCCTATATATTACTCGTTGGGCTAACTCTCACTGGAGAGATTGTTAAACATTGCTCTTTGTCTCTGTGCATGGCGCGGAAATATAGTTCTTTGGCGGCGCCGAATACGCGTCCGTCTCACGTAGAACTCAGGACCAAAGTGATCTTACTAGCAAAACCTAGTTTCCGCCATCCCTTTGAATTACCTCCACTTTAGGTACTTCTCGGAGTTTGCAAAATCACATGAAACAAATATCAATTTTCTATTGGCTTTTAAATATCCCCACTTGAGATCAGTGTTGAGAATTTCCAGTTTCGGACTTAACATCAGAGACGCTTTCTCTAACGGTCCGCGTGCAAAAATTTATGCTAAGGCATGAGCTCTGCGAGTCGGTCGAAATCTTATAGCCTGTTGTCAGAAGCACGCATGGAATTTTAACAATGGGTAGGTTTACGACTGGAATGCACCAAATTTTCCTTGAGAGCAAAACAGACAATAGAGTAGGGTTGTTTGTTTACATGGGCTTATAAAGGGAGTTTACTGACCTTCGTAAAGGGGCCTTGTCACTGTGGCGGTCTCCGGAGTATATGCTAGCATTTTGGCATACGTCTATTCTGGAATACGTCATTTATTTATATTTGTAAATCTATCATTTATTTATATTTATTCGTTTGTGTCAATGTCTTTCTGATATCAGGTTATATGTCGTCTCAGTGTTCTTAGGTGACAGGGGCTGCTTCATCATGTAACTTTGAGATGGAGATACCCAGTATTAATTAACCGAAATAGAGCTATATTGCAGCAAGACAATACAACACCGATACTACATGAACAACGGAGGAGAAAGTTCAGGAATTGCGAGGAATCGAACTGCTATCACATCCTGATACAGCATTCAGGCCTCATCTCGCACCATCAAATTACCATCTTTTTCGATCCACGGCACATTTTCTACGTGGAAGGAATTTTGACAAACACTGAAGCAGTGCAAGTTCGTGTCACCGAATACCTCACATCAAAAACCATATACTGGTACTATCGTGGCATAACAAGCTTTGCTGAACGATGGCTCAAAACCATAGATTTTAATGGTTTATATGTGCTTTCAACATTAGTTAATTGCTTGTCATAAAATGTTCGAAATAATTGTTTTTATTAAACAATGACATTACTTATGTGACAGTATCTATTCTAATGAATATTTCCTGGATTATTGTATATTAATCAAAAAGCGTAAGAACAACTATTAAGAAAATCACGTTCGAAAGCGTCCCGTGTAAAGTATAATTTGGGATGGGAGATTTCGTTAAAATCCTCGTATCGATACGTTGGAAGATGTTGCACTTCAATACCAAGTGCGGCACTTAACGGACTCTCTCTTTTTGAGTTATACTGTCCACACACGTACACTGTTTTGTCTAAAATGCTTTTCTTTTTATTTCTGGAAATCTCAAAGACATGCACATCAAATGAAATCTCAGTATTAAAATTTGTTGGTGGACTGCAATACTTCATGTGACATAGGTATGTAATAGAGAAACTAATAGAAAGTAAATTAACACCCAGATTATGTTTAAATGGTAAAAGTAAAAAAAAAAAAAAATAAACTTCACTATATTCCGAAAGATGTACAGACTATGCTCCAGGAAGTATGTACAAGGACAAAGAGGCAGGCTTGCAAATGAATAAAACCATAACAGACTGCCCCCGTAGCTCAGTCGATAGAGCACCTACTTGCCGTGCTAGGGGTCCCGGGTTCGATTCCCGGCGGTGGGCGTGGGGACTTTTCTCCGACCAAAATAATTCCCAATCTTCCCCAGAGACTGGAAGTATGAATGAGAGTGTGAATGTGTGTGTGATCTAATGCCTAAAAACCAAAGATAACGAGTTAACACCTTCAGTATGTTCCAAAGGAGAACGGCCGCCGATATGACCATAGCAGTTAAAGCCGGAGTATAAATGGAACAAGGAAAAAAAAGAAGAAAAACATAACACAACTTACGACCAACAGACATGAAACTCCCATTACAGTGCAGAAAACAATACAAACATATGACGTAGCAGAATATGTATATTTAGGACAGTCATCCTTATCAAGGTCAGGGCAGCAAGAGAATTAAAGAGGAGAATAGCCCAGGTATGGAGATCTCTCAGGTCCCTCCAGTTTATACAAGGAGACAGAACGCTAAGCAGAGGACTTAAGCTGGAAGCACTAAATAAAACATTTAAATAAATAAATGAATGAATAGATAAAATTCTGCAATACCGTACCCGGGCACCTAATTTCTGAAGCCAGGTTATAAATATTCCAAACATTTATACTTTTCTCAAATAGTAAGCTGCTGTTTTTTCATATCCCTTAGCCACACAAAATGAATGGAATGTCAAAGCCACCACATAGTAACCAGTTTCTAATAGATTTGTGTGTCGCTTAAGTCTTCTGTGTTACGCTGTTCCCATTGTATATATCGGAAAATACATATATAAAAGGTCACTTCTGCAACGTTTATCTGGATTAACATGAAGTAGATAAAATAAGGGTTTGCTAATTGTTTAATTTGTACCATTTCCTTCGTTTCGTTTACAACAAACTTTGCAGTTTGCAGAAACATTGCCAAAGGGTATACATTACCTGTAATAAACTAGTGTACCTGTGTCCTCGCCTCATTTCCGATCTCTCCTTACGGATGCCACTCTGAGCTACTTTTTTCTTTTCATCTTGTAAATGCGCACTCAAATCTGCGAACATGTGAGCAATATATCTCAGATGGATTGATGCTCCTAATCCACAAAGCATAGCTAGTGATGTTTTTGTAAGGAGGGTGAAGTGGTAAAGCGACTGCACAGTGCCGTCTTAGGATTTGTATAGATACGCCCCAGTGTTAAAAATCAATCTAAACATCGTAATCTAAAGGCACACACAAACACAGAGACACACTCACACACAGAGGTGTCGTTGAAGAGTCATCCTTGTTCGTCTAGAGGGAGCCTTCGACGTTTTGCCATCCCGGGTCTCTGTCCCTTACTGGCGTTATGATAGATTTATAATAATAGAAGGTGGATAGATGGTGGTTTCTTTTATATAAAGTATCGCAAGTTGTAGAATGAAAGAGAGGATACGTTGTTAATTATACGAGACTATTGAGCCTATGATAATCCTAAGGTGAATCGTGACGCTTGTAGATTTCCCCGGGGTCAATGTCATATATCCCGAGGCCTTGGATAAGTTCATTGAACCTGTAGGGAAGACGGGAACAGAATTTATGAGAGAAGTTGAGGATATAGTCATTTAATAATCTAGCCGAATTTACTTCTCTTTATGCTGGCAACCCCCATTGGGAAGCTCAGTAGCGGTAACATAGGAGGTCATGTTTGTTATGCCTTGGCCGACTGCTATATATTTCAGCCTCGGCAACTCATTGCTTTCATTCGTGACAGGGTAACGTCATGGAAGAACTTCGCAAACTTTCCGCATTGGCGCTACTGTCTCTCTAAACGTTACTAGCCGGAAATAGTATTCAACAATTAACAATGTTTTAGGAACAGTAAGATTTTACACTAAATTTCAAGTAAAATAACAGCTTATTATGGTGAGATTTGAAGCACAACGTGTCATAAGTACATATTACATGCTTTAGGAATGTTTATATCGCAATATAAAGGCAAGTATCGTGACAATCATGAGAGATATCTTTGGTAGCACAAGCAATGTTAGTAATGGCACTTTTCTGCTAGCTTGAGGAAGGTGTTATTACTATTATTATTATTATTATTATTATTATTATTATTATTATTATTATTATTATTATTATTATTATTATTATTATTATTATTATTATTATTATTATTATTATTACTACTACTACTACTACTACTACTACTACTACTACTACTACTACTACTACTACTACTACTACTACTACTACTATTATTATTATTATTACAAACGTTCGCGTTAAGTTCTTCCAGGTCTTAAACATGACAGTTTACACATTTTCTTTAAAATTCAGATGCAGTGCTGATGTGTCACTTTTGCAAGAAGTGAGGGACAAAAGTAAAGGAATAAGTTCACAAGAGCTTCCAGTTGAGAGTGGTCCAAGGAAACAGTGGCTTCGCCTCCTTTCACGGTAAGATTTTGAAGCAAATTCGAATTTGAATACTTCCATGTTATTATCTTTTGTATCATTTTATGGTTGCATAATACCTGGGCTTTAGAGCATTACACTGCAAATACTTTTTCCTGCTATTTTCTTTGTGTGGCATCCATTACAGCATGATGGAAAATAGGAGCATTTAGATGCTACCAACATAATTAGTACACGTTACTATCACAACATATCCGCTTAACATAATCAAATTGTATTCATACAATGTGTTTACACAATATAATTTAGTCACTTCCTCAAAGAGAAAATACTTTTACATTAATATAAGTTTACAACATGTCTTGAAAGGTTTTAAATAGATCCTGTAACACAGACAGTTTTTCTACAATCTGTATTACAAATGGCATATAAACTTGTTTTACAGTAACTTAAATCTTGCAGATTGCAAAGGTGTGTTTAGATTATCACAAATTTGTTCACCGGTAGGAAAATATTATAAATCACACTAATTTTTGTTTAATTCACCTTGAAGGAAGCTATACTTAATGTGTCTGTGATTTGTGTTGCATGATGCTTGATAACTGATAATTTTAATACAACTGTGGTTATCTGAGTACATTGTAATTTTGGATTTTACACTGAAAAGTACTTCAATGAGATTCTTCTAAAGCTGCATTTGCTTTCAGCAGTGTGCAGGAGCAACATATTATGCTTCTGACGAGGATTTTGCCACAATACTCTGTTTTCTTGAGCTCCATAAGACTATGAAACCAGTTGTACTTTTTGGTCCATCATTTCACTTGCAAAATTTTAATGGCAGTATACCTCTACTTGAACTTCATGTTCAGTTTCGGATTAATAATGGATTAATTGATTACAGAGTTCACAGCATAACTCAGGCCAGGATGAGTCTTACAGGCAAACTATAGGAGACTTCCCACTGCTTCACAACATGGAAAGTTTATTGGAGTTTGATGATCTTCCTCTTGTAGTTTCTCTTCTGTGTTTGCTGTTTCTCCCTGCTTCTTGGTCTTCTTTCCTTTGTCACCATTTTCTTTTTCCTTTGACTTATCTTGATGACATATAGCTTCCATACTACAGTTTCTTACTTCTTGATTAACATATTTTGTTTGGATTAGATTCCGTGTTCCGTCACATTTATTTCCATTCCATGATAATTATTTGGCTTGCTGTCGACTGTTGCTTTAAATTTTCATTTAAACTTTTCATTAGCTTTTCAATATATTCAGTACTTTAAACTCATGACTATTCAATCATCGACATGTATTGCTACAAACATTGCAATTTCATTCCTTTCATTTTTAAATACAGATCTATCAGATTTCAGTTGTTTAAGATTGTGAGATTTCAGAAAATTAGTAAACACCTTACTCCACTATAGTATAGATTATTTGAGACCTTGAAATGCTTCCTTCAGTTTGCATATTTTGTTTGGAAATTCATATCTTTCAGGTATTTGCATGTTTACTTCTTCTTTAAGTTATCCATGTGGGAATGCCGATTTTATATCCAACATTCATTTGCTTTTCTGCAGTAAGAGCACACAGTGTCCTTAAGAATTTCAATGAACAACTGAGTTGTATATTTCTTCAAAACATAGATTGTACTTTCTGTGTTGGCATCCTCTTCTAAATAAACATAACTTACATTTTCCATCATCTTTTATTATAAGTATCCAATGGCTTGTAACAACTTCTTTTCCCATTACTTCACTTTTATCCAGAAGTTCCTATTTACCACTTGCTTTGAAGCTTTGTTTTCTTACATCAATTGCTTCAAGCCATATTCCTTTTTCTTCACTTTCCGTGCATTATTTACACGTTAACATATCATAATTTTCATCAACTTCCACTCAGTAGTCTTGAAATATTCTGGGCGTTCTGAATTCTCTTATTGGTCTTATATTTTGATTTAGATTTCCTTCAACATTGTCCATTTCCATAACATGCTTCAGTGGTGTTACTTTGTTACAGTTGGACTTTGGTTCACTAAATGGACATCAGTATAAGAGCATCACTCCACATTTAATTTTCAAGATGAGAGTCAATCAATAGTTCTTTGCATTTATTTATTAGAGTTCTATTTATACTTTCAGCAGTATCAATATGTTCAGGTGTATGGGGAATGGTGTAGTTTATCATTGTTCCTTTAGTTCTGCACCAATTCTTGAAGTTATTACTCTGATATTCACCTCCATTGTCACAGCATATTTTAGAAACATTTAAGTTCACAAATTTACAAATCTTTTAAGAAAATCTTCAGCTTTATCTTTCCAACTTTACTTTCCAACAAATATACCTTCACAAAATGTGTGTGTGTGTGTGTGTGTGTGTGTGTGTGTGTGTGTGTGTGTGTGTTCATCAGCGCTTGTCATGAAATAATTTTTGCTATCATGAGTAGAAGGGCTGATATTTCCACACATATATCAGTTTGTATTACCCGTAAAGGTCATTGCCTTAAATCTCACTTGGTTAAGCGGTTTTCTTGCTATCTTGGCTTGGTGGCATATTTCAGAAAATGAAAAGAAATGTGTAGTGTTTAACGCCCGCTTTTACTACATGCGGCATCACAGGCGATGACACTGGTGATACATGAAATGAAGATGGAGCACCGGTGGAATGAGATGGCGGGGAAACCGGAGATCCCGGAGAAAACCCACCCCAGCGCCGTGTTGTCCACCACAAATCTCACTTTGTGGTCGCCTGGGATCGAACCCGGGCCGCCTTGGTGAGAGCCAAGCGGTCTTACCACTGAGCCAAGGCGCGGCCGCATATTTCTGAGTTAACATCATTAATGCATTATTTCATTATATTAGGAAATACACTTAAAATGTGAGGAATTTTCTTTAGATCTTCGAAATGTATGTAACCACGTTCCCGGAGCCAAAGCATATCTTTTATTATCCAAACTTCATGTTCACTAAAAAAGCAAGTATACCTTTTTCTGTTACAGGTTTCACTGACAGGTTTATTGTTAGACCAGGTACACAACTGACATTTGTCATTATAACTCTATCTGTCTCCACTACCTTGCCTACCACGGTAGCGTAGATGGTAGCACGTCTGCCTCACATTCAATAGTTCCCGAGTTCGCATCTCGGTCAGGGTGAGTTACCAGGATAAGGTTTTTTTTACCGGAGTTTTCCCTTATCCTGAAAGTCGAATGTCGGTTAGCTCTAAGCTCCATGGACCCTGGACACA
This sequence comes from Mantis religiosa, assembly GCA_030765055.1. Taxonomy (NCBI): domain Eukaryota; kingdom Metazoa; phylum Arthropoda; class Insecta; order Mantodea; family Mantidae; genus Mantis; species Mantis religiosa. The sequence goes on from CM060950.1 coordinate 120,084,954, forward strand.
TTTGAGCATCATTTCACCCATTTCATTCACCGTCCGATATGACTTAACGTTGGAGCATGTAAAATTACAACAACAAAAAAAAGGTATCCACTTCTTCCTTTTTGTTATCAGGCATTCAACATTCTTGAAAGGTTGATTTCGATGTTTCTTGTAGTTCCTGCATTTGAAAGTTGTTTTACATTGTCATGTTGCAATTAGAGCACTATTCACAGCGCAGTTTGTATCACTTTTCTCACTAACTTCTTCTATACTTCTTTCTTCAGTTGTCAGAAAAGCCACCTTTTTCACTCTTCCTGTTGTTATTGTGACTTTGTGAGTTCGTATTATTAAAAGACCAATTTGCAGAAATTCAAATCGTTCTTTATTGTCGTAGAAATACTCTCTGTTCAATCCTTACGTAACAGCATTATGTCACATACACAACCACAGTCTACCAAGGTCGATGACCACGACAAACAGCGTTATGATTACACCTGTTCACAGCAACAGCTCTCGTTACAACTGCTTACTCTGTTTACGACTGCCTCTCAGCGAGTCGTCACTTCCTTAAATATCTCAGTGATAATTCGAGACTGTTCTGTAACAATGAAGAAATGGAATGTTCTATCACCTTCCAGAAGCGTAACTTAACCTGTGCCGGCAAGTACTTTATCTCCACTATCTTTATTTGCCGGCTCTTTGTGTGCACAAACCGCGCTATTGTAGATAACGGGTTCGCGACATTATTATCACTGCTATTCTCGTTCCTAAAGTAGCACTTTTCTTCTGGACGACTTGTTTTCCTGCACGTCCCACAAGCTGGATATACCTTTTTATTTCAGTCAACACAATTTCTTTTTCTGAAGTGACAATTTTATGTGACATGGCTAAATTTTTAACATACTTATCATTGCTTTTTTGTTTTTCAGGGCATTCTGTGATCTTATGACCTTTACGTTTGCATTCAAAATATTTTAAAGTTTGTTTACTTTTAAGTTTTATAAGCTTGAAATGCTACACCTGTTGCTTCTGCTGCTGACTTTCTGCAGTTTTACTCCTGGCTTAGCCTGGCTTTGAGGTCTTTCAACGTTCTGTTTCCTTCTGGGGTCGAATCCTGAGCAGTAGCAAACTGCTTATAATGTTCAGGGAGAATGTTTATATCTTGGCTATGGCAATGACTTCACTCCGATTTCCGCTTAGGCGCTTAAGCTATAAAGCTGTGTTTTACATATAGCATTAGCCATCATAGCCTTGCATTAATCATATCTATAGTTGAAGAATTCTTTTTGGTGTTGGATTCTCTGTTGATTCTCTGATTCTCGTCACCATTCACTATCTCATGCAACTTTCTTGCGCAATACAATACTGATACTTCCAGTACCCAAAAATGGATAGGTATCTACATTTTTTAATTTTGCGATTGCAGTAACTTCGTCTGTAATTGTTTTCCTGTTTTTAGTTTTTATTTATTGTCTTAGACTTCACTTTTTCACTCACAAACTACACATTATATCCACGCAGTTTTATAACTTTATTTCTGGCGTTTAAGTTCTGGGCCCATAACCTGTTATCACTGTATTATTATTTTTAATTTTGCACAAAACATGAGCTTTATTACAGTGCACTGCAAATACTATTCACCGTTATTTTAATACTTTGTGTGGCGCACATTTGTTCACTCCGACATAGCGAGACCTGCTACCAAGATGATTATTACGTCCTGCGCCGTGGCGTAGCGGGATGAGGGAACATGCCTTGGTCCCTGGCCACAGAAAGCGGTCCGGGTTCGATCCCACCCATGGGCTTCGCGGGTATAGGATCATTCTAGTCATAGTCATTCTCATCCTAGTCTTCGTCATCCTCATCCCAGTCATCGTCATCCCCATCCTAGACAGTCGTCCTCATCCTAGTCACAGTCGTCCCCATCCAAGTCATAGACACCCCCATCCTAGTCACAGTCCTTATCGTAGTCACAGTTGTCCTCATCCTAGTCATCGTCATCCTAGTCACAGTCGTCCTCATCCTAGTCACAGTCGTCCTCATCCTAGTCACAGTCGTCCTCATCGTAGTCACAGCCGTCCTCATCCCAGTCATAGTCATCCCCATCCTTGTCAGAGTCATCCCCATCCTAGTCATCGTCATCCCCATCCTAGTCGTAGTCATCCCCATCCCAATCATCGTCATCCTCATTCTAGTCATCGTCATCCTCATCCTAGTCATAGACATCCTCATCCTAATCACCGCCATCCTTATCGTAGTCATAGTCACCCTCATCCTAATCACAGTCGTCCTCATGCTAGTCACAATCGTCCCCAGCCTCGTCACAGTCGTCCTCATCCTAGTCATAGTCATCCTCATCCTAGATCGTCATCCGCATCCGAATCATAGTCTTCCTCATCCTATTCATCGTCATCCGCATACTAGTCATAGTCATCCTCATCCTAGTCATAGTCGCCCTCATCCTAGCCATAGTCATCCTCATCCTAGTCATAGTCATCCTCATCCTAGATCGTCATCCGCATCCGAATCATAGTCTTCCTCATCCTATTCATCGTCATCCGCATACTAGTCATAGTCTTCCTCATCCTATTCATCGTCATCCGCATACTAGTCATAGTCATCCCCATCCTAGTCGTAGTCATCCCCATCCCAATCATCGTCATCCTCATTCTAGTCATCGTCATCCTCATCCTAGTCATAGACATCCTCATCCTAATCACCGCCATCCTTATCGTAGTCATAGTCACCCTCATCCTAATCACAGTCGTCCTCATGCTAGTCACAATCGTCCCCAGCCTCGTCACAGTCGTCCTCATCCTAGTCATAGTCATCCTCATCCTAGATCGTCATCCGCATCCGAATCATAGTCTTCCTCATCCTATTCATCGTCATCCGCATACTAGTCATAGTCATCCTCATCCTAGTCATAGTCGCCCTCATCCTAGCCATAGTCATCCTCATCCTAGTCACATTCGTCCTCATCCTAGTCATAGTCATCCTCATCCTAGTCATAGTCATCCTCATCATAGTCATAGTCATCCTCATCCTACTCACAGGCGTCCTCATCCTAATCATAGTCATCCTCATCCTAGTCACAGTCGTCCTCATCCTAGTCATAGTCGTCCTCATCCTAGTCATAGTCATCCTCATCCTAGTCATAGTCATCCTCATCCTAGTCATAGTCATCCTCATCCTAGTCATAGACATCCTCATCATAGTAATGGTCGTCCTCATCCTAGTCATAGTCATCCTCATCATAGTCATAGTCATCCCCATCCAACTCACAGGCGTCCTCATCCTAGTCACCGTCGTCCTCATCCTAGTCATAGTCATCCCCATTCTAGTCATAGTCATCCCCATCTTAGTCACAGTCGTCCTCATCCTAGTCACCGTCGTCCTCATCCTAGTCATAGTCATCCCCATTCTAGTCATAGTCATCCGCATCCTACTCACAGGCGTCCTCATTCTAGTCTAAGCCGTCCCCATCCTAGTCATAGTCATCATCATCCTAGTCATAAATTATCTCCATCCTAGTCACAGTCGTCCCCATCCTAGTCATAGTCATCATCATCCTAGTCATAATCATCCCCATCCTAGTCACAGTCGTCCTCATCCTAGTCACAGTCGTCCCCATCCTAGTCACAGTCGTCCTCATCCTAGTCATAGTCATCCCCATCCTAGTCATGGTCATCCTCATCCTAGTCATAGTCATCCCCATCCTAGCCAGTCACACTCATCCTAGTCATAGTCATCCTCATCTCAGTCATAGTTATCCCCATCCTAGTCATAGTCATCCTCATCCTAGTCATAGTCATCCTCATCTTTGCCATAGTTATCCCCATCCTAGTCATAGTCATCCTCATCCTAGTCATAGTCATCCTCATCTTTGCCATAGTTATCCCCATCCTAGTCAGAGTCATCCCCATCCTAGTCATAGTCATCCCCGTCCTAGTCGTAGTGATCCCCATCCTAGTCATCGTCATCCTCATTCTAGTGATCGCCATCCCCATCCTAGTCATAGTCGTCCTCATCCTAGTCACAGTCGTCCTCATCCTCGTCATAGTTGTCCTCACCCTAGCCATAGTCATCCTCATCCTAGTCACAGTCGTCCTCATCCTAGTCATAGTCATCCTCATCATAGTCATGGTCGTCCTCGTCCTAGTCGTAGTCATCCTCATCCTAGTCGTAGTCGTTCTTATCCTAGTCACAGTCGTCCTCATATTAGTCATAGTCATCCTCATAGTAATGGTCGTCCTCGTCCTAGTCGTAGTCATCCTCATCCTAGTCGTAGTCGTTCTTATCCTAGTCACAGTCGTCCTCATATTAGTCATAGTCATCCTCATCATAGTCATAGTCCTCCTCGTCCTAGTCATAGTCATCCTCATCCTAGTCGTAGTCGCTCTCATCCTAGTCACAGTCGTCCTTATCCTAGTCATAGTCATCCTCATCATAGTCATAGTCCTCCTCGTCCTAGTCATAGTCATCCTCATCCTAGTCGTAGTCGTTCTTATCCTAGTCACATTCGTCCTCATAATAGTCATAGTCATCCTCATACTAGTCGTCGTCATCCTCATCTTAGTCATAGTCGTCACTATCTTATTTATAGTGGTCCACATCCTAGTCGCAGTCATGTCCAACCTAGTCATACTCGTCCTCATCCTAGTCATAGTCGTCCTCATCCTAGTCATAGTCATCCTCATCATAGTCATAGTCCTCCTCGTCCTAGTCATAGTCATCCTCATCCTAGTCGTAGTCGTTCTTATCCTAGTCACATTCGTCCTCATAATAGTCATAGTCATCCTCATACTAGTCGTCGTCATCCTCATCTTAGTCATAGTCGTCACTATCTTATTTATAGTGGTCCACATCCTAGTCGCAGTCATGTCCAACCTAGTCATACTCGTCCTCATCCTAGTCATAGTCGTCCTCATCCTTGTCACAGTCTTCCTCATCCTAGTCAGAGTGGTCCTCATCCTCGTCACAGGCGTCCTCGTTCTCGTGATAGTCGTCTTCATAATCATAGTCCTCCTCATACTAGTCATAGTCGTCCTCATTCTAGTCATAGTCATACTCATCCTAGTCACAGTCATCCTCATCCTAATCATAGTCATGCTGATCCTCATTATAATCATCCGCATCCTCATCATCATCCTCCTCGTCCTCCTTGCCCACCTCGCCCTCCTCGACCTCCTCGTTCTCCTCGTCTTCCTCGTCATCGATATCGTACGAGTCGAGATTTTCAAGAAAATCGCCCTACCCCAAATTACATTTTAGTGCCGCTAGAAACGCCACTAGAATGCACTAGAAACGTTACTAGAATTCACTAGAAAGGTACTTAGAATTCACTAGAAATAAGTGCTTTCCGAAATCTTTGATGTTTCACAAAACGATTTTTATTAAAGTACTGTATATTTCGGACAGATATTTTCATGACAAACAAAAATGTTGACTTCAATTTTCTGAGGATAGCTTCTGATGTTCTGCTCATTTCGAAGGAATTCTGTAGACTGGTCTGTAAAGATTATGATACCAAATAGGGAATTTTAGTTTTGGTATGTTGCTAATTGATGTTGACAAAACAGTTGAATGTATAAGATAGATTGTTGATTGTTTTTGTGTGTTGAATTAACAGGAAGTAATAAAACACGATCTGTTAATTTTTTTCAGAACACTCGTATATTGGTTCCGAAACCTTCACCTTGGCCTCCGCCGTAACTGCTTGGAATATGCTGTGTTTATGATGATATCGATGATGTTCAGGTGGTGGTGTGATGAAGAGGCTCTGAAGGCGATGAGGGCAAAGGTACGCCACCTCCCTGACAGGCATTACTCTGGGCGTTAGAAGAGGCTCCACAGTATCCACCGCCGCTGTAGTCCTGAGATGCAGCTCTGGACTCAGCGGAACTACCACCACCCCAGCCATCGCCGCAGCCACCTGAAGAGCCAGCATTAGAGGACGCTCCGCTATGCCTGCCGCCGGAGTAAGATTTGGTACCAGAACCAGCATTGAATGATGCTCCGCCCCCAAAGCCACCGCAAGACTGTGCACTGCCAATGTCGTGTGATGAGACCTAAAGGACCAGAAAGATGAAGACTGGAAGTTCTCGACTCTGATCTAGTTCCGCTGCAGCCTCAGGATCCTGCTGCATGGGCTTTTCCAACTTATTTTCTTTTAAAATTATTCATGTGTGTGATTCATCTCGATCCGTGTTCGTGATTTGCTGGTTAAAGTCACTCAACTCTTTTTCTTCTCCTAATTCGTTGACATTTAAATGGATTATATGAGCAGAAAGATGGTGAGTGTTAACACATTAAATTTTGTGAAGTACTCTCTTGCCACGGAGCCACGCAGTAATTGGCAAAGGCGGCACTTAGTTATCTGAAAAGGAGCTTCTCCTCCTTGGCCGGATTCCCCCCTTTTTTTAGATGTAGTAGAACCGCCGATCCCGCCTTTAATTTGGACCTTTGGTCTATTTTGGCCTCCTTAGGTGCTGCGTTTTTAAGATTGGTTTCGTCTTATTTTGGCACTTGAAGTTTTTGATGACTTAGATCTTTTTCTCTTAGATTTTCTCGATTTGTTTCTGCACTTTCTATCTGTATCCCAATTACTTTCTTAAGTGGCATTTGGGTCGGTTGATGTTGTTAATCCATAATTTTGTACTCATCCTTTTAATAACTAAAAAATGTTGTATAAGGGAATTTTTCACTCCTAAGTAAAATTATCTAAAGTTTGAATTGATATTGACAAAACAGTTCAATGTAAAATTTAGATTGCTGATTGTTTTAGTATGTTGAATTTACAAGAACTAATAAACCATGATCTGATAATTTTGTAATAAGTATTTATTTCAAAACACTCACAATTAATAATACTGGTCTAAAGAGAAGGGAATACCTAACATACTCTACAAAAAATGAATAAAGAATGAAGACTTCTTTATACCACATGCTTTCTTTCAATTAACTCTTTCAAGATGTTCGTTATTGGTTTTCAATACCTTTTGAGAACTTTAGAAAGAGCTGTCGCTATTCAGTTTCTTGCAGTTTAATGGAAAGTTTACGGAATTAGAATGCCAGCATATAGCGTCTCGTTTTTAAATATTCGACGATTGATTCGGTTTCCTGTATCCCTTCCCTTTTACCTATAACTAAATATGTAATGTAACCGTTTATGCAAAGATTTATCTTGATTAACGCTAATTTGAATTCTTTTCAGGATAGTGTACAAGTTGTATAGGGGAAAGTCGTGCAGTATCGGCCGGGCTAATTTGTTTGACTTTACTCTGTAACTGTGACGGTTAATCAGAATCTTACTATATTATTCTCTTACCTCAAGACTTGTTACATACATAGTATAACGTAATGACTTTTATTTTTATTTATAGTACTTTATTACATCAAAAGTAAAAAAGCTAGAAGTATAAGGCTTGTAGAAAGTGTCTTGCAGTATCAGCCACTGCTTTTTCTGTTACAATATAGATTGTCAGTGATACATTGCACTGCCACATATAGAACAACAGTAGAATACAAAGCATGGGAAGTTATTGCCACTAATTCTGCTCAGTTCACAAATGTTTAGCTCACCGGTTTACAGAGATTGCAAATATAGCGCTGCTATAGACCTCAGAAAATATTCTGTGCGCTAAGAGCTACACTAACCACCATCCAGCACTCAGAGCAGACAAAGAACTGAAGAGAGGAAAAAGATATCCGACAATAGTGCACGTGGATGCACAAGCTTGCTACTGCTTACTGGAAATTCTGCCACATGGAGCCGAAAAGGGAAATCACAATAGTGGCCGGTACTGCATGCCGGCCGATACTGCATGACTTTTCCCTACAAATAACTGTAACATATCACATTTTAATTTCTTTAGCATATAAGCATAAAATCAGTATCCAACGTGATAGAAAAGAATGGTTAAGGAATTTTCTACCGTATGTAGTTTTCTTATTAGCAATTTATAGTTTATTTTCTTATGTACTTTTAAGTCCCTGTCTTCTGCATCTTTATTAGTCCCATAGATTTCATTCTTATGACACCATCCATCCATTTTTTTCTTTGTCCTCAAGTCTTGCACTTCTCTCGGCTTCGCACGGTTCTACAGTACTATAATTTTCCATTCTTTTCACCTGGCCGTACCACTTTAATGTTCCCTCTTCTAACATTTCCAAGACTTTTTTTTGACATTCATCATCTCCTAAAGTTCTGTACAGAGCCGAATTACTAAAAAAATTGGGGGGACGCACACTTAAGCGTTTTAAAATTTGTGAGCAGTTTCACATCGTAAATTTAATTTAAAATGAAACAAAATTGGTATGCTGTGAATTGAGTATATAATATGTATAAATACTTGGAAAAGATAAAATACTTCATAAGTAAGTCATTAAGTTAAAGTAATTGCTTTTACATTGTATTTGATTTGAATAGATGTTGTAACAGGACTCTGTGCCAGTTCTTCTGTGATTGTCAAGAAATTTGAAATCAGACATTTATCACATCACAAAATTACTCTTATCTGAACCTTATGGTACAATTTCATGCTTCTACCTCAAAACAAAATAATATGTTTTATGTTCTCATGTGCTCCTTAGAATGAAACACAATTTAAATTTCACATAAAATCTGTTTAAAAAAGGGGATGAAAATCTAACAGCCAGAGGAAGCATATGTAAAACAAAAACTTCTTGGTGACTGACCAACAGAATGGAAGCTTCCATTTATATGATCAATCAATGCTAAGTGATTGTTCTAAGATAGAGACAATGAAACGTAGAACCAGAGCTTTAATATTTAATACTGTACTGGCATGCTAACATGGTAGGTCAGTGGTAGAAAAGTGGCCTGTAAAGTGGAAGGTCTGTGGTTCAAACACCTGCTTGGCATTGCAGTTTTTTAGTTCTGATTCAATCTTACAAAATGGAAACTAATTTGAAAGCTGCTTTGATGTAATTATTTGTTGTTACTCCACAGCTTCCCTTTAGAGACATCAGTTTAATTAGCAACTGAAATTGGCAAAATGACCCTTTAGTATTTATTCATTATTATTTGCTAAGAAGTAAGAGGATTAGTTGGTAGTTAATTCAGTATTCTCACATACTGTGAGTAATATACAACTGTAATGTATTGTCATCGATTCACATTACAATAAAAAAATAGATTAACAGAAATATCAGGTATATTTTCATAGCTTCAAATGCATAAATTTCTATGATTATCAAAATTAATTCAAACTGCAAACCCTTAAATCCCACTACAAAAATATTTCTTATATAATCGATGGCGCCACAAGATAATAAATACATCATATTATTTCACATTTATGAAACATCTAGACCATTTTATGTTTAGAAATGTATAGTAAATTATAAATAAGAGCTCTAGTAGTTTAATAAACAAATTTAAGTACATAGTTACAACATATAAAATGCAAACTGTGGACAAATTTCTTTGGAATGGTTGCTCATTGGGAATAGATGCCATGGAATGGCGAATTCATATGCAAATATTTTCCATATGGTGCCACCTTTCATACAAGAAATGTCTCCCTCTGTAGAAATCTTAATATTGTAATCTGGCCTGTTACCAAATTGATTTCGACTAACCCATAGATCCTTCATATCAATGCATGTTCTTATTACACAGAATTGCTTGTCCTGTACCTTAATGCTTTTAACTAATTCTGCTTCCTTCCATGTGTCCTGGCTAATCACTTGACACAGTCTTTCTACATTGGTTGATACATTCTAAGATTATGTGTTTTGGTGTTATAATGTGTTAATGCTGTAAAAATGCCAAAAGGATGTGTACTTTAGTGCACAGAATCTTTATGTGTGACTCTTATGTGACAAAAATATTGCAAAGAAATGAGCCAAACTGCTTGCTGTTCATGTAAATCTCAGAGAAATGATTTGTAATGTTATCAATAGGGCCCGGGACTTTATGTACTAAAAATCAGTAAAATATTACATATATATGTATTTTAAAACTGAAATATGTAATTAAACTACTCAAATACAAAGAAATATGTAACATCATATAATCAGAATTACCCTACATGTTCCTAAATTAGGTATAGTAAATTGGAGACGTATGTAAATAAGTCAAAAATTGGAACTTGCATATTGGTCCTAATTTTTTAAATTATAGTCCCCAGCAATAAGGAACAAACAGGTGTTTCAAATTCTCAAGTATAAAACTTCTGTTGTCGCGTAATATGTCTTTGTACTGACTGAGTGATCATTCAACTTCACATGAAGTAATGGGTGCATTTAAACTTGTAAAAGTCTTCTGCTGTGTACTCTGTTACCAAGTCTTTGGCATTACCTTGACCTAGAATTCTGTTAATATCACTGATTGTCTTGAATCATGGGTTTTTCTTCAAACTGGAGGAGAGTTTATCCTTCACTGCAACTCCAACCGGCCCTTGTAGACTTTCCAGAGAAGTGACCATAGAATGAGCAACATCAAGGCTCTCTGAGTGTTTAGACGATGATGCCTCCAACAATTTAATGGCAATGCCAAAATGGGAAAAATTGCATTGAATGTAAGCAATATCCTTTTTAAGTTTCACATCACTGAATCATTCCTTAGCTGATTTAACAGCAACTGCAGCTTGGGAATCAAAATAGTGGAGAACGTGTTTCACAGAATCAAAATTCTTCGCGTAGTAGCCTACAGCATCAATCCAGCTTCCTCACTTCGAGATTGGCTGACGAGGGAGTGGAAGTTCAGGTAACAGTTGTTTGAATTTATCAACTCTGTTGTAAGCCTTTAAAAACACCTTCTTTGTATTAAAAAATAGTGTGTCAGCATTAGAAAATTTACAATGAACTGTTATGCCATGCGATGGAATGCATGAACCAGAAATGTGATATGTATCATTTTCGGTTATAAAACTTGCAAATGTATGGCAGCTTTGCACATATATGGTGTTGCATCTGTCTCAAGAAGGAACACATTGCTGTATTTCACCCCATCAGGCCACAAATGTCCCACTGCATCATTAAATAATTTAGCAATACTTTGGTGATTGCATTTTGGTAACACCTCAAAAGTTATCAAGACAGGTTTACTCACTTCAGTATCTTTCAACATGCCCTCTATAACATTACCAATATGTCTTCCCTGTACATCAGTTGTATCGTCAATTGAGACCCAAATGAAATCAACACCAATTTCCAAATGAACAGAGTTTATTGTTTGCATATACAAGTCAGGAACATAGTTCTTTCTGCTTTTACATTCATCTGGCACAGTTTTGTGTGTGTGTGATTCTCAAGAAATTCACGTAGTACTGGAATTTTTAATTTCCAGATAGAGATATCAGCTCAAACTATAGCATGGCAAAGATCACTTGCAAACACAGATTTCTGAGATCCTGAACACTTATTAGCTTGAGGTTCGGTGAGTAACGACTGCTTTTGAAATGTGGTCTTCGAAGCACGGGCTTGATGATGTGACATGGATAAATGTTGCAACACTTAAAAACGATGAGAACAGGGAACGTTCTTCTCGCAGACTGGGCAGAAAAGGACCTTTCCATCTGTTGAAAAATTGTTAAATTCCTCTGTGTAATGCTTTAACTTTACACAGAGTGAGGTTTTGTCCTTCGGCACCTTTTACTACAATGAAAAGCTCAATTGACACATGCCAGCCAACTGCAGCTGACTATTTTCTTGTGTGATGGCTTGACTTGGACACACTGTGGTAAGGTGCACTTCACGTGAACGGGGGACATGAAGTGGTAAGGTGCTAATCACCAGATCAGCGCAACAGACCAGACAGACCGACTGTCTGTTAGCTATATACTTCTAGTATAAACATGCATGTTAAAATGAATAAAATTGCAACAAAGCTTGGAAATATCAATAAATATGTAAAAATATGAACTGAAAAGCAAAATATATGAGAATATGTACTTAAGGGCAAAATATGTAAATATATGTACTATCATGTATTTACATAACTATCTGGGCCCTACTTATGACTGACTGACTAGGCCCCGTCGTGGCTCAGTGGTTAGACCGCTTGGCGCTCACCAAGGAGGCCCGGGTTCGATCCCAGACAAACGCAAAGTGAGATTTGTGATGGAGAAGACGGCTCTGGGGCAGGTTTTCTCTGGGACCTGCGGTTTCCCCCGCCATCTCATTCCACCGTTGCTCCATCTTCGTCTCATGTATCATCAGTGTCACCGCCTGAAGTGCCGTATGTAGTAAAAGCGGGCGTTAAACACTACACATTTCATTTCCTACTTATGATTATATTAAATGTAATCAGGTCTGTTCCTAACAAGACACTAAATTAAATCACCAGTAGGACCAGAGAAAACAATGAAATACAAAATAATTAAAACCATATAGAACGACTGGTGTACACGAATTGCAATGATATGATCATGTGTGTAGAGTTAATTTCTATACGACAATTAGATGTTACAATGTTAATCACCATGGTGCAGACGAACATGGAGACTTTCTTAGATGCAAATGTCCAAAGTATGATGGACATTGTTTTTTCAACTAGTAATATTAGACATATGGTGAATAATTTTAAAGTGTCATACATATGTGTTAGTAGTGGTCATTTTCCATTAATATCAGGGATAGTATATAATTTGAAAAAGTATAAAATTGAAAATGCAATCAATATGTTGAATTACATAATATATGGGGCAGGGGAAAGGATGAAATTTAAAAACAAGGGAATTATTGAAAGTGACACTAAAGTGGATAAGGAATGTAAAAGAAATAAATAAATGCTCTGCAAAGGCAGAGATGGTAAGATGGAGAGAAACAGAGAATTCTAAATTGAATGAGCAATATTTATCAAGTATATACTATTAAAAGAATTTGATAGTAAAACATTTTAATGGAGGTAAAGAAATACCAGTAGATAATATTGTCATGGAAAGCGATATAAGTAAAATATAGAAAATATTAGAACACTATAGGAAAACATATTGTTAAATCTAATATAAGTCAATAAGAATGATTAAGATACTTTTCAGCCTTATAGGTATCTGAAAGCTTAAAGATAGTGAGACTAATTACAGAAATTGAAAACAATCTTATTCAGATTTTGGATAAAATCATATCAGATGCAGTTATGAACTAGATTAAAAGAATTAAAAGGAATAAAGCACTAGAAATAGGTAACATAATGGGACAGTTTCTGAGGGAATTCTGTAGACATGGGCACAGTTAAAAGCTTTTAAGCTGTTGTTTAACTTAATGAAAACAAAAAAATAAATCCCAAAGAGTTTGAAAAAGGCAATTATACAACCAATCTATAAAGGCCATGGGGATAGGGATAAACCTGACAACTATCAAGGCATTTCACTGCTTTCTAATGTGGGGAAAATTTACACAGGAATTCTGGCACTAGGCTACAAGAATGGGCAGAAGAATATAATATTCCTTCTGAATTTCAAATGTGGCTTAGACAGGGAAGGTGGATAATTCAAAATGTATTCATTATAAAAACATTAGTGCACCAATACTTAAAAAATAAGAAAGATAAGTTATATATGGCTTTTATTGAACTGGAAATAGCTTTAATCAAATAAAGCTGAAACTGTTGTGGTACAAACTATTAATGAAAGGAGTGAGTAATAAAATGTTTACCATACTAAAGAATTGTATAGAATATAAAGAAGGGGCACTAATAAGAGAAATACATCAGGAAGAAAAAGGATTAAGATAAGGTAAGTTAAGCCCAAACTTATTTAATTTGTTTTCTGATAACGTATCACAAAATATAAGTAAGAAGAATAGTCCTTTGCCAGTAATAAGTAATTTACAAATTCTTGGTCTACCTTTTGTGGTAGTAGACTTGGTAGGAGGTAGTATTACCATTAATGGGCTAAAATGGTCTTTACAAGTGTTAGATAAATATTGTTTAGAGTGGAATTTATATATAAATAGAGAAAAAACTAAAATTTTAGGATTCAAGATAGGAGTTACATTGAGTAAATATGAGAAATGGAAGAAGAGGAGTGTTGACTATAAATTAGTGCATGGTTGCACTTCCTTAAGATTAAAAATCGATAGAGAAACAAATGGGAAAATCAAAATAAATCGGCACTGGTAAAAGGGAATGCAACATTGATAGCCATAAGAGAATGCCTATATAAAATGCCAGAGATGAAGGTAGATTGGCCTCTGCACGCCTCTGCAGTTGAGTTCAGAGTGCCATATGGTATTGAAGTAGGAGAACTTATAAATGGATGAGAAGATGCAGATCATACACACAAAATGTATTGTAAAGAATTTCTGGGATGACTAGGGGTAACAGCAAATGTAGTTGCCCAAATTAAAATGGGAGTGAAAGAAGAAAATGGCTAGTTCTGTAAAGAGCCTTCAAATGTTGCTATAGGATCTTGTACTTAGATGAACACAGTTATTTTACATCAGAGATTTATATATCAGGAAGCAAATTTCCTAAGCTGATGTTGAGTAACATCCTATGAAGCAATTTGGAAAATAAAGGCTTTTATACAATATTTGGCGAAGTAGAGAAAGACAGAAGGATTTCTGGAAGGGTGTCAGAAAAGGATTCAACGATACAAAGACTGAAGAATTGTGTAGCCAGTTTTCAGAAAAAGGTTACTTGTATTTTATGTTGCAACAAAAAGTGCTTGGGAAAGGGAAGGGTATATAGATAATAACAGTAATGAAGAAAGGAAGAGAATAGCATGACAGAGAACAGGAGTGAGGGGGCTAAATGTGCAGAAAAATGGGTTCTTACAAAATGAGGATCCATTATGTATGGAAAAGAAGTATATAGAACATATAGTTTTTGAATGCAAGGAAATTGAGACTTGGCAGATAGAATATATTTGCACAAAAATTAAAAGGGGTCTGATATACTCAGAATTATGGATATATTAAAAATTATGCCCTAGAATGTAGGGCAGTTCATAGAAAGAGCAAAAAACTAAATGGAAATGCACAATAAAAGAGAGGCAGACGAAGGAAATGGGTAAAAGTGCTTAAGCATATTCTAAGAATTTAATAAATGTAATGAATAGTAAGAGCAGTAGTTGTAGAGGAAGAAGTAGGATCTACAGATAATGGCAGTTCAAGTTCCTTTTTAGCATGTTTGTAATCAATAATGGACTGTTCACCAAATAATGACCTGAGTCAATTACCAGTGAACAGTTTAATAGTGTATTATCTTATCACTTAATAAAATATATTATAAGAAATGTTAATCACTGTTCTGTAATGGCTAGATTTTAAATTTCTTTATGGATAAAGCACGGGTTATGTACATTATTTCCAAGAATTAATGAGTGTTAATACATATGTTGTTAAAAGGCAGGAGAGATGTGTGGCACTACAAATACACTTCAACATATATGTTGAGGTATGTGTTTATTGTAGCACTTTAATCTCCAACTGCATCAAAAACAGCATTTTCCCATTAGCTGGATACAGGTTCAAAGGCTCTGTGATGGTTGCAGTATAAAAATGTTGCTTATCGCAGTTCAACCTGTTGTGCTAAGGTTGTATGAGTAAATTAAATTGGAGGCCATTGCACAAAAAATGTTTACTCCAGCTTGTCGATCACACGCTTAGCCTCTCATTCCTGGTATTTCAAGTTTGGATTCTAAGTTCAAACACAGGAATAAAAATCCTTTACATGTCCTCCTATGAATTCCCTTATCACTGTGTATGTACAAGGGAATTCTCATTAAGATCATTTCTGCAAATATTTATCTTAATTACCATCAAGTAGAAATAGGAATAAGCATTTCTAAAAGAGTAGAGAAAGTCATGTGAGCACAGCACATTAGATGTTTATTAATCAAAAGGCCTAATGAGCATGAGTAATACACTACTGAGTTTTTAGTGGTAGTTTATATGGAAACCGTTAAGCTTAGGCTACAAATACATTTTGATTACTGAAAGGGAAAGAATTACTGCTGCCAACCTATCACTGGGTTTCAGTTACATAGATATTTCAGTGATGCCTTATGCTATAACTGCACCATTCTCTGCTGAACAAAAAATCAACCTCTGATTATGCTTTGTTTTTGAGGGAATGCTCGTACAATGAGAACTGGAAACTGAGTTACAGAAGGCTCAGTTTTCACAGTAGGTAAACATTTAAGAATCGCAGGAATAAGATATATCAGCAAATGAGTGAGGAAACTGTAAATAAAGGTGCCCAGGTGCAGAAAGAAGAGAATGGCGTGTTGGCTTCCAATTCGGAGGCAAAGAAGTCTGAGAGTACATTGAGCAGTAGCAGAGTGTCCGTAGAACCTTAGCGTATTGTATGTTTAACAACAGTTACCAGGGAACTCTGGCTTCTCACTAAGTTTAAAGGTATAGAAAGAAATTGTTTGATACCAACAAAGATGGCCTATTAAAGATGGCCCCAGAAAGTGATAGAATTTTACATTCCACGGGTTACACTAGGTAAGGAATTTTTATTATCCAGATTCACTACTGTGATTTAAGGAAGATATCATTTAAATGATAACTTATTTTATTTTTCTGGAACTGGTATGGCTTGTTTTTTCATTTTAGTGATGGTAAACAAGCTGGGACCTGAGGCACATCACACCTCCCCCAACTGTACGATAGCATCAGGTCCAACGCTAATTTTCTATCCATGTTATTCACGTGGATGGCAAGGGGATGGGAGGATGTTAAAGAAAAGAACTGTGACTCTTTTTCTATTCGAATGTGATAATCTTCAGGGTGGTGCGCAATTATGATATATAATTTTCTAATTTAACTGTTCTCACTTGACGCAGTATCCAGATATGTAATACTTCTTTATTTTATAGCACTGGACAGAGAAATGATAAGTTTCAGGCAAAAGGAGTAAATGTTAAGCTATTCATATTTAAAATGGTCGAATTGACAACAGTGCACAGCAATTGTGATAAATTTGGCACTATTTGACTTGGTCATATTAACATAGTGTCTAGAGATGTATTTGGCAATCATGAGCTAGCAAGGTCCCCATACAATCACAGTGCTACCCCTCTGATCATTATACTCATATCTCTTGGTGACTGTGCCCTGACATCAGATTTCCAGACGTTGTAATGCTTGCTATCCACATGCATGAGGAAGGTTCCCTCCGCCCTTGTTCATGCAGAAATAACTTATAATAGGCTTCACATTTAAAATAGAAAATATTTACAGCAATGTGCAGTAATAATGTCATAAGCGATCATTATCACACTATTCCCATGGTTATCCACACCTGCTTCATTCATTAACTTTGAGGCATTAGGACAGGTAAAGTGTAACTTGCATTGGATAGGAATACTATTGATTTATTTATACCTTAAAGGAACAAATTTAAAATGATGCATATCAATGTTTTGACCAGCTTGTTCACCTTTACCTTCACTTGGTTCATTTATTTACCCATGTTATATTCATGGGCATTATTCCGCCAAGCCCAAAAGTAGTGTAAATGCTACTAACCTTACCATTACAGTGCACCTTTACTGTTACACTGCAATTTGAATAATAATTCAGAGCTTCCCACATAAGTAATAATACATAATATTTGGGAGAGAGATGAGGAAGCCTAGTGGACCAGGGCATTATAGCCTGCAATCTTCCATTGAAGAAAGTTTGAAAGTTTGTCAGTCATTTAAAGGCAATGTTCCTAAAGAATATTAAGAGCATTAACCATAACTTAAGCATATCAGATTCCTTGTAATGCCACGACTTTCAGAATGGACTGTACTAAGGATAGCTTTATTTGATGAAGTCCAGACAAAAGTAATATCAACATACAGTCAAGCCTAAATATGCACACCTCTGTAGCTTAGGTGACAGTGTCTGCCTCAGGTTCAAGAAGTCCCAATTCTGCTTGGTCAGACTAAGTTTTCTGGATAAGTCTTTTTCCAGGGTTTTCTCTTATCCTGAAAAGATGAATATTGGTTAACTCTAAGCTCTATGGTTCCTGGGCTTATTTGAGCACCACTTCACCCATTTCATTCATTCTCTGAATGTTTTAATTTTGAAGGATGTAAATTAAAAGAAATGCCTATATATAAGAGTAGGTAGCTCCTATTAGGATGCTAAGCTCAAAACTGCAATAAAAGTTGCAGTACCATGTATTTGTAAAAGTGATATGTCCTACTTTGTATCCATGAATTAGGAATCACGTCTGTGTTCCCAAAGTGATTTTTTAAAGAATAACTCATTTAACTTCAAAGTGAATGAGAATATGTTTTTATATTGCTGGTTATATATAATTCATATATGCATATAAATGATAATAAGCAGGCATGAAAATATGTTAATATTCTCAAAAGATTGATACAGATATATTCATGTAGTTTTAATAAAATATACCTTGCAGTAGGGTCTGCAATGCATTAAATCACAGTGTCAGTCTCTCGTGCAAACAGTACAGAATTGTAAGGGGATGAGTCCGAGCAGTGGCAGACATTTGAAGTGGAAGGGAAACACAATACACATAATAAAGTGTACTTATCTGACTGCATATATGTTGAGAACTATATCTATGCATAACGCTGTGTGTTATACTATACTCTTGTAAAGTACAGTACTCACTATATATGTTAGGAAAGCAATTATTTAACTTTATACAACTTTAATTCGGAGAAAAAAAGGCTAAACTATAACCATTCTTCTAGGTACCTTTACATTAAATTATGAAGTAAATTATAATATTTTACTAAAAAACATCAATATTTTGTTTCTTTGTGTCTAGAATAATTTCTATACTATTTATAATGAGAGTCTTTCAATGTTTGGTAACATGCTCTGCATACAAATAAGTGGTAATACCCCTTTGAGGTTCTCATCCAACAACCTCTTTCCACAACGAGCTTTAACTACTTTCATTAATGATAATATCTCACCACAAGCAAGTAGAGACAAACATTCAACCAAGTTGTGTAGTATGGCTGTGCAGTCTGGAGAATCATTTTCTCTGAATATGTGAGTAGAACTGCAGCAGGCTCCCTTTTAAGTATATCCCTTAGTTCAGTATTATTTTCCAATTATTTAGTTCTGGCTGCTGTTCATTTTTTACCACTGTTGAAATCAAGTGCAAATGGTGTAACAACAATGAAGGTCTTGTAAATTTTCCTGCAAAGCAAACTTCACATTCAAAAGATCTATCAATCTTGAAGTTTAAACCTTTTACTTTTTCTTCACGAAGAGCCAGCTTTAGATCAGCTTCATTTACATATCCTAACTTTCAATGCCAGCGATATATGTCGGAACACAGGTAGGTTTTCTCATTTGATTTTTGTTCTTTAGATTCTATATAATAAAAAGCAATGGAGTTCATAGGTTTTACTATTGGGCATCCAGTTTGGTCTGAAATAGTGGCTTCTTCTTTGTTGAAGATAGCAGAGTAGCATTTTTCTGTGATTTTTCGAATAGAAAATCGATTTATGGATAAATCTGACACATATAGTGTATTTGGTAGATTAATAGTTCAACTTTTATTTGTGTTCAGTTTTGCCATTCCTTTTGTATCAATTGAAGTAAATTGATTTTTAGCTGCTAGTTTCAGTGAATCAGGATAAGACAACAGAGAGAGTTCCATGAATTTCTTTTTGTCATGATATATGTGTGAAGTGCTTCCTGAATCAGGAATCCATACTGAGCTGTCTAAAATTTTTGAATTGGCTGTCACTGTACATTGTCCTATCATGAAGGTGTGCTCAGGTTTCTTTAAATTCCTTCTCTTTGACCAGCATTCAGATGTACTGTAATTTGTCCTCAAACAGATTTCACAGGGAGACTTCTTGAGATTTCCTCTTGCAAATTGATTTGAGAATGGTTTTTTCTTCTGATTGTTACCACTTCTCTGTTAATATTTTTTATTACCTGCATAGAGTGCTTCGACACTTGTAGTGTTATCATTTTGTCTGGCTTCATTTTCTTATGAGATTTTAACTTTTAGATTTTCAGCACTGGATACTTCATCCCTCGATTCAATAGCAATTTTCAAATTTTCAAACTAAGATGATAGGGAATACAGCATAATTATGACAAATAAGTCTTCATTTATCATGACATCCATTTCATTTAGTTAGTCAACAATATCTAAAATTTGTTGAGATGATCACATATTCTACCCGTACTGTGCATTTTCTGTATAATTAATTGCTTGAGAAGCATAGCTTTCCGAGCAGGGCCTGAACTTTTGAAAATTCTTCTTCAGCGTATCCCATACATCTTTTTTGGTTAAGCAATGCTTTATTTGTTTTAATTCTGGAGGTGAAATCACAAGAATTAGTTCTGCCTTTGCATTTCAATCGTCCCTTTCCCATTTCATTTTGTCTTCAGGTTTGGCATCATTTGGCAGCTTTGTTTTACCTCCAGTCACACAACCAAAAAGTCCAATACGAGTGAGCATGGCTTGGGATTGCATTTTACACGTATCATAATTGTCTTTCTTCAGAGGTTCGATACAACAAACATTGGCATTTGTAGCCATTTTTTATAGACTTCTCTTTTTGACATACAATTTTGCAAAAGTAAAAAGTGATGATACCTACAAAATCTGCAGAACAAAAAGTAAAACAACTTTTTCCCTCACAATAATATTTACTGATTTCTTTTCACATATTTCACACTTAATGCATAGTGGGAACAATCTGGGCACATAACCTGTTGTATTTATTTAGTAATGAATCACATATTGTATTCAATTACACATATATAAAGGTACAGTAATAATGATGAGGTGAAGCCAACTTTTTCAGTATATGCAACTTGATAACATTAAAACAACAGCTTGTCAATTGTTTACTATAAAACGGGTTACTCAACACTAAGAAACTGAGTTCTTGAGAGTTCATAATGTCTTTACTTGCAAAAAAAAGTTAAATTTACATATATAAGAATTGGGTAACAAGTAAGGAATTAATTCGTTAAATGTTAAACGTGGTGCAGTGGTAAGTGGTGAACCTTGTATATGAGAATTTTAGAGTAAAAAATCTTGTTTAAAGATAATATTTTCCTTCTTCTGTCTCCCTTTGAGAACGTGAATGTTCATTAAATTAAAGGGAACATGGGTTAGGGTCAAAAAAAGTAAAGGACAAATTCCATGATAGTTGAGCACATTTTTCTACTGAACTGTAAGATTTGCATCTCATATGTACCAATCTATACATTATTGTATCTATCTCTTTACTTTCTATCTTTTCTCACAATTATATTTCAAATTTAATAATATATGTAAGTACTTTATGTTTAGAGTAACTTAGAATACCTCCATTTTCCCCCATTGTACACTAAACAAGTACATATATGCATGTGCTTCAGTGAAGAGCTAACACGGATGAAAGAGATAATGAGATGTACATCTGGGTACCTTCAGCAGTTTACCTGTAATGAATAATGTGTTCGACCAAGATGAGCACTTGCTGGCTAACCACGGTGAGCTTAACTGTGGTGAACATTCATACATTGCTGAATGACTCAAAACTTTGGTTTAAAGCAAGGTTATGAATTAAATCCAATGCTGTTCAGTTTATTTACAGATGATATTATTGAAGCAATTAATCTAGAGAATACGCCAATAATTAAGAAGTATTAAATACATTTTATGCGATTCCCAGATGATTTAGCTGGATTTACATCAGAATAAAAATAGTTGAGTTGATCAGTGAGATACGTATAATTTGTCTAAAATGTTGGGTGAAAATTAATATGAGTAAAACAAAAATTATGGAATTTAAAAAGGTGGCAATTTAAAAACAGGTGAAATATGCTACTGTCACTTAACATAAGTTTAGGTACTAAATAAATTTGTTTACTGAGGAATAAGATTCAGAAGCAGATGCAAATGGAGTGAACAGAGAAAAATTCAACCAGCTAAAGGAAAAGTCACATTATAAGGAATAAAAGCATGTTTGCAAAAATAGCAGGAATGGAAAATGTATATGGCAACATATGAGTCAAATATGCTTTTAGGTTGGAGATTTTAGCACTGTAGGTTGGTATAATGAAGATTAATAAAAAGTTTTGGCAAACAAATCTTGGGGTTAAACACTATAGCCCAATGCTGTGGCACAAATGGAACTAGGAAGAATTCAAATTGGAGGAAGAATTGGAATTCGAGGAATACCTGTAGAGAAAGTATTGGAATGTTGCAAAAGAGTCACAGGGTTTGAAGAACAGATTGTTTACCATTATTCTTTATTACTACAGGGTTTAGTCAAAATGACACCTGGTTGAATAAGATATACAAAGTCTGGTGAAGCTTAGATTTTGGTAATGCAGAGGAAAAGGGAACTGTTACAATATATTTTGTGTAAAATAAGTTAAAGCTGGAATATACTAAAGAAAAGTATTGGAAAGCTTAATTTGAAACATTCATTAGGAATATAAAGAAATGGAAGTGGACTGGAGTTGAGAAAAGCATATCGACAGGTATGACAGTACAGTAAGAAATGGCTTGGCATAGTTTAGAACAGGGCTGGTGAAATTTAAAGGCTAAAGATTAGGGAGTTATCTATGGCAATATCCCTTAAATAACAGGAAAGATGAAATGTGGGATGTAATTCTAGAATGTTGAGGAAACAAAGACCACTAGCAAGAAAATTAGTAAAAATTAGCGGTAAAATGTACCAAAACAAATTAAAGGTGATACTGTTTTTTATTTTGAAACATGCTAAGAGTATATTCTATTATTATAACTGATAAATACATTCAAAATGAGTAAATGAGGAATACATGACCTGTACCATATTCATTTTTATAATAGGAAGTTAGTAACACATTTGACCACATTGCATGAAATTTGTATAAGCTTTGGATAATCAAAACAGATAACTGAGAAGGTATATTACTGCCCAACTGAATCACTATGTGACTATCTTAGTAGCTGTTATAATATGACGACAATGTCTGGTTCAATTATACCCATTAGCCTGGATGTCCTTTGATTGTGTAGTTATTAGACTTCAAAAGACTTGCTTTCTTATAAATTAGCATAAAAATTAAACAGAAGAAAACATATATCTCTTAGACCGATGTGCACGATTTGGAATTCTGAAAGAGAGTTATCCTGGAGTATGAAATAATTAAGGAGCAAGCTAATTCTAGGGAGGATCTTCATTTCATTAACTCCATCTGCATTCCATATTAATTAGAGTGTGTTTATTACCTTGTGAATTAGTCTACCAATACCGTCACATTTTTTGTTTATGGAAGGTCTCTAACTGCTGTGGTTTTCAGCGTTCAATTCCATTATAGGCATGAAAGACGGTTGATTTTGCTCAGCAGCCTCTTTATAAGGCTTGAAGCTCTTTTATTTCCCACAATTCTACAACACAAGACCATCGACCATACTTTCCTTATAAAGGAAGCCATGATAGGTATTTTCTGACCGAAAAAATTCATTGCCCTCACCCGGTTTTAAACCCTTAACTCTGGGAACCATTGGCTATCATGCTACCCCAAGACATGGAGGAAGATGTTAATACTACTGCTTAACCCTTGGCAACACTAAATACCGCAGAATGCCCATATGTAAGTTTAAGAGAAAAACTGGTTAAACCTGATATTGAAATCACATTTGTTTGTGCTGACACAACAGAGATATATTTAGTATGAAATATAAGGTTTCTGAAAACCTAGATAAGCTTGCAACAATGGCTTCTGTGGCTCATCTATTCCATAACATCTGACAGATTTAGGAATACTTAAAATATGAAGCTTTAACAGTGAAGCGAACAAATATATACAAATATAACAATATTTTTATTGCATTTCTCTAAAAAAGGTAAAATGTCTAATAATGAAAATTCTGGTATTTATCAATTTAATTGTTTCGATTGTGATAAAGTTTAAATTGGAAAGACAAAATGTAATTTAGAAAGCAGAACAAAAGAACATTTTCATAACATTAAGTACAAACAGAATGGTAATCTGCCGTAGCAGATCATTTTTGGTCATTTAGCCATGAAATTAATCCCGAACATAAATTATTAAAACATTGAAATAGTCAGATAGACTTAATAGTTTCGGAACAGATAATTTTTTTAAAAAATAAACATCAGGTAATGAATATTGAAATACCGGCAGAGGATTCTGTTTTTAAATTTGTTTCATTTTCAGATTTTGGTAGTACTAACAAGAACATAGTGACATATAGCGTTTGTGGTGTTGAATTTTGAAATACCGGCAGAGGATTCTGTTGTTATATTTGTTTCATTTTCAGATTTTGGTAGTACTAACAAGAACATAGTGACATATAGCGTTTGTAGTGTTGACAACGAGTTTGTTTGTGATTCTAGCTGATGATGTGGAAGAAGTTTCACGAAATCACAATTCTGTTTAATTTATAAGTAAAGGAACATCATTTCTTATAAGATAAGTGAAGTTTTAAGTTAAAATTGTTATATTTGTTTATAGATTCAGGAATGTTACAAATTTTAGACCAAAGCATACACAGCAATCTTGTACCATTTAAAGAGGGGAAGGAAGACGAAAATGAACATAATTTTAGCAAAGAACACATGTGGTTATACTTGGAAAGTGAAAAGGAGGACATTTAACAACAACCACAACAACCAAGAATTGTAATTCCTAAGCAACGCTGCAAGTTATAGACACTCATGCTGCTTTCACCAGAAATTATTCAGACAACAGCAGCCAGGGATTAGGAAGATAAAAACCAGTTTGAATTCTGTCTGCAAATAGCAAAGTACTCTATGGGGGATGGGAGTGGTTGTTTTCTTGCTATATTCTTATCACTAGTCTAGTAGCAGTTCAACATTATTTGCTTTTGTTCTAGCTTTAGTGCTTGGAAGTTCCTATGCTTGGTAAACACCATATTTATATCGAGATTTAACTGTATTGGAACACCACAGTGAAGCGAAAAATTATTAAATTTTAGATGAGTCGTATTTCTTACACATCTGCTTCAGTGAAGCAGATGTGTAAGAAATACGACTCATCTAAAATTTAATAACCATATTTATAATTTATGTTCTCCCACATTATGTCACAACAGACATAATGAATGAAATGGGAGAAATGAGACACGAATGAGCTCAGGGTCCATACAGCTTAGAGTTATACGGCATTCCTCTTTCAGGATAAGGGAGAACTCCAGAAATAAACCAGGTAACTCACTCTGATCAAGATCCGTACTCAGGATATCTTGGTAAAGACTATGCTAAAATTTTCCAAATTAAATAGAACAGAGGCCTATGTTTGAAAGAATTATAAAACCACATTCATTTACTACCCCTAAGCATGCACTTACCTTTAGCACCTGTGAAACAGTATGTTTTGAGCTGCATTACACTTTTCAATAAGAAAGCTGCAGGAGAAACTAATAAACATGCAGTATTACCACAAAGAATAGTGGACAAAGAGGACAACCAATGGAATTTGTGAATCTTCTGGAAATTTTTCATTATGTCTGGGTGATTTCTGTGTCTGGCCAACAGGAAACAAGCCCTGACACTAAAACACTTTAGAAGGCTGGAACAATATAGACAGGACAGAAGCGGTACAAAATTTGGCACACTTCATAAAGCAAGATCAGGTTTGAACCAAGTAGCTAAATTAAAAATGGTTACCAACTTTTCATGGATAAAGCAATGATTGGTATCAGAGCAAGATTGTTCTAAATGAGTACAGATATTCAAAATCAATAAAATGAGAAATCAGGGCTTGGAGGACAATCTTCTAAATTGTGAAATTTCCACAGGAAAGAAACAAATGTGATGTCAAATTCTCTTGCTAGGAGAAAAGGTTGTCTACAACTTTAGAAATTGTTCTGAGGAAAATGGCATCAATAAGCAATGATTTCTTCTTTTTAGAGTAAGAAATCTTCTGAAAATCTGATTGGCACATAAAACAATCAGCTCAGGTACTATAAAGGCAAACATAAATCCTGGCCTATAGAATCAGAAAACCAGGTAGCCTGAATCTGCAATGGGGTAAAAATAGGGAACTGGAGCACTAAGAGAGGATTGTTTCTAAAGTATGTCCTCCACTGTTAAATCATATCCAGCAATGAATGAAATGGGTGAATGATGCTCAAATCTGTCCAGAGTACATAGAGCTTAGAATTACCCAACATTCCTCTTTCAGGATATGGGGAAACCCGCAAAAAGTCCTTAACTAGGTTGCACACTGTGAGTGGGATTTAAACTCAGTACCTCTTGAACATGAGGTAGACATGTTACCATCTGCGCTACCGAGGCAAGCTAAGAGATGATGGTGGTAGAAAGCAAGGTAAATTTGAAGTCATCCTTCTCTCAACTATTGTTTTTCAAATGGGAAGATTTCTGCACCATGTTCAATGAAATGCATTTGCATGCTGAGCATTGCCACCTCATTATCCCCACTCTTTTTATGTT
Organism: Mantis religiosa; assembly: GCA_030765055.1. NCBI lineage: Eukaryota > Metazoa > Arthropoda > Insecta > Mantodea > Mantidae > Mantis > Mantis religiosa. The sequence continues at coordinate 120,111,278 of CM060950.1, forward strand.
TCCCTCTCTCTCGCACACATGCAAGTCCCCTTGCCAAAGACATATCAGAACTCAAACTGAATTTTCTGAACTCTTATAATAATGCACTGGTTGAAATCAAATTTTGAACATGCATATTAGCCTATTATGTATAGGTTTGAAATGCTATAATTATAGTTTATCACTTACCTAGTTTTCTAATTCAATGGAACTGCCAGTTACTCATCATATGGCTGTAAATGTGACTTACCGAGAAAATTCGTCATTGCCACTATCTTCATCGCCTGTATCTTGCTAATTTATGATAGGCTCAAAAGGCTCGTCACATGGTATTTCTTTATTAAGGTCATCTTCTTGTAGTTTATCTGCATGTCTAATGCAGTTTTCCCAATCTTACTGTGTTATGTCAGTTTCTTCATGAATAAGTTGCTCAACATCAACCAGTTTAAAAGTTTTATATCTGTTTTCAACTCCCATTTTATTTGAGCCCATGCTAAGTCAATTACATAGTAATGGCAGTGGGATAGGGGAAGTATGATGGCTCCATATACCATTTCAATTGCAAGTTGATCCAGCTAACACACTTTTTCCTGGTTTTAAACAGAAGTATTGAATATTACTTATTTGAAGTCTCTAGGGTAAGTAGAAATTACAAAGCTTTAACAAATATAAACATTAAGTTAATTAGGAGTCGATTAATAACACAAAACAACACTCACTTTTAAATTTTCCCGGAACCGGTTTCTGAGGTCTTCCCTCTATCTTCAGCCGGACATCGACTAGTTCTCATTGGTGTAGCTGGCAATATTTTGTCTTCGGTCTCCTCTGGTGGCGGTTCGAGGAACTTGCTGAACAAATCTTTCTGGGGGATGTCGAAATTGAATACTTTGTTCCTATTTTTTGAAATAAAGATTTGTTCCCATGTGGACAGTTCTTCTTTTCCTGTTGTATGTTTTAGTAATTTTGGTTCTGGATTTATGTTGTGGTTTTTTTCCCAAAAATGCGTGGCAACTGCTGATTTTTCTAATTGTTTGTATTTTATGTTCCTAAAGTGTTCCTTTGCTCTTGTTTCTAAATTTCTTTTCGTTTTTCCAATATAAATTTGACTACAGTCACAGCATTCAATTTGATATATACCAGATTTTTTGTTAGATGGAATGGCATCTTTGATGTTTGAGCAAATTAGGTTTTTTAAGGAGTAATGGTTCACTGGAGCTAGTTGAATGTTTTGTTTTTTGAAGACTTTTTTGAATTTATCAAAGGCCCATGGATGGTAAGTGAATTTTTTGAAGATCATTTTAGTTTCTGTAGCTGAGAGGGTTGTGGTTTCCTTTAGTAGTTTCTTCTTTTTTGCTAAGTTCACTTTTTTGTCTACTAGTGATTTGGGAAAGTCATTTTTCTGTGCTATTTCAATAATTTTGTTGTATTCTATTTTGTATTCTTCTGCTGTGAGAGGGATGTTGACCAGTCTGTGTGCTAAACTATTAAAGATTGCCTGTTTGTGGGATCTTGGATTGTAGCCATTAGCTTTTATGTAGTTGTCTGTCTGTGTTGGTTTTCTGTAAATGCCAAAGTTTATTCTATTTTTATTTCTGATTATTTTTAGATCTAAAAATGGTAAATACTCGTCTTTTTCAACTTCTACAGTGAACTTGATGCTTTTTTCTTGAATATTTAAAAGTTTTAGTGCATCACTGATGTGTTTTTTTGGCACTATGGCAAATATGTCTAAAAATAATCAGAAATAAAAATAGAATAAACTTTGGCATTTACAGAAAACCAACACAGACAGACAACTACATAAAAGCTAATGGCTACAATCCAAGATCCCACAAACAGGCAATCTTTAATAGTTTAGCACACAGACTGGTCAACATCCCTCTCACAGCAGAAGAATACAAAATAGAATACAACAAAATTATTGAAATAGCACAGAAAAATGACTTTCCCAAATCACTAGTAGACAAAAAAGTGAACTTAGCAAAAAAGAAGAAACTACTAAAGGAAACCACAACCCTCTCAGCTACAGAAACTAAAATGATCTTCAAAAAATTCACTTACCATCCATGGGCCTTTGATAAATTCAAAAAAGTCTTCAAAAAACAAAACATTCAACTAGCTCCAGTGAACCATTACTCCTTAAAAAACCTAATTTGCTCAAACATCAAAGATGCCATTCCATCTAACAAAAAATCTGGTATATATCAAATTGAATGCTGTGACTGTAGTCAAATTTATATTGGAAAAACGAAAAGAAATTTAGAAACAAGAGCAAAGGAACACTTTAGGAACATAAAATACAAACAATTAGAAAAATCAGCAGTTGCCACGCATTTTTGGGAAAAAAACCACAACATAAATCCAGAACCAAAATTACTAAAACATACAACAGGAAAAGAAGAACTGTCCACATGGGAACAAATCTTTATTTCAAAAAATAGGAACAAAGTATTCAATTTCGACATCCCCCAGAAAGATTTGTTCAGCAAGTTCCTCGAACCGCCACCAGAGGAGACCGAAGACAAAATATTGCCAGCTACACCAATGAGAACTAGTCGATGTCCGGCTGAAGATAGAGGGAAGACCTCAGAAACCGGTTCCGGGAAAATTTAAAAGTGAGTGTTGTTTTGTGTTATTAATCGACTCCTAATTAACTTAATTTATACAACAACACTGTTTTCAACACTTCCATAAAAGGATTTTTAAATATAAACATATCATGTTACAGCTTATATTCTGCAGATACAGCATACAGCATTCCAAAGGCTAATAGGAAGTGTACTATTTGCTCCCTCTCTCTCTCTCTCTCTCTCTCTCTCTCTCTCTCTCTCTCTCTCTCTCTCATTTAACGAAGAACCTTGGCTTGTTCAGAGTAATTCTTTTAGCACATCATGTCAGAAGTTTCCATTTCGGTTATGAGTAATTAATAATATATGTACACACATTGTACCAGCCAGTGATGATAGTTATTACAGTTCTTAGCTCTTACATCACATTGTATCATTATTCTATATTGATATTTTACTTATTTTTGTTATGAAAACTATTTGGGCTAAAAATATGAAGTTTTTACGGTTATGTTAGCATCAGTACTCCCTACCTTCCTCAAGGATCACTTTTTGTAAAATTTGAACTTCAGCCTTTGCACAAATAATATATATTAGAGATGGATTGTCTTCGCACTCATTACACCCCACTTATGGGGAATGCAATATGACGACACTGCAGGACTTTAATTGGTTGCTGGCCTGGGAGCTTTACAGGACAAACATCATCCCATTTGAAAGTTATAGTAATCCTCATAACCATACTCTCAGTTCAGTCATGAGAAAAACAAGAAAACACAATAAAGCAATTTAAATACTATGCTGAAATGCTGTTTTAAATTACATGAAGCACAGGAGTGTGATGCACATAAGTGAACAGAAGCACTGTACTACATGTTATTAAACCTCCAATAAAGTTTTGGAAATTCATATTTCATTATGAAGTAAGTGTATGTACATCTTAAATGTAAAGTAAACGTAAACACCACAGAATGGTCAATTCATGGTATGATACATTTCCCTCTACAAACTTTCAGCAGACCAGAAGCACAATAACAGTTCTTTGAGGGGTTTTGAGAATATTTAGGTCAATTCCCCAAATGATGTTTGGTTTATAATTACTGACACTACATCAAAATTAAACTTCACAATAATACTGTTTGCCTACATACTGTTGTTAAATAGAAAAATATTTGACATTCATTAAAATTAAACATTTTCAACTGACAATGAAGAGAAAAATTTATGAACTCCCTTTGCATTTTATAGAACTACACAAGTTCAGATTCATAAGTGTTACTGGCCATTTATTTGGTTCTCACGGGACAGTTTCTAACATCGTCTTAATAGAGATCAATGCACATAGTTAACAAAAGTGCTATAGTAATATAGTATTTAAAATTATTAAATATTCTGTAGCCATATGCATAGATTAGCATCATAAATTTGTTGTTGTCTTTTTTAATTTATCACATTTAGGCTCTGTTATTATTGCTTTTACTTGAAGAATGTTTCATTGAATTTGTATTAACGTTACAATCATTTCTTATTTAGTATTGTGTATCCAGTTGCATTTAAAATATTGGATAAGCTGTTAGATAACTAACATATCTAAGACAAATTTCATTAAAAAAACTGTAGGTATTAGGGAAGTAAAATAATGGAGAAACAGAAGGGAGCAGAATGCCATTGAATGTAAAAAGCTTCAGTAATAGGGTAATAAAATACATTATATTTACATTTATGTTGTCATATAATTGTAATGATGAAAAGCTTGCACTCCATATCATTTATACCAATAGTGCTCTCATTTAAACGGAAATAGTCTTTCAAGCTTATGTTCTATTTTTGAGCATTCGATCCTACAACATCTCCCAGGGGCCTACTGATGTAGGTACGGGAATTGGCAATCCTGGAGTCCCGAGCCAAACTGACACCCTCGATGTGGGTTCCTCTTTATGGTGAGGGGTCAGACAAAACACCCACCCACGTGTAGGCCGTGCGTGGAGACCCGTGTCTGTGGAAAGGTTTGTCCTGGTGGTTGAGGGATGCGTATCTGAGCTCGTCCCAGTGTTCTTCTGAATTCGGGGAGGGTGCGCAATTTTCGATACACTACTTTGGCTTCTGCTTCGCCTAAACGGGAGGTTAGGGACTAACCCACCCCTAATCAATCGGCCAGGACTAGGTATTGCACTGAACTCCAGGGTGAGTGGGACGGCGAGCTCGCTATATCCCCTGTGTAGCCCTGTCATCCCAGGGGGTGACCCCTTGTTGGGCTCCCTGGTAGGTGAAGAGCACTGAGGGATGAATCACATACAATTTCTCATGGCAAACCATAAAATTAAACGTGGAAAAGAAATAGCTGAGTTTTGTGGTCCTCGCTATTTAGTTATCTGTAGAACTGAGGAAGGGCGAAAGTTTACTTCCGTAAACCCTTTCATTATTCAGAAGGGTTTAGATAATATTGCCGGCCCTGTAAAGTCATGTACTAGATCTCGCAATGGCACGCTCCTAGCCGAAGCAGCTTCTCCGACGCAGGCTGCACAAATCTTGAAAGCCAATATGCTTGCGAGCTATCCCGTGCGCGTTGAATTGCATACGACCCTGAAATCGCGTGGTGTTGTATATACCAGCGCATTGGACGGTATGGCCAATAAGGAGATTCAGGAAAACTTGGCGGATCAAGGTGTGACAAGTGCATATCGAGTTCACAGCATGGAACGAGGTGAACTAGTATCCACTCGTACGCTGTTTGTTACCTTGGATTGGGTAGATCTCCCGAAAAGGATTAAGGCAGGGTATGAAGCTTTGGAAGTGAGGCAGTATATAAACAATCCACTGAGGTATCATAAATGCCAGCGCTTTGGCCACACGAGTGATTCCTGTAATTTAGTTGCCACTTGCGTTGCCTGCTGGGAAGTCAAGCATCACAATGCATGCACTTCACCACGCACTTCATCAAACTCCAGAGAATGTCCCCGTTTTATGGAGGAGAAGGCGATCCAAGAGATCCGGGTAAGAGAGAGGGTGTCCTTCGTGGAAGCCCGGAAACTCTAGCGCATTCGTCAGCCTTCTGTACCTAGGATCGTTCTTAGAGTGCAGTTGCAGCTGAGCCGGTACCTAGACGTGAAATCGCAACACCAACCAGCGAAATAAACGGGGAACTAATATCTGAAAGATCCATTACACCAAGATCACAGCCAAAGCAACAAACACCAACACGAACAACAGTGAGCGCCCCGACCAAGTCCAGTCCTAAGAAGAAGGACTCAGCCAAGTCACCGCCAAAATCATCTACTTCAAGAACATGTGAACCGGTAGTATATAATGTATGGCCAATGTGTAGTGTTTAACGCCTGCTTTTACTACATACGGCACCGCAGGCGGTGACACTGATGATACATGAAATGAAGATGGGGCACCGGTGGAATGAGATGGCGGGGGGAAACCGGAGGTCCCGGAGAAAACCCGCGCCAGCGCCATGTTGTCCACCACAAATCTCACTTTGCGGTCGTCTGGGATCGAACCCGGGCCGCCTTGGTGAGACCCAAGCGGTCTAACCACTGAGCCATGGCGCGGCCATGTATCGCCAAGGAAATTTAAGACCTCTTATGACAGAACGGACTTCCTCAAGAAAAATAGTAAGACCAGTGAAAGGAGAGCTAGCCAGCACAAAAGTCCGCGAACATCTCCGTCGACAACATCTGAGGAATCATCTGGAGAGGACGCCGATCGGCGACTTTCATCTTCGCCGGTCGCAGTTTCCGATCCTGTCGAGAGACTGGCGTCGAACTTACCAGTACGGAAACCGTCCTCCTCCACTGAGGATGTGGAACGGGTGGATCCTGTCCTCACTGCCCAAACGACAGGGAGGAAGAGGCAGGAAAAACCTGCTGAAAGTGCTAGCCCTGCCCCCAAAGAAAAGGAACAAATTGGTTCGACCGCCACCGGGCAGGTAGCTCTAGTCATGGCAAGTTTTTATTGAAAGTAGTATTTTTTATGCCTTTTGGAATTTTCTGGGAAATTATAGTTTTATTTTTTTACCCATTTGGGCTCATTTATTTTATAGTAATTTTGTTTTGATGTTTTTTTTAATGTTGAATAATTTATATCTGGTTATTGCCATGAATTAATTTTTATAAGGGCGCTGATGACCAAGCAGTTGAGCGCCCTTATGTCCAAATCATCATCATCATCATCATCATCATCATCATCATCATCATCGTCATCATCATCATCATCATCATCATCATCATCATCATCATCATCATCATCATCATCATCATCATCATCATCATCATCATCATCATCATCATCATCATCAGCATCAGCATCATCATCCAACAACACAGGGATTGATTTAATAAAATAATGCTAATACATTCAATTAGATTTTATTGCAGGGCCTCCTGTTTAAGTTGTGTTTATCTCTTCTTATTACATATTGTCGCGAGTCATCGCAATAGCGCGGCTAATGCTCACAAAAGGACTAGCTGAAATAAATAAATGTAGTGCGGAGATAAATGGCTTGCCGAAACAGATGAAGTTAGATGACTGGAATTTAGATTTCTTGATTGTTACAGAATAGTTTAGAATTATCAATGGACATATAAAAGAAAGCAACGGATAGTCGAATTGGAACTTGAGAATCGTCCGCGTGTTTTGAAAGTGAACTCTTTTGTTTGTGGTTAACGACTTTGAGCATTGTATTTGAGTATGTTACGTAATTCTGCTACTGTAAGGGTTGATCAAAGTGTATATCTACGGAAATAAAGAACATTTCGGAAAATTGGACTTTTAATTCTACGAACCCACAAAGTCACAATTGGTGTCAGGAGTGGGATATACAATGGACACTACATTGGCAAACGTTCTACAAAAACAAAAAGAAATGAGAACGGTGGACGTTAGCCTGGCAACAGAAATGAAAGCAGCAAACGGGGCCCTCGCTCAAAAGTTTGAAGAGCTGTTGACCGGCATAAGGGATGACGTCGCGGAGGATGGGTCAAGTGGACGAGCGCCTTAAGATATAGAGGGAAAGGCCGACACTAATACTAAGTTCCTGAACGCCGTGGTAGAGGACATCATCGGCAGGAGGTTGAAGGACTTGAAGGTCAACGCGCCGGAATGGAAAAAAAATCTGCGCGAGTAAAACCTCCTAAATATGACGGCGTGAAAACGTTCGAAGTCTTCCGCCGTCAATTCGACACAGTGGCCAAACACAACAAGTGGTCACCAGAGGAGGAGGCCGCTCACCTAATAGCCAGCCTCCAGGGACGAGCTGCAGATGTCCTGAACACCGTCGAGACAGCGGAGGCGCCCAAGGACATCTGGTAAGCCCTGGAAAACCGCTTTGGAAACCAACGCATAGCCGAAGCCTACCGCAGCCAATTGAAGTCAAGGTCGCAGCAACTAGGGGAGACGCTGCAGCAGTTCGCCGTGGAAATCGAGCAACTGGCTAGCAAAGCCTTGGTCGACCTCCCACCCGAGTTCGTGACCCGGGAAGCCGCCTTCACCTTCGTTGACGGGGTGCGAGACACAGAGATTCGTCAGCTCCTAATGCTCGGCGATTACAAAACCACCTACGAGGCGCTAACAGCAGCATTGAGGATGGAGGCGGCCGAGGTGACGGCTACCCCGACTTAGAGAACGAGGAATATCGGCTACACTGGAGACCGAAGGCCAGCCGAAGGATGCCGGCGAAGACCAAGTGGCATATATTGGGAGTGTGGAGAGCCGGTACACCTGGAGAAGGACTGCGCACACCAGGGAGAGCAGCCGGAGAAACGAGTAAGGGCCGGCGCGGCGAGGGTCACGTCGGCGCCGTCACAACCATCCCGTCGAGTGACACTCCACGCCATAAGCCAACGGATGGATGACAGCCTTATCGCGGATGGTTAGGTGAGAGGGAAGCCGTGCCGCATGCTGGTGGACACCGGGGCAGCCGCGACCGTCATCAGACTGGACGTAGCCAGGTGTTTACCCTCGAGGAAACCAAGCCGACTGTACCAGCTTGTGACGGCATTGGGTAACACCTTGCCTGTGGAGAAGGAGGCCCTTCTGAAGTTGACCTTGGAAGGGAGTACCGTGTGTCAGCTGATGTTCGTCGTGGAGGTGCCTGAGGTGATGATACTGGGACTGGATACTCTCAGGAGCCACAATGTGACGGTCGAACTCGGCAGGAAGGTCCTGCGGCTCAATGGAGAAGAGGTGATGCTCGGGTAACCAGAAGAGCACCTTGAAATCTGCAAGGTCATCTTGAAGGAAGACGTGGTTGTCCCCACGAGAAGCGAGGTGGTGGTGACAGCGTGACTGGAAGGCCAATGGACCAAGAACATGATGCTGGACCGTAAGGTACCTGTGCACGGGATCTGTATAGCCAGGATATTGTTGCCGTGCCGAGAGGAGGTGCGGGTGAGGCTAATCAACCCAACGAATACCGATAACGACATCCAGGCCGGGACGGAGTTGGGGTTGTGCAAGCCCGTGGTCAGCGTGATTGCAATCGACAAGACACAGGAGCCGGTGCCGACACAACACCTGGGGCCCCAGCTGGAATGTTTATTGCAGAGAGCGCTCTACCACCTGATCGCAGAATAGCTCGAGAAGTTGTTACAACTGCTGAGACGATACCAGTGCGTCTTCAGCCACGTCGACAGCGACAACGGCCGCACGGACCGGGTGTTCCACCGCATCGACACCGGAGACGCCAGGCCTATTCGGCAACCACCTAGACGCGTTCCGCTGGCGAAACAAGCTGCGGTACGGGACATGCTAGAGGACATGAAATCCAGGGGAGCCATTGAAGAGTCTGACAGCCCTTGGTGTTCCCCTGTAATACTGGTGACGAAGAAGAATGGCGAACTACGCTTCTGCGTGGGCTACAGGAAGCTGAACGCTGTCACCAAAGACTGTTTCCCCTTACCCCGGATTGATGACAAATACTCCAGATTTGGTTACTTGGCTACTTTCAAATAATATAAAACGAATGAATGTGCTAAACAGATAATGCTGATCAATGCAAACTGAATGTTCACAAATATATTAGAACTTATAATTAGCTGAAAACCTGATTGACATCTAGGCTGGTATGAAAGTTCCCCTTTGCGGAGTGGCCATTGATAAATTGTTTTATCTACTATATGGTGCTTTCTAATGAATGTTAATCCAAATCACTAATACTGTTTACAGGAATGTTATAATAATGTTAATTTATAATATATACACCTTCTCATACGTGATATTGTCCGTGACTTAAAGAAGCCCTGATCTTGTGTTGGATAACCGTACTCCAAAATTTGTTTGAAATAGTTGCCTAAAGGTGTTGTACGTCATGCTACCAGATGACAGTAGCGTGACCCAGTCTTGCAACTTCTGGTCTAAGGTTTGCCTGACAATTATAATTTTTATTGGGCCAGGTACCCTTTTTATCAGCATATATTCGTCAAGATCGTTAATGTCCTGCATAGGGTTAACAGTCTCATTAAAATGGGAACTGGTAAATCTAAAGCTGTATTGCTTTAGTGCTTGCGGGTGTTGTGAATGAAACATCGGCATCACTTTCATTGTTTACTATAGGTAAAGACAAACCTCTGTCACTTGCTTGTCACTATTTTGCTTTCTAGTTGAGCATTTTGGTGAAGTAATTTGGCTAACATCCCTCTTGTATTACTAATGCTAGTTCCTGCTACAGGTCGGACACTATTTGTTTCATAAAGTTGCAGGTTTGCGCTACACCCACTGATTCTGAATATACAACAGGTGCATTTTGCACATTAAAGCTGTACTTGTTTGCATTGTTTTATATACAAACATGTTTCAATTACGCTTATCGTTTGTAGCTGCCCATGACGGCAAAAGTCGAAATAAATAGTGATTAGCTGTAGGAGCCGCCAGGTTTGCAGCGAAGTGTTAAACTAAGATTTCGCCGTAGTGTAGGCTCTCTGACGGGGTTGCGGGAAGGTGAAGAGATGGCAGTGGCTTCTTATACATTGCTTAAATGGAGGTTTATAAACCTAGCTCCTCCTACTTTTAGCAACGGTTATAGCGTGACCTTCAGGCTTCGCTTAATATGTATCTGTGGCTTGCTTTTGTATGGTGTGGTTTCGTGCGCGCAGAACATTGAGAAAGATTTGTTTAAGGTTAAACTGAGTATTCTAACATTTTATTTATAGTGCTTATTGTGAGGTGTTGTTTTTGTACGTTTCTAAAATTCTGATAGAATGAATACCGTGCAATATTTACAGGAAAAGCCCTTTCCCAACGGAGTGCTGAAGAAAAATCTGAAGTGAAACGAATGGCTAGGCCCACGCCAAACATTTCTATAACTCAAACCAATAAGACAAAAGCTAGAACATTCAATAGGAAGTTCAACCCTGACATGTATAAGAAGCACGACTGGTTATGTGGATGTGCAGTTAATAACACTTTATACTGTTTTCCATCCATGCTCTTTGGAGGGGATGATTCCTGGGTCAAGCAAGGAATGAAAGATATACAACACATGCACGACCGTGTTAAAAAGCATGAGTCCTCTTCGTCTCATATAAAAATGTATTAAGTTTAGCAGTGTATGGCAATATTAATATTGCTGAACAAATTGACAGTGCATACAGAAGGAACATAGAGCTGCACAACGATAAAGTTACGCAGAATAGATATGTCCTAAATACCATAATAAACTGTATACCTACGGTGTTGCGGCTCGTATGAGCTGACTTTTAGAGGTCATGATGAATCTGATACATCACAAAACCCTGGTATCTATCGAGGTCTAATAGATTTCAGCGCTGATCTCGATAGTGTCCTGAAGGGCCATCTGGAAAAAGAAACTGCTTTTAAGGACACCAGAAACTATGCAAAACAAAATTCTTCAGTGTATGTTAGAGGAATGACAAGAGGAATTAATGAGGGAGATTAAGGATGCAGAATTCCTTGCTGTCATAGCAGATGAAACCACTGATGTTTCCTCAGTGTATCAAATGGTTATTATCTACAGATATCTTGTGAATGACAAGCCTGTAGAACGATTTTGGAGTTTTGTTCAACCTGCTGGTCATTATGCAGACTCTCTTGCTACAGTCATTAAATCTGAACTTGATCTGCAACTGTCAGGGTGCCCGAATAAACTTATAGCGCAGACCGATGATGGTGTATGCGTCATGGGAGGCAGGAAACACGGTGTTCAGGCAATTGTGAAAGAGAAGTATCCTAGTGCCTCTTATTTACACTGCCATGCACATAAACGTAATTTAATAATACAAATGCAGCCTCAATAAAAGCCAGTGTGAGAATATTTTTTGCCAATTTACAAGGAATATACACTTTTTTTCAAATTCTTCTCAAAGAACAGCTGTGCTTGACAAAGTTCTGCAAAAACAATTGCCACGTTCTGTTCCGACATGATGGAATTTTCATTCATGGATCGTCAATACCGTTTTCGAACACTGGGAAAATTTAATTAAATGCACGGAGGTTATTCAGAAGAGAGCTCTATTAAACAACAGCACCACACTTGTTCAGGCTTCTGGGTTTATGGCCACTTTGAAAGATGATAGTTTTGTATTCTGGCTGTCTTTCTTCCACAAGATCATGCCCCATGTGGACTTTTTGTATAATCAGCTGCAGAAACGAGACTGCAATGTAACATTTGCCCTCGCCCAGCTAAACGCATTTGAAAGGGAAGTGCAAAAAGTAAGAGATGGGGTGGATATTGAGTAACACGAAGAAACTGCAATTAAGAGAGGAATAGAAGATGATGTGAAAAGAAGAGAAGCTCTTGAAGTCTGTGACATTCTTAGAGAAGCAAAGGACTGATTTAGCTTCGCGGGGCATCTGGTAGCCTCGACTTTGTTTCATCAAGAAAATTTCTTCGACTGTGATAACACATTTCCAGAGGAATCCCTTAGAGAAATAATAAGGTTCTATACTTTTATCATTGCAACAAAAATTCGTACAGAACTGGCTGTAATTTACAGTCGAGAGGAAATTCGTGGAATGTCCGGCGCTTTGTGCTTGATGGATTTCATTAAGGAAAACAACATTCAGCGAATGTGTCAAACTCCTACGAGCGCTGTTAACTATGCCATTGTCAACCGCTGAAGCAGAACGCTGTTTCTCAACTTTAAATAAAGTAAAATCTTTCCTTAAGAACACAATGTCACAGGACTGATTGTCAGCATTAGCTATGCTTTCAATTGAGACGGAGTTTGTTATGAAGATCAGTGACTTCAACGCAAAAGTTATCGATAGAATCGCCAGGTCTAAGGAGAGGAGAGCAGAGCTTCTGTATAAATAGATAAGTCACTACTACTCTGTATTTTATTTTTCATTTGTGCACCACCAATAATTTAATCCACCAGCCGCCACTGCAACAAATCGTTACTTATCTGTGGAGATTTACAAACTGGGCCGACTGCAGCCATAAAAGGAAGTACAGTAAAAGCGAACATGTGTTTCCTACGTAACAAGCACGCTATTGTAATGCCTCAAACTAGAACTGATCTGTTGTAAACGCAAAGGAGGGGAAGGAGACAGAGAGGGGTGCGGGACCGAAGCCTCCCGCAGTCAGAAAAATAGCCCCGAAGCCTCCTGGACCCTTAATGGTCCCTAATTACATAGCCCCCAAGCCTCCCGGTTCCAGTGCCTAATTACATAGGTCCAAAGCCTCCCGGTCGAAACACGTGACAGTTCCAGTTTGGTGTTTATGGTATTTAATGAAGCATTGCGTAGTTACTTCTAGTGGAAGATGCTACATTTTTTAGATTATGATTAATAATAAGAAACACGGCTCTAGTTAAAAAAGAAAATGAACCTGTAATGCTTAAATTTGAATTAGTGGTTGTTGTCATAGTTCGTTTAGGGTTACCCAGGATGCACTACGAGGAGGCGAACTGGCTCTCACCCCAAAAGGTTTCACATATATCATCTTCATCATTATTTCATTATTTTCTGTAATTTACTCACAATGGATCCACATTTAGATGCTTCCTTGTTTTTACATTATAAACCTATATCATACAGAAATATGTATTATCGTCTTTAAAACAAGGCCCATTATCCCTTTTAGATTTTATTTCCATGTATTTGCAGGTTTGGTTCTATAAGAAATCGACTCCAGTATTCCATTCCATTCTTGACAGTTTTCCAGCTTGAAATTTTCTACTTACTGTATCATGAGTTTCAAGAGTGGAGAAGACATTTCCTTTTTTTAATTGTTGAGGAATCAATTGCAATTTTAGTACCCAGCTGTATTTGCTTTAGTACTTCAAGAAATCTACACAGATCTGGGCTGTAGGATTAAAACAGATTGTTGTATTTCTTGTGGGAATTTTCGCAAGCGTTGGTAGTTCTCTGTCTATTGCAACTTAGTTCTGACTGCAAGGAAAGAGGAAAAGTGTATTTTCGTATATCTAAGTCTCCACTAAATAGTTGCATAACTTTTGTAGTTTTTCCGAGACAAGCATCGCTGCCATGAAGTCTTCAGCAAAACAGTCACCAAGCATATCAGGATCCAGCATTGGCAAACCGAATATGCAGTTCAGAAGTTTTCCCATTTCATTTCTGGAATAGTAGTCATATGCAAATCCCAAGTTTTGTATCTTTGGCCACCAGGATTGTGCTAAGAGATGAAATTTACATCCTCGGATTTTAACATCAGTCCACACTTCTCTTCCAGTATTCATGATGCTTTCTTCAAAGTCAGAAAACATTGCTGATGGAGAGAATTTCAGACCTTGCTTATTATATTTATCAACAACTGTTGAAAATACCTGCTGATATGTTGAAGTCCTTCAACAAAGAAAATATCATTGGAATATAATTTCCATTAACGAGCCCATAGATTGTTAACCAAATAAAAGTAAGAAAGAGAGAAAGAAAGAAAGAAAGAAAGAAAGAAAGAGAGAGAGAGAGAGAGAGAAAGAAAGAAAGAGAGAGATAAATAAATAAATAAATAAATAAATAAATAAATAAATAAATAAATAAATAAATAAATAAATAAATAAATAAATAAATAAATAAATAAATAAATAAATAAATAAATAAATAAATAAATGAATGAATGAATGAATGAATGAATGAATGAATGAATGAATGAATGAATGAATGAATGAATGAATGAATGAATGAATGAATGAATGAATGAATGAATGAATGAATGAATGAATGAATGAATGAATGAATGAATGAATGAATGAATGAATGAATGAATGAATGAATGAATGAATGAATGAATGAATGAATGAATGAATGAATGAATGAATGAATGAATGAATGAATAAATAAATAAATAAATAAATAAATAAATAAATAAATAAATAAATAAATAAATAAATAAATAAATAAATAAATAAATAAATAAATAAATAATAAATAAATAAATAAATCTGGAATATTTGAAAGTTCCATTAACATGTTTTGTTAGCGGTGAACTAATATGCCGCGAATACAAGCTATCCCTTATATGAAAACACGTGTTATTTCTCATTTTATCGACACTGAACGAAAATATAAAAGTAGTTGCTCAGCTTCCATGTGACACATATAGATAGCTTTTACCTCCAATAAAGCCACATTAAAATGCTCCAGAATGAGTGTGGATAAGGCAGTGAGAAGAACAACGACGCGTTCCTTATGCTGTCGATGTTCGCAGGTATAGGTCACACGCCGTGCCGCGTGCTTAACTGTTTGTAAACATACCGGCACAGCAGTAGCTTGCTTGCTACTAATAAGAATTTATTTGGTTTATGAAACCGCAATAAAGAAGCTATTGTTTAATTATTGCTTATGCGTGTTTAACGTGTTCCAAAATTCTGTTATAGCAGTCCATGATGGCAAATACGCTGCTGGACATACGCAATTTATACCTTTTAGAGGGATGTTAATGTTATAAGAGGTTGAGGATGGAAACATTAAATGCGAAAAAGAACAGAGAACAATATAAACGAATTGTAGATAAATTAACCAAAACTAAATGGTTTATACAATGAGACGAGCATTTTATTTCACGTGTTTCATAATACTAAATAAAGCATTTGTAACTGAAAAGAAAGCTGTTGATATTTACAGTAAGTGGTTGAAAGTATTGTACAATTAAGATCATAACAAAATGCTATGAAGTTAAACAAGTGAATGTTATCAATGATATAACTATTTTTACAATTCATATGTTTAATGAAACTAAATTAATCGTGCGTTCGTTGAACTCCCTTCAGCTCTTCCATCCATCAAAACCATATCCGTCATTTCGGTGATCGTATAGAGCTCCATGTTGCTTGGATTTGCTAAGTACGCGCAAAATCCTCCCTGTAAGGACGGAATGTGTAGTTTTACACTGAAGAGCAACCTTGCAACTGTCCGTGTTATTAGTCAAATTTTGCACAAATAACTGCCCTTTGCCCCATTACCTAAAAGGTAGTCTAGGATTACTGATAAAGGGCAAGGAGTAATGTTTTTGTTTTCGTGACTTGTGCGTCCCGATAACAACTTTTGAAGTTCGCACACCAGTCGTTCCTGCGCTGCCTAATCACTAAATCATGTAATATTTAATGATGTATAAAATTATACGTAACAGAATTACGAAGCTGCAACACCGAAATTCGGACTAATTAAGCTATAAACTACGCAACGGCTATAATCGTTCGGTGTCGTAATGAAACAACCTGTATGAATACTGACATTTAGGAATGTCGGCCAGGATGGCTTTGTTAGCTGGTTAGGCGTGGAACTGCTGAACCTTAGGTGACGGGTTCAATATCCGCCCAGGTCCGTGATTTTTGAGTGAGCTTAAAAGCTTTGTGTCAGTCCATTTTACTGGCGTGTATAAAGCTCCTGTTGAACGAAATTCCGGCGCATAGGCGGCGCTGATATGAATCCTAGGAATTGACAGCGTCTATATCAAAAGCAATTTAAATTGACATTTAGGAGACGACAGAAAGATTTAACAGGTGAGGTGTGGCACGTGAGAAATTTTCTCTCTCCACCTTTTCGCCCTTGTAATAGCATTTAATGTCCCATCTTACAGCATACAGATCCACAGGCGGTGGTTACTGCTTTTGAGGATATTAAACAAAGAAGCCAAAGATATATTTATTAAACAAACACAAGCCATTCGAATTATAGGAAACGAAAAAATGCTATGTTCATATAAGCCACTTCCTTTCGCATGTGTTTATATACTGGAGACAGCTTTATTTGCAAAAAGAAGTAGATTTAACTTTCAAAACAATGGAAATGTTCATATGCATTACATGAGGCATATTAAGGATACATACTTAACCTCAATCAGAACTACAAAGTTTAAGAATGGAGTACTGCATTCCTGTACAATAGTTTATAATTCCCTTCCTAATGACATCAAAAGCCTAGATAACTACAATGTGTTTAAAACTAGAACAAGGGCTTTCTTGCAGGAGCACTGCTTTTACACAGTAAATGAATATAATAATAATAATAATAATAATAATAATAATAATAATAATAATAATAATAATAATAATAATAATAATAATAATAATAATAATAATAATAATAATAATAATAATAATAATAATAATAATAATAATAATAATAATAATAATAATAATAATAATAATAATAATAATAATAATAATAATAATAATAATAATAATAATAATAATAATAATAATAATAATAATAATAATAATAATAATAATAATAATAATAATAATAATAATAATAATAATAATAATAATAATAATAATAATAATAATAATAATAATAATAATAATAATAATAATAATAATAATAATAATAATAATAATAATAATAATAATAATAATAATAATAATAATAATAATAATAATAATAATAATAATAATAATAATAATAATAATAATAATAATAATAATAATAATAATAATAATAATAATAATAATAATAATAATAATAATAATAATAATAATAATAATAATAATAATAATAATAATAATAATAATAATAATAATAATAATAATAATAATAATAATAATAATAATAATAATAATAATAATAATAATAATAATAATAATAATAATAATAATAATAATAATAATAATAATAATAATAATAATAATAATAATAATAATAATAATAATAATAATAATAATAATAATAATAATAATAATAATAATAATAATAATAATAATAATAATAATAATAATAATAATAATAATAATAATAATAATAATAATAATAATAATAATAATAATAATAATAATAATAATAATAATAATAATAATAATAATAATAATAATAATAATAATAATAATAATAATAATAATAATAATAATAATAATAATAATAATAATAATAATAATAATAATAATAATAATAATAATAATAATAATAATAATAATAATAATAATAATAATAATAATAATAATAATAATAATAATAATAATAATAATAATAATAATAATAATAATAATAATAATAATAATAATAATAATAATAATAATAATAATAATAATAATAATAATAATAATAATAATAATAATAATAATAATAATAATAATAATAATAATAATAATAATAATAATAATAATAATAATAATAATAATAATAATAATAATAATAATAATAATAATAATAATAATAATAATAATAATAATAATAATAATAATAATAATAATAATAATAATAATAATAATAATAATAATAATAATAATAATAATAATAATAATAATAATAATAATAATAATAATAATAATAATAATAATAATAATAATAATAATAATAATAATAATAATAATAATAATAATAATAATAATAATAATAATAATAATAATAATAATAATAATAATAATAATAATAATAATAATAATAATAATAATAATAATAATAATAATAATAATAATAATAATAATAATAATAATAATAATAATAATAATAATAATAATAATAATAATAATAATAATAATTTGTCAATAGACTTTGCAGTTTCTGACATTATACATATAAATACATATAAAAATACAATTGTTTTTAAATTACAAATTAAGGAATAAAATCAGCATGTCATATGTACTACAAATTAAGGTATAAATTCATGTGGAAAAATGATTTTAATTCATTAATACAATAAAAACTTTTTGTTAACAAGTACTTCTTCAGAGCACCCTCGAATTGCTTGCCTTTGCAAGACCTTAGATGTGCTGGCAATTTTTTGTGAAGCAATAAGCCCATCACATTTGGATCCCTGTCGGAAATAGTCTTATTAAAACTTTGCCTAAAAAATCGTCCTTGTGCCTAGTGTTATGACTATGAATATTACTATTTTTAAGATTTTCCTTTTGTACTGCATAAGTTACTACTTTATAAACATACAGAGAATACTGTTACTATTCCTTTATCCTTACATATTTCCCTACATAATTCTCGGGAACTCAAATTGTAAATAATTCTGACGGCCCTTTTTTGCAATCGAAATAACCTTCCCATATGCGTTGCAGCAGCACAGCCCCAAATTTCAATTCCGTATAATAAATGTGGATATATGACTCCATAGTATATAATTTTAAGCCCTTTTTCATAAAAGACGTTTTTGAAGTAACGTAAAAAATATACAGCTTTACTTACTTTATCGCAAATGAGATTTATGTGTCCTGCCCATGTTAGTTTTCTGTCAAGAAATATTCCTAAGAATATATGTTCACTCATATCTTTGATGTTGCAGTCATTTACAGGTAATGACAAATTTGTGGAATTTTTGTTACTCTGTGAGAAAAGAATTAAGGTTGTTTTTGTCATATTACAAGAAAAATGGTTTTCTTTAAAGTAATTTATAACCAAATCAATAGATTTCCATAAGTTATCCTTTAATATGCCTGTATTCCCACCCTTACATATAGCCGTAGTATCATCTGCATACGATATTATATTTGTGTTTACGGAGTATGTTATGTCACTTACATATAGTGTAAACAAAAATGGTCCCAGGACCGACCCTTGTGGTACCCTATCATGACCTGCTTGAATTATGATTGCACTTTGTTTACCAGTTTTCCCCTTCTATTATACATTAATGCTGACTGTTTACCAAATAGGACCTGAACAGTTCTTTTGCCAGGCCTCTTATCCCGTATGCTTCCAGCAATCAAATGCTTTAGTAAGATCGAAGAATAATGATCCAACTTTTTCATTTTTTTTCCAGGTTTTCTATGACTATATGTATCAATTCCCTTATTGCAGTAACTGTTGATCGTCCCTTCCTAAAGCCATGCTGAAAATTTACCATAATGCTATTTTTATCCAGAAACTCTACTAGTCGATTTAGAAGGAGTCTTGCAAAGAGTTTTCCTATCTCTGATGTTAAAGTGACGGGTCTGTAGTTGTTTATATCATTCACATTCCCTTTTTTATGCAATGGACGAACTACACTTTTCTTTAAACACTCTGGATATTTTCCATTTACTATAGCAAAATTTATTAAATGTTCAAGTGGATTGCCCAATACGTTTTTACAATGTTTTAAAAGGACTGAGCTAATTTCATCCCACCCACTTGTGACCTTTTTTGGAAGTTTAGTTATTTCAGTAATAATCTCATTTGCAGACACTGGATAGATGAAAAACGATGGCCTTACAGTGCTCTCAAAAACTGGTTGTGTGTTTTTGCCAGGAGAAAGCTTTTCTGCTATACTGAGAAAATAATTATTTACAAAATTACATACTCTATTTGGTTCATTTATAATTTTATCACCGATACAAAGTTCTAAGTTGTTATGTACTTTTGTTTCAAATCGCGCTATATTTACAAGACCCCATGCAGTTTTGCTAACATTCCCTGATTTACATAACTTCTCTTTGTAATCACTAGCTTTTAAATCTGCCAAGTCATTTAGATTGTTTTGTTTTATTGTACTTGGTTTTATACACAGTACTTCCAATAGATTCGTACAGTATATAGAAATGCTTCATTTCATTTTTGAGTTTTATTAGTTGTGTGGTAAGTTTAATGCGGCTAGAATTGTTTAGATAAACTTTTCTCGTTTTTATGGCGCAGCATGCATTAAATTGATTATTAAAGGTATTATAAAAATGGTTCCATTTTTCGTCTACAGTTTTTGCATTATATATTATGTCCCAATTTTCGTTTTTTTAAGCAATCCACCAGATTGCCGATACATGCCTGATTCAAATCACGAAAAGTTTTGATTTCGTATTTGCTTTGCTTATTACAGTTTAGCCCATTAAACTTTATATATTGAGCATAATGATCGGAAATGTGTGTGTTTATACTCATTATATTTACAACTTCAATATTCATGTTTGTAGCAATATGATCAATTATGGAAGATGAAGAATCTGTTACCCTTGTTGGCTCACGTACAAGATCCATTAAACCATAAGAGTTAAAAACATCATAAAGCTTTTTATAGTCCCCTTTTATGTGGTCTAAATCTATATTAAAGTCACCTGCTAAAATTAGCTGTTTATACTTATTGTACAACTGACCTAACATTTCTTCAAGACAATCAACAAAGTGCTCTGAAGAAGTACCCGGCGACCTGTATAATCCCAATAACAATACAGATTTTTGATTAAATTTTATTCTTGCAGCTGCAACTTCAAAGTGCTTTTCCAATTGATAGTTATCTATATTCACCTCGGAGATATCTATTTCATTTGCGGCCAAGATTAAAATTCATCCTCCCTTAAAACTTGTTCTAGAAAAACTACTAGCAATTTTATAACCATTTATTTTACACAAATTTAATTTCTCTTTACTCAGCCCATGTTCTGTCACAACAGCTAGCTCTGGTTTTATTTCATTTAGAAAGTGTTCGTAAGCTACTACTTTATTATTTAAATATTAAGTATTCAGATGAATTATTTGAAAAGTATTTGTGTCATTACTTTCAATACTATTGATTTTATGCTCACTATCATTTTTATTGCACAGGTTAGATTACTAGAACATTTACTGCTAGGTGTGTCCACATCCCCACTCACATCCTGTTTAACATTTCCTTTCCTGTACAAAAACTTACTGTTTTGCTGATGACGTTGCTAAGAATAAGGGACCCTTTTCGATTTAGGTGCAGGCCATCTCTGCCCAAGCACCTGGAATCAAGGAACTTGTTTACATTCACAAAAATTACTCCTAGTGACTCACATGCCCAGTTAATGCTTTCGTTTATGCTGTCTATATACCTATTGTCCACATCTACTTGTTTTATTACACCATTCACTATCGCACGAGATTTAGGAAAACATTCTTTGGTTGATCGTATTACACTGTAGACTTCAGCCATTACTTCATCAGGATTATTTGCACTCTTAATGTTATTAGCTCCTGCGTGCAGCACTATTACTTTTGGTGCAGTCACAGTAGTATTTTCCAACTCCTTGTGAAGTTCTCGTATCTTCTTTTCTAGTTGCTCTGCCCTAATTCCTCTATATACCATAGTTCGCGCCTCCTTGATGCTCACATGCTTCACCATTGAGTTCCCCATAACCAGTACTTTTTGTTGGCGGCTGCTTTCCGTGCTGGTTAGGTTAGGATTCACCCATTCAAATTTATTAACTGCTGAATTAGATACCGTAACTTCACTATTTGGCAGTGAGATTAACGTATCGAATCTGTTTGAGGTTTCAATGCATACTATTCTTGGCTCAAGCGAAGTTACTGCATGCATGTTTGGTGTTTTCGAATTATTCACTTTGGTTTCCTTTCCATGATCCTTTCTTGCGACAGTCACCCGTTTCAAATTTGAATTTATTTGTTGCTGTTTAGGTTGCTGCGAGTACTGAAATTCTTGAATCTGCAGCTGTAGCGCCGTCCTCTCATTTTGTAGCTTCTTGAGATTATCATTGTTTGCTTTAATCACCTTATCTCTCTCTTGCATCTCTATTCCCATCGAATTCAATTTCTGTATCCATGTATAGGATTTCAATGACTTTGTGTAGCGATGCCACGACTTCCATTTCATTACGTACTCCATGGTGCGAAGCGTGGTTCCCATTTTTGGCTTAATTTTTTGCTGCGACACTTTTGTTGTTTTTTCCATCTTTATTTACGTTAACATTTGAGTCCATCACGATTCCGAAATTACACCTTTCATTACCATTATCCGTAGGATTATCGATGTTTTGTTGAATTTTGCGGAGCACACTTCGCATCACAACTTTGCCGGCCGTCATCTTTGTACATGAAATGGCAATTAGGAAACACATATTCCATCTTAAGTGTCAGAGCATTTGTTTAAGTATTTCGGTCTTTCTTTTTCTCGCCTTCCATATGTTTAAAACAGGATCATTGTAGTTTGAGACAGATCATAGCCGGACTCCACAACTTCACGAGTCGGTGTGTCAATCTCAGCCACGTATGCCGATATCTCCCACGAAGTAGTGTTGCCTTTTGCACCGCTTACATACCTAAGGTAAATGAAATATTGCAATTTGATGTAGATTTTGTCAGAAATGTATCTTTTGGCATTTTTGAATCCTCACGAAATGCATTTTTAGAAATGGGTTTGTAAGTGGGTGTACGCTTTGTTCTATACGTAGTTTTTTAGGATGTAACCTGAAGTTGGCCATAGAATTCTCCCAATATAAACCACCCTTTAAGGTTATTTATTTATCCTCTAAAAAAATCTGTATACAGAAAGATAATTAAAATGTGTCTGAATTGATCCATTCATCTATGAGGCGTTATGAAAAAAGTTAAACTACAACTACCTTATTCATTCCACAATTTACTTATAAAATGAATAATTTTCTTCTCTGAATCATGATAAACCATAGTTACACAATTTTCAATACATAATTTGTCGTAGATAAACAGAGAGCATAAAGGTAGAAGTGGGGACATTAGCTATTTCAAAAGTAGGGACATTCTGTTTCAAAGGTAGATTGATAAATAATATTTTTGGAAATCGCATATTCTTAGGATGAACTCATGAGAAACAAAAGAACGTCCGCTTGTTATTTCTAAGTATGTGGTCAAAACAGTGCTTAAAAAGATGTAAATAGCTAATACCTTAACATATGAGAACTTCCTCCGCTTTTTATATAACAGTGAGGATATACATTTACTCGTCACTCCTAAATAGATAAAAATAAGAAAAAATTCGTATAAAGTCTTGTTTGGAGCTGGGAAATCTGCTTAAACGTATCGCCTGAATTTCTTAAAGACCTTAAGTGTGGTACGTGGTACTGCGAGTTGGACTTTTAGACCTTTCGATTTTTAGGCGCGTGCGCGCATGCACACACACACACACACACACACACACACACACACACACATACAACCGAGTGGGATGGCTCAGGCGGTTTCATCTGTGGCCCGCATTCGGATGGCCCTGGTTCGATTCCCGTGGCCGACCTATCTGATCCATATTTTTCGGGGTTTTCCCGGGTTGCAGGGTATGTTAATTATATCCGCCGAATTCCTGTTCCTCCGTTTCATCTCCATAATGATTAATTCACATCATCTCTCATCTGGTTGTCTCGTTTAGGGTAGAAGTGTCGGTGGGTGTCTCGACAGTGCATGGCAGGATGACATGCTCTTAGAGACCACTTCCTCTTATGGTAGCTCGGTTGCCGGTCTCCGAACTTGCTGCTGGGACCACTTCCGAGCCACAGTAGAGGGGAATGTCCATTGCCCTGGCCCGTCAGTGGAAGTTTCCATCTAAGTATAAAAGAGGTGCAGTGACCCTGCCCTCTACACTGTCGTGACTCATTGAGATGGTCGCGCTGTGTTCCTCTCGCCACATCCTTCCTCCCGAGGGATGCTCCACTTGGGAGCAAAGGTACAATAAACCAAGTGTTGTTTCCGTGCCGAGTCCCCTCCGAACTAATCCAGTTATCCACACACACACACACACACACACACACACACACAGAGAGAGAGAGAGAGAGAGAGAGAGAGAGAGAGAGAGAGAGAGAGAGAGAGAGAGAGAGAGAGAGAGAGAGAGAGAGAGAGAGAGAGAGAGAGAGAGAGAGAGAGATGAGAGAGAGAGAGAGAGAGAGAGAGAGAGAGAGAGAGAGAGAGAGAGAGAGAGAGAGAGAGAGAGAGAGAGAGAGAGAGAGAGAGAGAGAGGAGAGAGAGAGAGAGAGAGAGAGAGAGAGAGAGAGAGAGAGAGAGAGAGAGAGAGAGAGAGAGAGAGAGAGAGAGAGAGAGAGAGAGAGAGAGAGAGGTGAATTGTCCGAATAATTCCATTTTGATACTGTAACTACAATGAATTTTATAATTCCCTGTATTAAAGTCACAGCTAACAGGAGGGCGCTTCTTGTATTTCGATTAGACTATTTAAGCTTATAGAGATGCCAGAAAACGCATAAATATGAAACACTATGCCTGTTTAAATTATGCAATTTTTCGTTTAGTGATGCTGCCCGTTTAAGAGAACTTCAAGAAAATTTCATACGTTCATCGATAAGTATGCAATTCCGAATTCACTCAAGATCCATTGGAGTATAAGTACTTAAAATCCCCAATGTGCAAGAATCTAGAGGCGAGCTTGTTCACCTACCAGGAAAGTGGAGTAAGATGGTATCTGAACAGTGCCCGAGGGCGACATAACCTGTAAGACTGTGTAAACAGCATGTTACACATTTCCACCTACAGTTGTGTCCCATTCCCCAAACGTTATATAACCGTTCTCCTTTCACGCGTCTGTAGTAAACAAAATGAATTGGCTTAGTGGGAAAAGTCGTTATCAAAATACAAGGTACCTATGTGTCCAAAACTCGAAATAGATCGCGCGTGTCGAATTGACACAAGCAAGTTTGTGTTCCTGTTTGATCCCTAAACGAACAAGGCTGGTAACGTTGGGATCTTTCCGAATGACTAAGTAGTTCCCGGTTGCCAGCATGTTGGAGATTCGTTCCCACAATATTTTCCTTCTATTTTAACAGATTTAGAACCGTCTTGTTTGACTCCAAGGGTCTATGACAGCTTCGGAGGGCGAACTTGGCTCTTCAACCTATAGAAGATCTTTCGTGCTTATTCCCCTATCGGTAGGGATGAAAGGAGAGACAACAGCAGAGGAAAGGGTCCATAACAATAGACTGAAAATCACAGGTGGCGGCTCGCACAACAGGTTCTCCTTTCCCCTGTAGGGGACCCGGAATCTAGAGACCTCCCCCTATCTGAGAACAAGGATTCACATTTAGCAAATTCCCCGCTATGTGTGCCAAAAACCTCTGAAGTCACTTAGAGCCCTGAAACAGCAAACCCGGGTGAAAGGGGAAGTTAAATAATAAATGGGATGAAATGGAATGGCAAGAAATTCAGGGAATGTAACTGATGCTCCCGGCATTTGTCTAGCGACCTGGCGAAACCTTTAATTAGGAAAGTGGCCCACTGGAGCCTCACAGGTTACTGCTGGTCTCTATTGACAGTAGTTCAAAGATTGTTTCACACACTGTGAATATAACTTCAATGTCAGCTGAGGATAACACTTACCACGAGGCTAAGACAGAGACAGAAATCTGTAGCATACTCAACCAAAACCATAAACTGCAAGATCGTGACAATACACTTGTTTTTTTTAACAAACTGTTCTTTTTGTGTTACATTTCCAGAATGAAGCATTTCGGAGCTATCCCTTCACATTTCTTTTGGTTTCCCAATACCTATACATTTTTAAATGGGAAGTAAAAGGCAATGGTAAAGGTACCCCCCGATGCAAGGCCATACAGCCTCTATTGGGGCAATGGGTGGTCACAGCACCCGTCTATATAGACCTCGGCATACAAGGTCTGTGAGGTGCTCAACTTTACGAGGCAGCCGCCTTCACCCCCAGGAATTATCTTGGTACTCATTTCTGTTAGAGGCCGAGTGAACCCCAGGGCCATAGTGCGACTAGAAGGATTATACCAGAGAATAAATTCCAATGGCACCATCAGGAATAGAACCCGCGAAAATGTGAAGACATTCTATTTTTATCTCTTGGTCATGCAAACAGCAATGGCATTTCAAAGACAATAGCAACACATCTTAAAATACTTTGGCTATCACTTAAACCCTACTCTATTCTCTTTGTCTTCTCAGGTCATACAAAGATAAATAATGACTCCCCTTTTGAGAAAAGTATACTTGTTAAAAAATTCAAACAACAAAATATCTTAAATGTTTCACTCCACCAATATATATAAAACATAAATTGTATGTTTTAATGAGATCTAATTTTTTTATATTAAGATTTTGCCTATCTCCTACAACTTACCAGTTATGGAAAAGTTATTCAGAATGAAGTGGGCTTCTGAGGACATTCCAAGAAAATTCAAGATAGACACTTCATTTGGCATGATAAAATTTTAAACATGCAGTGTTTTAATCAAAATCATTAGACCATATTTAAGTGAATGAAAACTTTTTAAAAATGTTCATGTAAAGGGTAGTCTGGTGTGAAGGACGTTTCTTGAAACTCTTTATGTGAAATTCTTGGAAGGTGCTGAACTTAAAATTTAACTGGCTTTTCGTCTTCGAGTAATGCTGTTATGCATGCACACATAAATTCAGGAAGTCTCAAAACAGATATTTCCAGTGAAATCTTGCTATCATATTTTTGAGTGGTATACAATACTTCAACTTACGATAGAGTAAGTACAAAATACATGGTAGAGTAAATACAAAATATGAAGTGGAAAACTGTGCCTTATATTTGTAGAGCCCTGTTTCATCCATCATAAATCTAAAAAATGTTCAGTGCTTGTTGTTTTGAAATCAAATGTTATTCTTTTTTTATTGAAACTGCTTAACTTACGAAATTAAAACTCATTTAAATATTACTAATGCAGTAGTGTGCTTTTATCCCTTGTAGGTTTTATAAAACAAATGTGAAGCATATGTAAATAAGAGAAAAGAGAAGAAGGATCTTGGGCATTTATTGGATAATAACAAATTGCAATTTGGGCTGAATGTTTCTAGCTACATATAATGTATTCTGTTAGCAGTTCATCAAGTATGGCACCAGTAAACAGAAAATGTAAACCAAATCTTTAGTTCCAGAATAAGTATTTTAGTTTGTAAGTACATAGGGAAAACCTTGCTAGTCTTCGTAACTCGATTTCTTCAATTCAGATTTGTTTTTAGATGTTTTGGATAGTACATATCTAAAAATAATTTTGCTGTGTTGCTAATTACAGAAAATTATAAAAGGAGAGCTTCAAACATATGTTAAATACTTTTTGAAGTACTTTGTTATAGTGGTGAATATTTTATTATGCGGTTTATATCAAGTACTGCATTAAACACATTAATTTCATTCAATAAGTACGAGTGCTTAGCAAAACTCTCTCAGGAATGGACAAAGAAAATTCAAGCACTGAAGAAGAAAACATTAAGAGCCTGAAATAACCATCAAGCAATTTTCAACTGCTCTTTGACATCAGATGAACTGTTATGGAAACTATAACTGCTAAAGATTTTCATGTAAATCTAAGATTATAAACAATTTAACGGTGCTAACAAAATTAAACAAATGAAAATAAAAACAGAAGGACAGCCAAGTAAATATCTAAGCATTCTAAGCTTTTAGCTTACCAACGAATTCTGAATCTGTCCACTTCTGTAGCTAATATGGTGCAAGTTATACAAAGTAAACCTCATTGCGAAAATTCAGCTCACACTGTGTTCTTAATTATGATTGATTTTAAATTCCTACCACCCAAGGTATTACTGATAGCTCAGATGCACATGAAGAGTCTAAGATTAAACTGCCATCTATTGGCATGCATAATATTCATAAGCATTCGCTATTCATACAAATCATATGCAGTAAATCTCAATCCAGCTTCCATACTGAAATGAAGGGCTCCAGCACCAAGCTACATACATACTTAAACTCATGATGATTTAGGAGCACTAACTACCCATTTGAATTACATAATTCAGGAATATTATGCTTACAAATATCTACACATAAACAATCCTGCTATGTGTTATAGATCTGGATTATAATGAAAGTTAAATAAATTCTAAGCCTAACTGCATATTCAAAGTAGAAGTACATAGATAAAGCAGGAGTATATCACAATTTACAAAGTGTCAAAATTATGGGTACACTAAGAATAATTATAACTTCAGCTATGTTATGTTTGATGTCTTGGTGACCATCACTTTAAGAGCAAAAACCCGAAAAACCACACCACCAAAGTGTGTAAACTGTCAGGAAGAACACACAACCAATGGGTCAGCATTATACTTCCAAGAAACAGCTGATAAACTGAAGCATGTGTTTTGTTATAATGCTGCATGGTTTCTACAAGTCTGCGGTGAGTGTTTCATTATACTTCTGAGAAACAGACAATAGATTGTAACAATTGTTTTATTATAAAGCTGCATGGTTTCTACGAGTCATGTGCTCAATGTTTCATTGTCCAACAGCTGATTGTTACATAGTTGTAACAAAGCAAAATAAGCTCAAATTCCGATTTTGTGGATGATTTGTTCCTTGCTGAAATAAAAAGAGAAAAGAGATAAGGAGAAAGGAAGGAAAAGGTTAACACATCTAAGACTTTGGAAGAGAAATATAAATAAGAAACTAAGAAATGAGGTAAGCGTACATACAATGTAATTTCGTTAATGAAGTAGCATGTAAATTATACTGGAATATAGTAATATAATTTAAAAATATATATCCTTACAAGGGAAGCGGTATGGCGAAATCCACAATAATTTACAAAGTAGAATAAGTTAATGCATTTCCAGAAGAAAGCATAGACCATAAGGTGCATAGTAAGAAAGTTGAACTTTATCAACAAATGAAAAAGGATCTGTTGAAACTTGATGAGAAAAATTTAGTAACAGTTAAAATTCCTTTCCTTCCTGCTTCCTTACAATTTGCCAATGCAGCTTCCTAGAATTCTGCTGTTAATGTTTGAATCCTATTTATCTATGCACTAATAAATGCCTCTGATTTTTCCTGCTTAGCTGCAAAATTTGTGTGTAATCTAAGTTTCCCTTTTCTACATAAGAATGTTTTAAATATTCTCTTACTTTGTCCCAAGTTTCAACTTTTTCTGATTAATAGGCTGGTTTAGGTCCATGTCTAATCTTTGTTACAGTAAAGCCTTCTTGATTTTCACCCTTTAACATGCAGTATCAACATGAGCAACTGAATTGTACTATCTAATTTTTATAATCACTAATGGTAGTACAAGTTTAAGATCTTCTTAAGGTGGCAAAGTCATTGCCACTACTGATCACTGCCATTCCCTTAAAGTGCAATGAAACAAGAATTCACTCACCCATTTTGATGACTGTGGTGACAACTGTTCATTGGTAGACAAGAGAAGTCTTATCTTCTGCTTGATACATCTGGTTAGTAGTTTGATGAGTCTGTCTGTAGGTATCTAAAATTTGGTATTCTAAAATTTGGTGATAGGCTATTTCCAAAAAATCAGTTGTGTACTGGATAAACTGCAACGGCTGTGACAACTTTTACCTTGGAAAGACTACAAGGAATTTGAACATTAGGCTTAAAGAGCATTTTAGGAACATAGGAACAAAGAAATAGATCAAACGGTGGTAGCACACAATTTTTGGAAGGATAATCACGATATAGAATACGAAATCCACTTATTAAAAAGTGTACAAGGTCCAGCTGCATTAACCACATCGGAAAAATGTTCATAAAGAAATATGAAAGAAAATTGTTCAATTTTGATACTACCTTTGAAGAGAACCCAAACTTCAAGTTCATCAAAATACCAACAGAGATGCCCCTATCACCTCCAAGGAGTTCACCAAACCACCATCTGTTAGTCGACAACAGCTGATGATGTTAGGAAGGTCTTAAATAAATGCGTTCTAGGTAAATACTAGCAATAAATGGAGCACTAAGTACTAGTTTGACTCAAAATTATATTAATTTTGTGCTTCATTGTATCATAGTCCTTATATATTGGAATGATGAACCTTGTTACAATGAAGTAGCAGTTTCTATTTTAGATGTTTCTCCGATACCTAGGATGACAACCAACACTTCGGGATGAAACAAATCAAGGCCAAAACAACATTCAGAAATTCCAA
Organism: Mantis religiosa; assembly: GCA_030765055.1. Taxonomy (NCBI): domain Eukaryota; kingdom Metazoa; phylum Arthropoda; class Insecta; order Mantodea; family Mantidae; genus Mantis; species Mantis religiosa. Next base: position 120,141,787 of record CM060950.1, read on the forward strand.
CATCCACTCTTTAGGAAATGGATATTAGAGGAAGCGGAAGAAAGGAAATACACAAAGAAATGTTCAGTCACAGTAGCAACAGAAAAGGGAGTTGTAGAGGGAAAACATAATAAGAAAAAAATCTCTTTTATGAAGATTGTAGTTTGTCAGATGAGATTGATAATGAAGCGAACGATGTAAACCCTCATGGCATAGTGTCCAGTTTTCCCCAGACAATGACACATCTGACATGTGTCTCTTCTGTCAAGAATTTGGTCATGAATGGAGAGCTATAGCATCCATGCATTCTATGTTCTGGGTAGCTTTATGCAGATTGCAGTACAGCTGATTTTGCAGAAGACTTCAAATGTGACTACTGCATTAGCCACAATTACATTTAACAAGCTGTTTTCAGGCTTCACAAAAAACAGTTAACTATATTTGTGAAAACCTACTTTATATTAGTAGATGATGATTATCCGGGCTTGTAGGCCATGGTCTATTGAAAAATAGTCTTCCAGAAATTTTGTTCGAAACTGTGTCGAACATCTTCAGTGGCATGGCCGTAACACTCTCGTTGTACTTTCGGCTGTGACTGATACCAAAGTACAACGAGAGTGTTACGGCCATGTCACTGAAGATGTTTGACACAGTTTGGAATGAAACGTCTGGAAGACTATTTTCCAATAGATCATGGCCTACATGCCTGGATAATCATCATCTTCCAAATGACTCCGGCCGTGAAAGCCTACGCACTACTGCTTTATATTGTTTTAAATTACTGATAAATATATATAACCCAAGCTCTTGAATTGGGTTACTTCAGGATTATGCTTACTATGATATCAGTGTATAATGCATGGATCAGAAAAGTAATTAATAGTATGCATTCTAATACCCTATATGGGTGGGGAATAGTATCCAAACCCTCTTCTTACATTTTTTATGTAATCTGCTATACCATTACTGAGAGGTACTTACGTGTTCTAGTCATGATTTCTGCTTTAATGTGTAAGTCTATCCTAGATGTTTTAAGACTATGCAGCAAGTGGCTTGCTAATAACAAAGGTCCGAAGTTAAGGTCATACCTTCCCCCACAGCATCTGCAAAAATTTACAACTATACCAATAATTTAAACTTAATCTTCTTTCATTGTGATCTTGAGATTCAACATTTTACTCGCTGTACTATGTATGAGTCCATAGGAAGTCGAGAAGATATTGCATTGTGATACCAAGATTTTACTGGAAATACACGTTTTGAGGCCTTAAAATTAAAAAGCATTTCTATAAAGATATCTGTGTGTGTTTATGAACAGCATAACTCAAAAACAAAACTCAGTTAAATACCAAATTTGCTGTTTTAAGTTCAGTATATTCCAAGGGTGTGACACAATAGTTTCCAACCAAATCCTCCCATTCAACTACAACTTTTTTTTCAAAAATTCTGATTTTCTAATAAATGGCTTTAACAGTTTTGATTAAAATACTGTGTTTAAATAATTTCACCATAGATGAAATGTATGTCTTGAATTTTCTGGGAATAGTCTCTGACGTCTTCATTTTGAATGACTTTTGCATAACTGGAGAGGGACAAAATCTTGTTATACAAAATATTTATATCAATTAATGTTAAGTAACCAGTTTTTTAAATATCCATTTTTAAAATAATTCCTGATTTTGGTTTGCACTTTCAAATACTCACTGATTTATCAAATAGAAAGTTATTTGTTTTTTGTATGACCTGGTCAAGCAAAGAAGCCTAACACAGAACAAACAGCTCTTCAAAGAGTAATCACTTAAATTTACTGCATTATCCTATTCTCAATGAACCTATAAAGAAATATAATAAAACCATTTCTACTAATGCATATCTTGATTAATATAAATTACATAAAAGAGTAAAAGTTTTTAAGAATAGTTTATAGAAGCATGTAGAGGAAATTATTTGTGTGCACACATATTTTTATAGATTAGACTTAATATCAATTTGTTTTAGGCCAAGTAAACTTTATTGTACGGTAAATACATTGCAGTTTTGCAAATACAAAGCATAATATAACAAAAGCTCGAATAAAAAACTGAGGAGGCCATCCAGTGATGATCCTGAAGTTCCAATGAAAATATTGACATTCAGAGTCTTAGGTCAGTGCGTCTTCTTTTCAATCATCTCATTGCCATATTTGGAGGGTAATTAGCTGAAATTTATGATTATGCATGATTGGAGAAATTTAGTAGAGAGCAGAAGACAACAGATGATACTCGGACCTTCGAGGTTGAAAGTGGACATAACGGCTTCCAAAAGTGGTCCTCAATAATATAGAAATATAAATGACTAAGCTTTAAAAACTAACTACAAATATTTGTTTTTCAGTTAGCTGGAATTTGTGGAATTAAATGGTTTGGATATTTGTTGAAGGTGTTCTGTAGTCTACAATAGCTCTTGTGGAGCACTTCAAGGACCTCTGGAATTTTTATGTTGTCATGCAACATGCTGTTTCTCATATACCAAGGTGCATCAGTCCCAGTTGTCAGCTTGAGATATCTGTTTTAGATAAGTTGTATTTTTCGCACATGAGAATATGCATCAGAACCCCATACAGCTAACCTTATCTGTTATTATAAAAAATATTGTAAAATCCTAAAAATTGTAATTAGATAAGCTAAAGCTAGGTATTGCCAAAAAGCTGTAATTAAGACAGATAATAAAGTAAAACCCATTTGGGATATTCTAAAAACAGAAACAGGCAGAAGCCTCCAATCTCCTGACGACATTACTCTGAGTGTAGGTAATATGGAAATTAAGAGTACCAAGGTAATAGCCAGCATGTTTAATAATTTCTTCTGAAATATTATATCAAGGCTCAACATTAGTCACAAGAATAAAGATGCTGCTTTAATTTCTTCGAGGAGCAGCTACCAAACTGAACTTCTGCAATTAAGCCACAGGGTGTTACGCCAGCAAAGATAATAAAAATTATTTGGGCATAAAAAAAAACTCAGCAGGGTATGATGAAATATCTAATAAGGTGCTGAAAGCTTGTGCTGTGGTAATAAGTAAACCACTAGCTACTTGTGTAATCAATCCTTAATATCTGGAATTTTTGCAAAAAGACAGTATGCTACTGTGAAACCTTTATTTATTTAAAGGGGATTAACAGGATCCAGCTAACTATAGACCTATATCATTATTGACAGCTTACTCAAAAGTTTTTGAGAAGGTAATGTTTGATAGGTTGCAGCATTTCTTTGAACATAATAATATTCTAGTAGAAGAACTGTTTGGTTTCAGGAGAAGTGTATCGACAGAAAGTGCAGTGTGCATGCCTACTAACGAAATCCTCTCAGCACTCAATAAGAAAATGCTTATTGGAAGTATATTTTGCGATTTGGCTAATCATAAAATTCTGGTAGGAAAGCTAAAGTTTTATGGAATTAATAGTGTGCACCTTAGTTGGTTTAAGTCATATTTGGAGAACAGGAGGCAAAGGTTTCAGATCCAGAATTCTCATCAGTGGCAGAGTTCTGACTCGAAGATCATTAAGCATGGAGTTCCACAAGGTTCAATTCATGGCCTGCTACTCTTCTTAATTCATATCAATGATCTTCCTCTAGCAATGAAAGGCATTGCAACTACTGTCTTGTGTACTGATGATACCAGCATAATAGTGACTAGCAGCAACTTACATGATTTTGTACTAAACTGAATATCGCATTCACCTCCATATGCAATTGGTTTAACCCTTAGTTGGTAACGCCCATCTCTGAGCTGGCTTTAAAATTTCTCAACGTATTAGCAATCGTGTATTGCTAATTTGATGTGATATTCCAGCTATGCTTCTTTTGTGAGCTGAACTTTGTGTTGCGTGGACATTATTGTTTTACTTCCACGAAAGCTTTGTTTTACTCGCATGTGCACGTCACACACATTGTTTCACAGGCAGATATTACTATAAATGTAATTCCTTTCTCCATGTGATAGATGGATATTACTTTAAACAAGTAAGTTTTCTTGTGTCATAGTTCTTATTTTTCAAATATTTAATTATTTATGGATGGCTGCTAGTAGAGGGATACGTCACATGTCACAAAGAAGCCAAAAAATGGTGCAGTTGGCTTTAGAGCAGCTCAATGAGAGTGATGATGACTTATCATTCAGAGGGTTCTTATGTTCCTAAAGAAGATCACGTATTAGATTCAGGGCCACGCCGTAGCTCAGTGGTGAGACTGCTTGGCTCTCACCAAGGCGGCGCGGGTTCTATCCCTGGCGACCGCAAAGTGAGATTTGTGGTGGACAACATGGCGATGGGGCGGGTTTTCTCTGGGAACTCCATTTTCTCCCGCCATATCATTCCACTGGTGCTCCATCTTCATCTCATGTATCATCATTGTCACCGCCTGCGGTGCTGTATGTAGTAAAAGCGGGCGTTAAACACTACACACACACACGCACATGCACACGCACATGCACACGCACACGCACACACACACATTATATTCAGACCAATACAGAGATTGAGAAATAGATTTTCAGCATATCTGAGAGTGAAGCGGACCCTGTTGAATCAATTCAGAATAAGGAAAAGGATGAAACCGAAACTGAAAGAATTTATCATGGCAAGATGAACTGTTTCATACAATGCCACAAAATCTGGAGTACATGTTTTAGACATGAAGTGTGGCAACTATTCAGCTATCCAAAGAACAAGGAGATGGCCACTGAAAATATTTTAGTATCTAAAATCATTGAGCTGTGCATATGAAGAGAAGGCCCCAGATTCCAAATTTACCGGATAATATCAGAAAAATCATTTCGGACATTCTGGGTGAAATGCACAGAGATTAATCTTCAGCAAAACGAGTAAAAAAATATAAGCTATAAAAGAGACAAAAACAGCATTGTTGTCCCTACATGCTGGATAGAATGAGGGCATGCAAGTGCATGAAGTATGATAAACCCATTGTTCACTGTGTTCCAAGAAAGTATGTCAAATATGTGTAGAAAGTATATAATGGTTTACCTTATTTGCATTGATATCAAGCTATCTCTCGAAACAAATGTCCACCTTAGAGGATATTGTATTTAAAACAGTAATATACTATTTTGTTACTTTTGCATAAGTGCAATCAACTTCAGAAGCCATTTCATGTGAAAGACCAATATTTCAGTTTGTATTTGTTGCATATTTTATAGCAAAATATTTTTAAACAGAATAAAAATATCAGTACTAATACTTCCATAAGTTACTTATCTTCTATACTCATTAAAGTGCATCTAAAATGGAAAATTTTATAATGTTAGTCTCACTGACGGATGTTACCGGAAGTGCCAAATTTTCACATGTTACCAACTAAGGGTTAAAATGAATAAACTCACATTAAATATTGACAAAGCTAAGGTCTTGAGTTTTGAGGTATACAATTTGGAAAATCTTTCGCTGCACATATGTACTAATAAGGCTGTGCTTGATTAGACTTCACTCATTAAATTCTTGAGTTTGCATTTTGATGCAAACTTTAATTAGAAATCTCATATCGAAAGTATCATACTTAAGTTGAGATCAACTACTTTTGCACTTAGGTCATTAACTCCTTTTGTCTAATTCAGACATTAAAACAGGTGTTCTATAATGAAATATGGGTTTCATTCTGGGCTAACTCATGGAGAGTAAGCAAGTTTTTATATTACAGAAAAGAGCCATCAGAACGATATGTGGCATCAATGTTACAGCTCCATGTAAGGCTCTGTTTCAAAGGCTGATCATTTCAACACTTCCTTGTGAATATATCTTTATACTTACGTGTTTCCATATCAAAAATGAACACCACTTTACACAAAATGTGAACATACATAGCATAAATAGTAGACAAAAAATGGAAAAATAGATAAGTATAAGTTTGCTCTTAAAAACTATCTATGCAGCAAGGCCTGTTACTCGGTACAGGAATTTATGGATGATTTTTAATGTGTCCTGTGCTATAAAGGTAATGTAACTTATCATTGTATTTGGTATAATGTATTGTTAACTCCATAAATGAATGGTTGTTATATTATCTTGGATGAGTAATTATTGTATAATATTACGTGTAGTAGTAGTAGTAGTTCTTAAAATGTTACATATATCATATATTTGGTGGTGATGATTAAATAAATAAATAAATAAATGAACAAATGAACAAACGAATGAACAAACAAAGAAACAAAAAACAAAAAAAGAGACAAACAAACAAACAGACAGATCAATCAATCAATTAGTAAATAAGTAAGTAAATAAATAAGTAAAAGACTATTTTGATGTCTGGTGGCAGTAGTTAAAATGATTTATGTTGATTTGGTGAGGCTTGTTTTCTTTATGACGTGTTCAATGTCATAGTGCACTACTCAGTGATAGGATGAAACAAGCAAGCCAAACAAATAAACAAGCAAACAAACATTTGTACTGCCATATACGTCTAATCAATGATGTGTAGATCATTATCTTATACTGCAAAGCTAATGATGAATTTTATGAAATGAAATTTTTTAATTATTTACTACGATATCTGTAGCTCTTGGTAATTTGAGATAGATGTTGGTCCCAGATTAATTTCAAACTCAAAGTTAAGCCAAGATATCTGACTGCTCAGATCAGTTCACTAGTAGCCACAAAGGCCTGAGAACATTGAACATGTCAAAGAAGGGTACAGTTTAATAACATATATAATAATTGAATGCTGAACATAAAAGACACATTATATATAGGCTAATGAAAATCAAAGGAGGGATAGTTATATATGATACAAAATAAAGCACTTGAACATTCCCCTGCAATTAAAAGACTAGCAAATTTGTAAATATATACACATACAATTTGCTTGTTTTATTTCTTTTTTCTTTCTTTTTTTTTAACTTTTACTTGGCTATTGCCAGTAATTTTCAGCAACAATAAATGCTAAGAATTAACTTGCAAGTCCAGAAATAGGCTATAGTTTTCCAACTATAAAAATTAAACTTATTTACTGTAGATACTATAGAGTAACAGAGTTGACTGATGATGAAAAAAATCTGTTTTTGAAATTGATCTACATTAAAAAGAAGTATTAACACCAATTTCTTAAGATAAGTGAAACCTTTGTAACAAATATTTATATTTGGGTAATATTTATTGCTCTACTCTAGTTAGCTTCATTTTCTATGCAATTACTATCCAGCATTTTAGCTTTATCAATACAAACAAAAAACATATGAAGAAAAATTAAATTTTATGTGGCTCTATAAACAATATGTTGAGTTACTGTAGAACCTTTGATCATTATAGAGAAAAATGAAAACAGAAATACAACAGTTTACTATTCTCCAAGTTTATGCAAGTGTTTGATTTTTCCAGTTGGGATTTAAATGTTGCTCTTGATAATGGTGTTAATATTGCTTGTAATTTATTATAAAGTGGTACAGCTGGGCAATACTGCGGCTGAGTGGGTAGATTGCTCTCCTCTCCGCAATCAGACCTGGGTTCGATCCATATGTGGGCAAAGCAGCATCTGGACAAATTTACTCCATGTTCTTCAGTTTCCCCTACCATTCATTCTGCTGACATATCCAAAATGACCTTTTCTTTCATCCATTTCATTGACATTTCATATCATTCACTTCTTTACGCTAATACCAGGCATCGGACTGATCGCCAATCCCAGATACCCTATAGGATTCAAGAATTCCTCCATTGCTAGACAGATGTCTGTTCACTGGCACTCACTGCAAGTGCTTCATATGATGAGATTAACAGAGAAAGAAGAAATATAATTCCAATTAAATTGATATCTTTACCAGATACCTTTTAGCATTATTGATTTATGGTAGTCTGATTTACTTCTAGTATTGTAGTAGTGATTCTATTATTTTTTACTGTTTATTTGTACAAACAGAATCACATGATATACACATGATTGTTCAGTTATCATTTGGTTCTGAAAAAATTTCTCCCTGCAGAATTTTCTTGGTGCAATATTATATAGTATTCTCAAGCACCTTTATGCAAAGTAAATATTCCTTTTATGTGTGCTTTTACTGCATCAATCTGTATCAAATAATATGCAGATCAATGGTTTAATTTTTTTTTGTCCTAATATTGCTTTAAATTATTTCCTGAGAGTACATTACTGGCATATAATATTTAGCTAATATTAATTTGCCATCCACATGCATTCTTAAGAATTTCTGTTCCTTCACTTCTTGAATGTCACTGTTTTCAAAGGGAAGGCAAAGTTCTTATGTGATATTTTAATTTTCAAGAATTGCATTATTTTGATTTTATCTACATTAAATTTGAGGTTATTAATAGCATTTAAGAAATTTAGCAAATGCTGGACTGCATGTTTTACATTTATTTGTAGATTGTTGACTTTCTCTCCCTAACATAATAATGTAATATGTCCATAAGAGACAATTTTTGTTTCCTTTATTGGACATATATTATTATATCAAAATAAATAAATAAAATTAAAAGGTTTGACTATCACTTAAAGTCTATGTATTACCATGTTCCCTTTGTACCTAAAGAAAAATTAGCAATAAGATAATTTCTGCAAATAATTATCTTAATTAACATGAAGAGGAGGAATAAGCATTTATAAGAACAGTTTGCAGAAGAGTAGAAAAATTCATGTGAGTGCAACACATAAGATTTTTTGTGTCCTGGCCATGCAAGACAATGGAATGCAAAAAACATCATATAGCACTTCAAAGATTTGCTATCACTCAGACTTAATGTACTGTCCTATTCCCATTGTACCAACAAGGAAATATGAAATAAGACTATTTCTGAGAATGTTTGTTTTGATTAATACGAAATAGATAGTACAGTAAAAACTGAGAAGAACAGTTTGTATAAAGGTGAGTAGAAAAAGTCATGTGAGTACAATCTGTGCAATTATTTTTTTCTCCTTTTGCCTGTAAATATGTAATGAATCCATTTCTACAAATGTTTATCTGAATTAACATGAATTATATAGCAGAAAAGGTTGTGTGAGAATAATTTTTAGCCTGCCTCAGTAGTGTAGATGATAGCATGTCTGTCTCACATTCAAAAAATCTCAAGTTTGCATCTTGGTCATAGTGAATTATATGGATAAGGTTTTTTTCCCAAGTTTTCCCTTTTCCTGAAATATGAATATCAGGTAACTCTAAGCTTTATGGATCCTGGGCTCATTTGAGCATCACTTTATCCATTTCATTCATCGTCTGATGACTTAACTTTGGAGGAGCTACACTTAAAAAATAAATATATAATTTGTTGAAGAATGGGTAAAGTCAGTGAATGTGACACATTTAAATAATGGAATGATAGTTCCACTAGTACTATTCCCCTACTGAGAAATATCTCTGCATGCCACTGCTTTAGTCTACTGTATTGTTATACCTTATCACTCATTTGAGCAGCATTTCACCTATTTCATTCATCATCTGCTATGGCTTACAGTTTGATTTACATGAGGTGGCAGTTCAATGCGCAGAGAAGGAATAGAAACTAGTGTGGTGGGGGAAACCTGCAGACTACATTAGCTCTCTTATCTCACTGCAAGCTGAGTGAATAACAACTTTTACCTTGAGAGTGGTTTCATGCACTATGTGCTATTGCAGTCCACATTGTGTTTTAATCTTTGTAAGCCATCACTTCATTTCTAATTGGTTCTTCTGTTTCAAAAGAACTTATCTTCATCCTCTTCACTTGAAGAATCTGTAGAAGAAATAACGCTGTCCACTCCCAAGTGAATTACCCTTTCCTGCCCCATATCAAATAAGCCTTCTTTCTGCATATATTCTGTTTCAGTTTTCTTCACATGTTTGCATCGTTCTTGCCACACCTGTATTGAATGCTGGCAAATTTATCACCAGCTAGCTGAATTATGTCTGCCATTCTGAACATAACATTTCTGTCAGCCACCCAGCTCTTTACAGAAGCCCAAATAATTTCAATGGGGTTCAGTTCAGGATAAGAAGTTAGATGCAAAATATTAGGATTGTGTTAGTGGAGAAGACTGCAATGCAGGTGGTACATGTGGGTTTTAAAGAAATAATTATGCTGTAAATGTCAGAATTGAGAAGAGTAAAGAAGTTAACGCATGGGAACTGTTCTGCTGCGAAGTTTTGCCTAAGCCAGTATATCATTACATCTCTTCTGGATGGAAGCTGCATTTCAGGAAAGTAAACTTGTGGTAAGGGCTTTTATCCACTGCCAGTACAGAATTTGGAAGCACATTGGGTATTAGTTGCTCGTTCAGCCCTTTGTCATAATTTGCAAGGTTCATGTTGCTATGACCATCACCAGCCTTTTGATGAGACTTAAACCAAACATATAAATTGGAGATAAACCCTTTTCCCCTCCAACATGAATAGGGCCGCACCGTAGCTCAGTGGTTAGACCGCTTGGCTCTCACCAAGGCAGCTCGGGTTCGATCCCAGGCGACCGCAAAGTGAGATTTGTGGTGGACGTGGTTCTGGGGCGATTTTTCTCCGGGATCTCCGGTTTCCCCAGCAATCTCATTCCACCGGTGCTCCATCTTCATCTCATGTATCATCACTGTCATCGTCTGCGGTGCCGTATGTAGTAAAAGGGGGCGTTAAACACTACACATTTCCAGCATGAATGACCCATGTTGTGCATACTTTTCCATGAAATTATACACATTATTTACCACTTTATAAGTTCGTGGAAGTAGCACCTTTCCTTTCAGTTTTGTTCACCATTAATGGCACAGTCAGACATTCATGAACAAAGTTGAAAATAAATAAAAATGAAATATTTTCACAAGCACAGATCAAACACATTCACACACATACACACACAGGCACAAAGGAGAAGCCTTTTTTAAAAAACTCAATAAATGCAAAATTTTCAAAATTGAGTTAGGCATAGTAATGGCATAATGTTAGCCTTTCACTACAACCATTAAACTCAGTTTTAGCAAAAGTTGAATAATGCCGCATATATAAGCATACAAAATCACTGGGTTTTAGTAAAACCCAATATATGCATTCTAAGAGTTAAATTAAAAGTCGACAAGTGTAATATAATTATTCCCAAGTGTCGTAAGTCCCTTTTCCTATCATAGAGCTGGTAATAATGGACTAGATTGGTGCATCAGATTATTGTATATCATGCTACTCATTATTGTAACAATATTTACCAGCGGGAAACAGTGATGCAAACAGACTTCATTATAGTCAGAGCAGATACACTTACTTTCAGTCAAGTATTCACCTGAAATTGTTGTCTTTAGGCCATATGACCTATCGCTAGTAGCATAAATGCCCCCATATATAATTTGGTCAAAGTGTTACCAAACAAATTGAATAGTCTCTGAATATTTAAGAAACTCTTTAGATCTGATAGAAAAAATCAAATATATAAATTTGTACAAAAGTGACAGACTGGTTTCATTTGATGTCACATCTTTATTTACAAGCATACCAACAGAAAAATTACAGAATTGATTTAAAAAATGGCTAAATACAGTAGAAATGGAAACAATAAAAGTAACAGAATACATTTCACTAACAGAAATATGCATTGAACAAAACTTCTTCAGCTTTAATGGAAAACACTACAAGTAGAAATCAGGTTTACCAATGGGCAAACCACTTTCACCTTTTTTGGCAAATCTATTTATGACTGCATTTGAAACACAAATTGAAAAGGCCTTCCGATCTATCTTCAAAGTTTGGTATAGATATGTTGACGACATCTTTGCAATAGTGCCAAGTAAACATTTAGATGATGCATTAAAATTACTCAATCTGCAAGAAAGGACTATAAAATTCACAACAGAAAAGGAAATCAATGGACAACTCTCTTTTTTGGATCTAAATATCATCAGGAAGAACACAAAAATAAAATTTGGAATTTACAGGAAACCAACACATTCAGAAAATTACATAAAAAATAACAGCTACAGCCCAATTATACATAAGCATGCAATAATAGATGGCCTTACACACAGATTAGTCAACATACCCATAAGTAAAGAAGAATACATCAAAGAACAAAAAGCCATACTGCACATAGCAGAAGAAAATGGATACAACATAAGTCTGGTGTTTAAGAAAATTAGAAAAGCTAAACTAAAGAAAATCATTAAGGAAGCAACCACATTTACAAAAGAAGAAGACAGCAATAGCATATTCAGTTTATTCACATATCATCCTAAAACATTTAATAAATTTAAAAACATCTAAGGAGAAAAATATAACTTTGGTACCTACTAATGGACATTCAATTTTAAAGTTGCTAAATTCAAAAACAAAAACAAAAGATGAAATCCCATCTGTTAACAGATACAGAGTATATAAAATAAGTTGTAAAAATTGTGAAAAATGCTATATAAGTCAAACTAAAAGAAATCTAAAACCGGAGTCAAAGAGCACTTTAGAAACATCAGATTGAAATAAGAAGAAAAGTCAGCAGTAGCATTTCATTTCTGGAATGAAAATCATGACATTGATCCCAATCCAAAATTATTAAAAGGAATAATAAACAAAAATAATAACATGGGAGAACATATTCACATGACAAAATAAGGACCGCGTAATGAACTTTGAAATCCCACAAGTAGATAATTTGACAAAGAAATTCGTAGTTCCACCACCAGAGAGAGGAGAGCAGACAACAGATGCTAGTTGGAGAGAGGTTGAAAATGGAGGCAATGGCCTTTGAAACTACTCCTTCAATTATATAAGAAAAGTAAGTGACAAGTGTCAATAAACTGGTTACAGATAGTGGAAACGTAGAGTCAGACTAAAAGATTCAATGCCATATCCAAGATTTGAACCACGGATCTTTGGTCTCCATCCAGTCGCTCTACCATTGAGCTACTATGGCCTACATGCTGATATGACATTAAATTCTCCAAATGAATCGTAAACCACTGAGGAGTTCTCATTAACACATGAGACAACTACCTAAATGGGTAAGTACTTTAAGGCCTGGGCTTTATAGTTAACCACTATTAGGTCAATTAATGGAAATTGTTCCTTCACACTGGCCGTGTGTAGGGTAAATTGTGGAAACGTAGAGTTAGACTAAAAAATTCAATGCCATAGCCAGGATTACAGATAGCCTGGTTACAGATAGTTTTTATGATTAATTTTGACGTCACTGTTATTCAATCCCTCCAAACATGCATAATAATACTTGTAAAATATGCATTGAATAACAATGCATATATGTAATAAAGAGCAAAGGAATTAAAATATTTATTTTCAGAACAAAATTAGATCACATGGAACTAAAACAGACAAAATAACTGACAGAAGTAATGATTATATATGCATATATCAAGTTTTGAATAAAACCTGGAAAAATCAAACTCTTATATACTGTCAGAAAATTAAATGTTAATATATTTCATTACAACATATAATTTATTTCTATAAGATCTAGAAATCACATAAAATTCAACCTTTGAAACATATGCATCCAGATGAATATAGAAAAACTCATTTTATGAGAAAATTGCATGTGTTGCATTTATCGAATTTTGAAAAAATGCTCCTCAATTTATAACAGCAATTAACATTATGAAATGTTTATCCATTGAATTTCATAACAGGCAATGAGCCTAAAGAACTCCAATGTTTATGTTATTATTAATATCTTGATATGTTACCATGTGCGCCTCACAATTAGAACAAATTTTTTTCCCCCAACAGCAGAAGATGAACTCGTCCAATTTTCTGTACATATTTCAAGAGCTGCCACCATATCTGAATCAAACTGTAATGTTGGAAGATGTTAACAACAACAACAAATTATACCTGCAACATATGCCTGCCTGTGCAGTGTAGGTGGTGGTATGTCTGCCTCAGGTTCAAGAACTCCCAAGTTTGAATCTCAGTTTTTTTTAAGTTACGTCCTCCAATGTTAAGTCATATTGGACGATGAATGAAATAGGTGAAATGACCCTCAAACGAGCCCAACGTCCATAGAGCTTAGAGTTACCAGACATTCGTCTTCAGCATCAGGTAAAACCCAGGAAGAAGCTTAACCAGGTAACTCACCCTGACCAAGAATCGAACTTGGGACCTCTTGAGCATGAGGCAGACACACTACCATCTACGTTACCAAAGCGGGCAATCTCAGTCAGAGTGAGTTAGCCGGAAAAGGTTTTATCCTGGAGTTTTCCCTTAACCTGAAAGATGAATGTTGGGTAACTCTAAGCTATGGGGATCCTGGGCTCATTTGAGCATTATTTGACCCATTTTATTCATCATCCATTATGACTTTAATGTTGGAGGACAAATTAAAATAAATTGTGAATGTATAAGAAAAGTTTATCTTAATTAACAAGAAGTAAATGGCAGAAGAAGTGTATAAAATAATAGTTTACAGAAGATTGGGTAGAGAAACTCATGCGACTGCAACTCGTCAGGTGAATTTGGGATACTGTAGACACTGAAAATAGATCACTGATCCTACTTGCTAAGTATTTTCATATGTATTACAGAAACATAGCATTATAATTACTTTCTTTCTTGGAAGTGTTGAAAACAGTGTTGTTATGATAAATTAACTTTAAAGAGAGTCGATTAAAGACACTAGACAACAAAGTAAGTGTTGTCTAGTGTCTTTAATCGACTCTCTTTAAAGTTAATTTAAAGTTAATAGCATTATAATCTCAAAAAACTTTGAGTCAACTGTAAATAAAACATGCAAGCTACATTGCAGACTGAAAGGAACAGTAATTAACATAATTTTGTGTCATACTAGTACTCAATGCTCAATTTATTGCTAATATTTAAAACCTTCCAAACATCTTCAGCTAATCTTGACTACCGAATGTTAGTTTGGTAAACTCCTTAGATGGAATAGGGGCGTCTCTGTTGGTACCTCGATGAACTTGAAGTTTGGGTTCTCTTCAAAGGTGGTGTCAAAATTGAAGTTTTCTTTAATGTTTCTTTATGAATATTTTCTCCCACATGGTTAATGCAGTTGGACCCTGAACACTTTTTAATAAATGGATTTCTCATTCTATATAGTGATTATCATTCTAAGCATGGTATGCTACTGCTGATTTATCTATTTCTTATAAAATGTAAAATGTACCTTTTCCATTTCATACTTGCCTTGATTACATTGTTCGTCTTTTAGAAATCCATTCACAGAGTTTCAATCTCATTGTTATTAAAATTAGGCAAATGAGCCAAACTTGTATACACTTTTCTCCACTTACAAGTTTTTTTTATGAAGACTCGTTTCTGGGATTCGACCACAGAACTAATAGGGAAATACTGAAATAGTTTTTAGTTGTTATCTATTCAATGTCATTGTTCTTGTAATAACGAACATGTGCACTCAACATGGCACACAAATTTTCAAGAATTATTAATAAAAATAACAAAGCAACCTAAGAAGTTCTGTTTCCTAATACATGCAAACAACGCTGTTAAGAAAGCGGATCTCCTTTTTTTGGGAGATGGGAAGGGATTTACATTCTTTAACGTTAAGTCATATCAGACAATGAATGGAATGGGTGAAATGATGCTCAAATGAGCCCAGGGTTCATAGTGCTTAGAGTTACTCGACATTCGTCTTTCAGGATAAGGGAAAACCCTGGAAAAAACTGTATCCAAGTAACTCGCCCAGACCAAGATTCGAACTCGAGATCTCTTGAATGTGAGGCAGACATGCTACCACTACACTATTGAGGTGGGCTAAAAAGGCAGATCACATTTAAATTGTGGTAAAAATATGGTACTAACCAAGAAATGTAAATGCTGAAGAATGATGACTTAAACAAGGGAAATGTGCATTCTACACTAAGCAAACATAAATGTGATGAGTTCAAAAACCTGTAATGCATCAGTCTTCCCTTTTTAAGATGCTACTGTGGCTTACTTAAATTTGATGTATGTTGGTTGCACAAACAATGATAGCAAAAGATGAAATTAAATGTAAATACTTTATAGTAACTACTGATTTATATTTGTAACTTATACCAAAAGCAAATATAAATAAGGTTTGGAGAGCTTAGGCTGAATATGAGCATCCAACAAATCTTTATATATGAGCAAATTATTCAGCACAGCAGAAATCTAATGTACAGTAATGGAGAAATTATTTAGTGATTTACACTTGCTCTTGTCAGGCAAATCGAGGGCTTATCATTCAATGTTTACTTGAGAGTTTTGTCTCCCTATTAGCGTGAGATACAGAGATACCAAAGCCTCCACTGGCTCACTCAGAGGAGCATCTGTCAATCACAAAGTGATTTCTCCTTCATGATAGAGCTCACATTTATTAGGACTAAATCGCTAATATCTATTGTTTCTTCTCTGTAAGAATAAACATAGGCTAAAAGTGAGTGGACTTATAAAGAATACTTCCCAAGGTGTTTAGAAATGCACTGTAATGTTGCAAATTTCAGAACAAAACAAACAAGCAAAAGAAAAATTCTGGAGGGCAGTATATGTTACAATATTTATAAAACATTTAACTATGTATATACACTCCCAGTCAAATCATGGTTTTCTTTGAACGATCCAACTATCCATTATGTTTTCCTTCTCTTCCATTACTTCTCTTCCAGTTCACTTTTATGGATTTCAGATATGTCTTTCTCATTTCCTACTGGCAACTTGGAGGTTTTGCTGAGCCCTGCTTTTAGCTTCTGTACACTCTCCTGTTGTTTACTCTCCTGCAGCTTGTTGGATATGAGCACACAACAAAGTGTGTTATACAAGATTTGTTTATTTGTAGGAGGCAAAGGACATTTTTGCCAAGCCAAAGTTCCTCCTACAGATGCTCTTTCAGGTCCTCACTTTGCTTCCAGCAGTAGTTCATCTGCAGCTTTCCTGAAACAAATAAAAGTTTGTTGGTTACATAAATTGTTTACACTGTGCAGCAAACACTGGTATAAAATATAAGTTTGAGCAATTACTCTGAAAATATTTTATATCAGAAAAAGTATATTTGATAGTTTCAGTACACAATGCACTATTGTATATAGGGGCTCATAAAATTTATTGCTAAAACTGCAAGAGAATTTGTATTTTTTATAGTTGCACTTGTCATTTTCGTTATTTTCATTCTGCAAGGAAATAATTTGCCTTATAATTATGTGACAGATAGAGCATCCGTTGCTTAAAATGATACTTTCTACAGTTGACGTGTAACACTTGTAATAGCTATTGTAATATAACTTTCAAATGGGCTAGTCTTGTAGTTCAGTCAGTAGAGCACCTGCCTGCCATGCTAGGGGTCCCGAGTTCGATTCCCGGCGGTGGAGGTCAGGACTTTTTTGCGACCAAGATAATTCCACATGTTCTCCAGAGTGTGAAAGTATGAACGAGAGTGCGAATACGAACCCAACGAATACGAGTTAACACCTTCGACGTGTTCCAAAGGAGAACAGCCACTGATGTGACCATTGGAGTTAAAGGCGGAGTGTAAATGGAATTAATAAAATTTAAAATGAAGGCTATATAAATTTCACTATGATCACATAGAATTAATTTTACAGTAAGTGTTCGGCTAGTGGGTGAAAGAGCTGACTTACCCAAAAGGCTCTAAAGGACGTGTGGATCCGCAGGGGGTGAGGGCTGGCAACTGGCTTGTGCGGCCAACTATGTAGCCTTCCATTATTGTAGTAAACATTTGTTTGTATAAATTGTAGTTCATGTACATTATTATCTAATTGCATCGGATTTAAACTTCATATATAGGTTTTTAAGTGCCACTTCAGTATTCTGAAATACTGTATCTTCATTAAGCGTGTGATAGGAAACGGTAACCTTCATTTGTACTTTTAACTATTATTTCCAAATGCAAAATAAAAATATGCTATCATCTGATACTTCGAGTTCGTTTGAGGTTTGGTTACTTTGGGTTTAACTAGACCTCAACTTAGAGGTGTTGTTAGCTATGTTACAAAACACAACGCTCACTTACACATATTGAGACTCATTTGAATAGTAAACTCTGCAGTAACTGTAGTAAATATAAGTTTAATTTTAAAATACAAAACACTGAGTTACTACAAATTTCTGTGAAGTTCAGCAAACTCTCAAATATTGCAATCTGTATTCCTGAATGTTTTGATACAAGTGCAAATCATTGGCCAATTATTAAAATATGTCAACTTTATGATGCACTCTATGTAGGTATGTCTTTTTTTAGGTCAACGTATGTGTTTGGCAAAATTAGTTACAGTATATTTAGTGAGGACAAATTATTAAATGTGGCAACAAGGTGACCTTAACAGCCCTCATTCCAACAGTGTCCTCTACTGGTCATTATTTAGTTGTGACATGTCCATACGGCGATAAGGAGGATGGAGGTAAATCGAATTTAGCGAACAATGTCGAGAGTCTAATAGTATCTTTATCAGTTAATTTAAGGTTATCTGGTTGAGCGTAACAACAGAGATTTGGTATTCTGCCCTTTGTAGTGATGCAGGAAGAACAAACCTCTCTGAATTATCGATTGTTTCCACTGGACATCAAGCGAACCGTAACGAGACGATAATCACCACATATTTCGTTGCCTTTCCACTCACTTGGAGAATCACAATATTACCGCTCAGCGGATAGATAGCCTCCGCTGTGTCCACCGCCCGGGAGCACCCGGACGACCAGTTCTCGCTCATGACTGATGGCTCGGGGGACGAGTCAAGAACTGGTAACCGTGTGTGTGCATGTGTAGTGATTTGATAGTCAATTCTTTTGCTCGCTTACGTGTGGTGCAGCAACGAGAGAACTTGGAGATTGCATGTTTCTATGACACGTCATTTTTAGAGCCTGTAAAGATTGTACAAAACGTCTTTTAACTTGAAATAAAGAACAGTTCGAATTTCTGCAAAGTAGTCTTTTATTCTACGAAACCACTTGACCCTTATGATCAGGTTTCTTTAACTTTTGGAATGGAAATGTGTTTAAAATATATGCTTTTCTTAACTATAAAAGTGCTTTATAAAATGCTTCTCTTTCAACTTCACACTTTCTTAATTTATGACATCATAACCTTCCACTTCAACCAGTTTTAATTAGTTTAAAAGTCTTTACAATGAATCACATAAAAGCGTTTTCACTTTGATCAGTTTTATGCGCTCCAGCTTTACACTCTTAATTACTCCACTTCTTATTCTTTTTCTCTTTCATCCCTCATCTCCAAACTCTTCATTTTCTTGTGTTTAACTAGCTTTGAGTCATTGCGTAACGCTGTTCACATGCATGCACACGCACGCTCACACACACAGAACTTTCACTAAACGTACATTTTTTACTTTCTTTACCATGTATATAGAAGGTAGAGGGAATTTTGCATTCTACTCAAAATTTCCATATCAAACATCACTGGAATTCATATTTCAATGTATTAGTTTTATAGGTGAACAAATAATCACACTAAATGCGCATATAGCTTTAATTTATGCAAAAGAAACTGTTCAAAAATGGGCCGCGCCGTGGCTGAGTTGTTTGACCGCTTGTCTGTCACCAAGGCGTTCCGGGTTCGATCACAGGTTTGATCTCGAGTTCGATCCCGCAAAAGTGAGATTTGCGGTGGAAAACATGGCGCTTGGGCTGGTTTTCTCTGGATCCTCCGGTTTCCACCGCATTCCTCCGATTACTCCATCATCATTTTTCCAGCCCGCCTTGGTAGCATGGTGGTAGCATGTCTACCTCCCGTTCAATAGGTCCCGAGTTCGAATCTCGGTCTGGGTGATTTATCTGCATAAGGTTTTTTCGGGGCTTCCCTCAACCTCTAAGACGAATGTCGGATAACTCTAAGCTCCATGGACCCCGGACTCATTTGAGCACCATTTCCTGCATTCCATTCATTGTCAGATATGATTAAACGTTGCAGGACGTAAATTAGAAACAAAAAATCATCATTGCTATCACATCATCTCTCTTTTACGTTCACTTCCGGCATTCAGCCGACCACTTATCCCGAAATCACCAAGCGGGATGGCTCAGGCGGTTTCATCTGGGAACCGCATTCGGGATGCCCGGGTTCGATTCCCGTGGTTGACCTTCATGACCCATGGGTTTTGTCGGGCTTTTCCCGGGTAGCTAGGCGAATGCTGGGTAGGTGAATTGCATTCCCCGAAATTCCTGTCCCTATATTTCATCTCTATTATCATGTCACATCATCACTCATCTGGGGGTCTCTTTCAAGGTAGAAGTGTCGGTGGGTGTCTCGGCGGTGAATGGCAGGATGATATGCTCTGAGTAATACTACTTTTTCCTCCGGTAGGTCTGTTGGCGATCTCCGCGCCTCTGCTGGAACCATTTCGTGACATCCAGCCAGGGACCTCTGGGCCTCGGAGCGCCTACTTGGAACCATAAGGGCTTGGCTGCTGGACTCGTTGTCGTCCCGCCGTAGGGGAGCGAGTTGGTTGTCCTGGCCTGCTGGGGAAGGTCTCCATTCAAGTAAACTGTAAGGACCCTACACTCTGTACTGTCGTGGCTTCTTGGATCGGCCACCCTCTGTCTCCTTCGCCTCATCCTTCCTCCCGGGGGACATTTGGCGGCATAGAAACAATGGGTCTAGTGAATCCCCTCCGTAATGTAATCCCAATCCCATCCCTGAACTTCTATGATCAGGAAACCCCTGATGCTCATCCCGTTGCCTACGAGCCCTCATGTTGCCTGGTTCGGCAGCCCCTATGCTCCAATTAAGAAAATACAGATATTTATTCCTCCATTGAACTTAAAAATAATATTCCCTCACTTAATACTAGAAGATGATGGTCTCTGAAGATTAGAATTTATAAAGGAATGAATAATTTTCCGAACATGTAGTAAAAACAGAAAATAGATTTCCGCCAAATGCTTATGAATTACCAATGAAATCCTTTTATATACGAAGAAAATGACAGATCCATGGCAACACAGCCCTACGGTGGAAGATGTAACGCTGGACCGCTGCGTTCTCCAGCTCGGCCCATTCAGACCTAATGTGAAGAGTGCAGTACAGGAGGATGGGACGTGATAAGCGCTCCTGTCCGTCCGTGCCGGTGAATGCGATTTTCGCAACCAGTTTTACCAGGATTATGTCTGTTTATTTGAAGAATAAAGCTCTCACCATTTATTAGATTTTAAAGTACGAGGACTGTTCAATAAAGCATAATCACTTTTTTTTGACAACGTACTTTGACTCACCTTCATAATTCTGATTTTCTTTCTCGAAATGGTCTCCCCTGAATGTGATGCACTTGTCTCAGCGTTTCTGTCAGTCTTCAAAGACATGCTGGAAACCATTTTTGAGAGATCTTTCAAAATCGCCTCTGAGGCCTTCACCACTGCTTCTGATGATGGCAGTGCCTCCTGCGATGGCGTTTCTTCAAGTTAAGGAATAGAAAAAATCACATGGGGCTAAATCTGAATAATAACTGCGATCCAGCCTGCTTCACGGAAATGTGGTCCTTTGCGCCAGATATGGAATTGCAATGTTTTCAGGAGATCCCTGTAGTATTGTCAAGTTACTGATGTGTGTGCAGGTACAACATGCTGATAAACCATTTCATGAATATGAATGAATTAGATGACCATAACTTTCCCAGCAGAAGCAACCACTTTTGCTTTTTGGGGGGTTGGTGATGAAGGAGATCTCCACACTGAGCTTTGCTGTTTTCTCTCAGGATCAAAATGGTGTAGCCAAGTTTCATCAGCAGAGGTTACGTTTGAAAGAATCTCCGGATCTTCCTCTAACATCAACTTTAACTGCATGTTGCAACCATTGCAGTGGTAGGCGATACCGAACATGTCTGAACTTCTCACAGGCGGGAACCAGGAGTACCAACAACAAAACTACTACGGCCAGTTTGTTTCATATTAAGCTAACAGAGTATAATAAGACTGAATTTTAGTGCGAAAAATTAGGACCGTAAAAAATTATGATCATTCTTTATTGAACAGCCCTCGTACATAAAATTCCTACACAAAACACGTTAAGAATTCACAGAATTTAGGCATGTCCGGGAAACTTTTACAATGTTTCTTTATATAAGATCCTAATTCGGCTATCAAAAAGATTTGAAATCGAAATATTTTTTGCCAAATTGGTGGAATTGTTGTTAAGTGGAAAGTAAGAAAGGAAGAGCGAAAATAAAGAAGGTACATAAAAGGGAAAAAGGGTTAACAGAACATCGAAGCATACGCAAACTGTGAATGATAATAAAGTAGCTAAAACACAGCGAAAACTCAACGTACAAGAAACATTTCAAGTTCGCGAAAGCTTTGAATAAAAAGGGGCAAAGAGATCTAAATCATTTGGGGGACGTAGAAAATGGTTGATGCGCTTCACACATTTCTATTAAAGAATCAAATAAATAAGTAAATAAATAAACAAATAAATAAACAACGAACGAATGTAAGAACGAACGAACAAACAAACAAACAGATAAATATATAAATAAATAAATAAATAAATAAATAAATAAATAAATAAACAAATAAATAAATAAATAAATAAATAAATAAATAAATAAATAAATAAATAAATAAATAAATAAATAAATAAATAAATAAATAACAAGAAAAATGAATACAGGAATAGATAAACAATTAAATACTTAGAGTAAGGAACGAAGTAAACGAATAAATAAATAAAGGGACAGAAAAATAAATCATTACATAAATATACCAATAGATAAATAATTAGATAAATAAATAACAGATAAGTAAACAAATAAATTAATGAATAAATAAATAAGTAAGTAATTACATAAAAAACAAATAAAGAAGTAAATAAATAATTAATAAATAAATAAACAAACAAAGAAAGAAGTAAATAAATAAAAATGAATGAATGAATAAATGAATGAATATATCAGCATTTACCGTTATGATCTCTATTCAATTACGAATGGCGAAGTGGTGTCTTCTGGAATTATTTTGGGGTAAGATTCCTTATTTTTACAGATATTTTTGCCCGATTAATGTTTAATCTCCTTCACTACTGCTTCAAATTCTCACGATAGCTTTAAATTGCATGTCTGTTTTAATCTTAAATATGAATAGGTGAGAAAAAGAAGCAGCATAATATAAATAATATCGAAAATTCGTTTTGCTTGTAGCATTGCGAATGGGACAAGCTAAACACTTCGTTTTATTGGCGGCATTTGCACCATGAGTATAAAAAACTGAAGATCGGGAAAGGAAAGACTTAACAAAAGGCAAACAGATTTGATCCATTTTGGCGCCGTACAAAAAAAATTATTCCTTTTCACTAATTTAGATTTCGGGAGATAAAAAATAAATAGAAGGAACGAAAATGTTGCATATCGTCAACAATGAACAGGAACCAAATTTTCGAATGACCAGGTAGGGCCCTCTAGTATTAGGTTTGAGAACTAATTCCTGATCTTCAAGATTGGTTATTCTGATGACAGCATCATAACCATAAAAAATATATAACGCTGCATAACCTAAAAATAAAGGCTAATCCAAATTTCGAGTACGAAGTAAACATAAAAATAGCGAGGTAGCGCCCTCTGAAATTACTTTTGAGTGCTATGCCAAATTCGTTCAAACTTCCTTTCCTGAATACTGCTTTTTATGTTTCATTACTGCCTAGAAGTTAGCCTGATAGTTTTAAGTTGTATTTATATACGTATATTAGGTAGTCGAATAAAGAGAGGAAGAAGAAGAGGAAGAAGAAGCAGAAGAAGTGGTATTTTAAAACGTGAACCACCACCTTATTGCTTCTACTCCTCAGACTAAAAGTGTGCGCTGGACATTTTGACTCTATCTCCACGTGCTACTCATAAGAGAATAATATAAGAATGCCACGTCTTTTGATAAAACACACACACTAACACTTACCAACCAATCAACGAAGTGTAACAAGCCGTTACGAGTATCGCTATTTTAATCGATCAAGGCCATCAGTACTGTTAACCTTTTTAGTAACTTCGTAGCCAAGCTACCACATAACACAGCTGAAAAATGATGATCATTAATACGATTATCTCTCATACTTTATTTAAAAATGATTAAGGCCCGCTTCTCTTTGTAGTTACTGGGAATGGTATCCCCAGATGTCATTACCAACACCTATCATCAACGTAGTGAAATGCTATACAGCGCAATCAATCAATGATATAACACGTTTCAGTACGAATATCTTATGAATCAACAATATTGGCGAGCAAAGAGTTCTACGTTGGGGCGACAGTTTGATACAATTTTGTTTAGCTCAGGGTAAAGCAATGAGGTTTCTCCCAGGGTAATCGTGGATATGTATGAGAAGGATGGTCTTAATGACACTGGAATGTCCGTATCAAACTGGTTTGTTGACTGCTTCTTTTTATCAGAACATCGAACTTTGAGTTGCCGACCAAAGGTTCCCAATATATCACTGTTCAGAGAGACTGAAGGTGGAATGCTTATTACTCGATAAACTTAATTCGTTCTTCACGTACATATGAACCGACAAATATCTTCTCTCATCACTTCTGGTCTGCCCTCGACCAACACAGAAGAAAAAGGACTGCCCTAATCGGCTTCACGCCTCGGACTGCCTATCCTCACAGCTGCGCGTGAGTGTCTAGCTTTAACTTTCTCGAAGCCCTTTATACACACAAAGATTCCCTTTGTAACAATGTTTCCCATTGTCATTATTAGGGTCTGAAGAATGCCTTATTCAACAAAGTCAAGTACTACCCTTTAGAATTCTGTTTTTCCCGTGTCTTTTGTTACATGACTCAACCAACTGCCCCTGTTCTTGTCGTAACAAACATAAAAGACTCCTTTGAAATCCGTTACCATTCTTTATATATTGCACCCCTTAATTTCGGTAACACTTATTATAAATGCCTTAATTTTTAAATCAAAAATTGTTCCATACACTCCATATCAATTAAATAATCCTATTAATTTCCATGTAGCTTCTATCACTTTTATATATTTATTGAGTGCTTTGCAAACTCGTGTTATAAATATTAGTAAACCTCTTGTGGTATAACCTATATAATACAATGTAAATCTGAAATAAATACGCACATGCCACTTGATAAAATGTGTATACGTACTGCTTTCATGGACTATCTACAACACTACATAACTGAAATTAATAATCAAATCTATAACTCTAGAATTGTATCACAGACCCCTGAAGGAACATTTTTCTTCATCACAATATGTAGCATATAATGTTAGTTATATTTCGTACTTGGAGCGTATAGGTTTATTTAAATAAGCTCTGCGTGTTAGATTTCACTTCTGCATTAAAGATGGGGGTTCTGTTTTAGAGAACTTTGTTAAATTACTAATATGATTTTGGTAAACATCACAGTCCTCTGAGGATGGGTGAAAGCGTCATGGTTTCTAAGTCCAGTCATAATACTAATACCTGGAGACTCTGAGTGGAATGTCTGAATGTTTGCATTTCAGAGTTCAATGGATCGAAACCTGTTGGACTAACCACTCCTAGCTAAGTTGCTTCATTGTTCTCTCAGGTCCACAGGGGAAGGCTGGAGTGGATTGTATACTGCTAGTAATTTTCTCTCTCTCATTTTTCCCTCTTTTCCTTCTCTTTCTTGTATGGCTGCAAAGTTTAGAAGAGTTTTGCCGTGAGCTGAGCCAGATGTAACTAGAGGAGAGAACTGTTTATTCTCTGGTAAAGAATCTCCTGCCGTACATGCCCGCAAAGTTAGGAGGACATTGAGGGATAAACAGAGATTGCTCAATCTGGAAAAGTTAAGGGCCTCACCTCACTGCACCCGCCACCGTGAGCTTATTCCTTCCTTTTCGAAAATTAAAGCTACAGTACTAGCTTAACCCGTAATTCTGAAGCAATTCATTTCTAATTTAAATGTGGCATAAGTAAATTTTACTTGGGTAGTTTTACTTGCTAGTTTTTTCGAAGGTCTCCTTCTCCAATTCCAGTTGTTGGTGTTAATAACGCTGAAATATATTCATGTGTTAAAATTTTTGGAACGGCAATCATTTGTAACAGTTGCATCGTAATGCTAAGAATCGCTGCACCGTAGATTGTCGGCTCCCGCCGTAGGTATTCGTTACACAACGTTTGCCCAAAGTTGTACGATGTATGAATATATCTGTGATGAAACCTAAGGAATGCCTGTCGCGTTACCCAGTTTTAATTAATATTCGGTTGTGAATGTAACGACAGGGAGCTAAACGGGTAGACCTGATCAAAGAGGAAGTATTTTCCATCGCTGCACTAATTAGTCCAACGTTACAGAGGAACCAAGAGAACGTTAATAGAACCAATACTCTGTCATCAACCCATTTCATTTGCAGGTTTCCTCTGCTCAGTTTCTATAGTGTTTCATTCTAGACAGTATCCACAGAAGTTCTAGTGTCATAAACTAGCTAATTAATAACTATATCGTACTGCACACTTCCCCTTTGAAGCAATTGGAATAACTCGATATTTGGTGCAAGAGAAACAAATTTCCCAGTGGTCACATTTGAGTATGGACATAATTACAGCAACCAGACTTTAACCTGAAGCTTGAACTTATAATGAAAACAGTAAAAGGTAGCAAAAAGTCTGCGTCCCAAACATATCTTGTTGCCCCATTTTTCGATTCGATTCTTTTTTTCAAAGCATTGCAAAATCAAACGGACTACGATTAGTTTCAGCAAGACAAGATACAAATCAAACATTATATTAATATTTCGATGTGTAGCATATGAGAGGCAATAAAAGAAGCGTCCTTTTTAAATATTAATAACTATAACTACTGCGATTAAAGTTAAAAATAAGTAGGATGCGATTAAAATTTAATTATACTAATAGTTTGAGGAAAGGCATTCTTATCATTAATATCTTTTGAAATCGTACGACCGGATCACAGACCAGTCTCTCTGCTATCAAACAGGTTCATAGTTAAACGTCCTTAACAAAACATTCAACATGCTTAACGTATTGCGGAAAATGACAACGAGAGGCTTTCTCGAAGAATAGCTCCGTCTGAAAAAGCTCGATTTGGGCGTTCTGGATCATCCAAGATTCAAGAGGCTCTAGTTAGGAGAGAGGATATGCGTTCCCCAACTTTTCATAAAACGTCCAAAAACCTGACAGCAACGTCGAGCTTGCGGCAGTACTATCTCTCCGCCTCACGATTGTACGTACCTGGCTCGACGTCGGGACTGCTTCCTCGGTCTCCACGTCGTCGTCGGCTGCTTGCTTTACCCTTGGCTCTAGCTGCTTCTCCTGCATGGATTCTTTTTTTGGGTTCTCAGGGTGTTAAGGTTGAGACAACATAAACCAACGATAATCTCTGAACTGCTTTAATTTGTCCTTGCACTTGTAGAACCCGGGCACTTTTAAATAATTGCACTTTCGGCGGACATTTTATAATACATTTTACTGGACGCGACACGCTGTCGGACACACCAGACGGATGTATATCAATGAGCAATGAGCAACAAATGAAGACTGAATGGGGGTTGCTACCCTCTTCTATACACACAGCACGGCGACACAAGGAAAAACTAAGATGTTATTGACCTATGTAACGGTACAGTAAAATAGCTAGCATACCGTTCTATTGTCTGACATCCGCCCTTTATAGACTATCGTCCGGGAGTGCAGTGCTTCTCACGTATATCTGCCCAGGTTCGTTACAATATTTTACTTAAAAGTGTACAATTCTACTTTCACTAACCTAACTAGTTACAGTTATTAAATTTATTAATAATTATTAAACATGTTACAAAAGTAAATGAATAATTGATCAGAGGAGTAAAGTTCCTGTTTCAAGCTCAAAGGTACAAAGTTGGTATAGCTTGTCGATTTACTTTATAAAAGCTATATTGACATTGAAGAAACTTAATTGCATAGCCAGCCAATCATAAAGTAAACCATGCATTGCTCTGTGTCCATGCACTTAGCGTTTCAACCTTATTTACAACAGAGCGGACCATTTGTTTTCATAAAGAGTTTCGACTATTTTCAGGTATAAAAGTCCGACATGTGCACACATATGACTTCCTCTCCATAAAACTTTTAAAAAAATTTAAAATGCTTAATCATCTATCTACTTTGTGTTAATCGAGACATTCATCTGTAGAAACGGTTTAATTGCACGGCGGGAGTAGAAAACCGCAAAAGGATTAAGCAGCAGTGAGATCCTTTAAGAGTGCTTGCTTTAATATTTGCATTCTCTTCGCGTGTCTAAGACATAAAAAGGATAAGTATTTAATATTTGACAAATGTATAAGCATTTGATTATTCACAAAATAACCGGAAACCCCTCAAAAATGGGTATCTTCACATAAAAATTATTTAACTTAAATTATGTGTAAACCGAGCAAGATTGTTATGCAAGAATTAAGAAGACTTCAAAGAATCCTCCCAGAACATTCAAGCCTTACATTTCGTTTATGACAATGTAATGAGCATGCCCTTCACTCAAATGCATTACCGTCTCTTTTGAGTAATTCACAACTTTCGAAAACTTGCGTGATGTACAACGCATCCGGAGTGGGGAGATTTTATATTTGTGGTGAGATTTTAAATATTTGTTCTTTACTATGTATTTCAAATGGGAAGAGATCTCGTCTGTAGTGAATCAGTTGCGTTAGAGCCTTCAGCGTTGCCACTTCGTTACCCCCACTCTTTTAATATTTCTCTCTTTCTCGTACACTTGCAAGTGTTCTTGGCGCTAACGCAAACTGAATTTTCCAAAGTTTTATAATAATGCAGTTGTTGAAATCACAGTTGCAACGTAGATATTCGTATATTAAGCCAATGGTTTTAACACTTAGTTTAAAATTAGTTATATTTTATGAATTACTTATTCTTCTAATACTATGAAAATATCAGCGGTGCATTCGTGTAGCTGTGAGTGTTATGTTAAGAGATAATTCGTCATTGTCATTGTGTTCATCGTCTGAGTACTGCAAATTTATGATGATAGGTTCGAAAACCTCGTTACGTGCTATTTATTTCCAAAAGTCGTCTTCTTGTAGTTTATCTTATGTATCACGCAGTTTTCCCAGTCTTGTTGTGTTCCTTGATAATTTATTCGTGAATAAGTCGTTTAACGCCAGTCAGTTTACAACTATTATTTCTAATTGAACATAATTTGATCCCACATTAACTCAATTCGATTGTTCTGGCAGTAGTAAGGGGGAAGGAGGATCGTATCTCATTGATCCAGCTGATACATTTTTCGTGGAAGAGTAACTGAATAGTTCTGCTTTGAACTCTCTAACTTTATAATAATAAATTCTTAATAATAAATTAATAAATAATTAATAAATTACCGTATGAGGCGCATAATCAAAACTAATTAGGCATTAGTAAATCTATAACGCCTTATATGACATCAAAAGGCTATTTTGCACCTGTATAAACATTTTGTTTTTGTTCTCTTGCTGTCTATTTGCCGTTTAAATAGCACCGCTGTATAAACCAAAGACTGTAACGCCCGTCTCGGTAGCGTGGTGCTAGCGAGTCTGCCTCACGTACAAGAGGTCCCGAGTTCTAATCTCGGTCAGGGTAAGTTACCTGGGTAAGGCTTTTTCCAGGGTTTTTCCTTATCCTGAAAGATGAATGCCGGGTAAGTCTAAGCCCTATGGACCCTGGGCTGATTTGAGCGTCATTTCACCCATTCCATTCAACGTCCGATATGACTTAACGTTGGAGGACGTAAAATTACAACAACAACAAACTGTAACCTAGGTGAGGGATAAATGCTGACCTGTATTACAAATCTGAGAGGTCACCACCGCATGACAGCTCTGTTTACACAGTTACGCAGGTAAACAAGCGCCACGTTGCGTGGGCGAAAACGGGGAAGGGTTACGTTGTTGAAAAGTAGAAAGGAAGTTGGATTAGAAATAACTTTTCTGAAATAGGAATCAAATGGGTAGTTCCAGGAATACTTTACTCTTTACTCCTAAATAGGTATAGTAATTTTGCAAGTCACTCCTGGTCAGTGTTACTTCAAAGACAGAGGTTGCTTGTTTCACAGTGTCCTTTCGTTCCTTATTATACAACACGATGGCGGGACTTCGGTCGTCTCCGTGACTCGTTTAGTTTTTCCCTCCCACCTAACATTCATTGATGTATGCATAACAAATTTACAGTATACTCTTAAAGATAATGCGTATTATATGTCCATTATTTAACGATAATGATGATAATAATTATGATAGCTGAAGCGTATAAACGATCTGTTCTAAAATAGCAAACCGCATATCCCAAGAGTTCAATAGCATGATCAAGTCTGAATATTTCTACTGGACGTAGGCAATTATTGCCCAAAGTCATAAGTATATTGTGACTTTGTGGGTTCCTAGACTAAAAAGTTCAATTTGCCGAAATTCTAAATGTTCTTTATTTCCGTAGAAATACACTGTTCAATTCTCACGTAACTATATTACAACACATATACAACCAATATTCCATGTCGATGACAATAACAAACAGCGTTCAGTTTACAACATCAGCCCTCGTTTTTAAAATAAATTTCGAGATTCAAGAATACACATTAACATTTGGACTATAGCACTTTTTAAACAGAATGAATAATTTAAATAATCCCAGAATTTAAGAGGTTCAGTTAGGTAGTAGCCTATAAACATTCATATGACCTTAATCATTACCATTATATAATTTAAAAATGTACTTATTCATTAATTCTCGTTTTCCGTTCTTTAGGTGTCCATTTTATAACGTTGATTGTATTCCAAGAATATCATGTGTAAGACCAATTTGCTTTACAATAGGCAATTTATTAGCGTCGCCTTTTATGTCCGTCAGTCCCTCTGTATGAAGTAACCAGAAATGAAATTAACCTTTCACTTTATTTTGGCGCCACGCTTAGCATTTTATCAAAATGTGGTCATAATTATGTTTAAACTGAAATTCCGGTTATTTTAACTGCTATGGTATATAAACATATACTGCAACATATAACATGTAAGTATTTAAAAATATTGTATAATACAAGGGGCGTCCAGAAAGTAAGCTATGTTTCAATTTATCTCCGCTGCAGCGCTGCGATCACAGTTCCGAACATGCGCGGTAGACGCTATGTATCAAGGAGAAGAAACGTGCGCCATTGTGAGATCGCTGTCAGCCACGTACGCTCAGTTGTGCTTGTTTACAATGTCGGTCTGATTGAAAATACCGGAAATTGAAACTAATTGAAATTCATCGGCAAATTTGCGATATCAAAAGATACTGTGTTTCTTCACGACAACGCACGACCACACACTGCAATGTTGACGAGAAACATCCTACAGGGATTAGGCTGGGACGTGTTTGACCAACCCCGTACAGCCCTGATCTCGCTCCTAGCGACTTTCATCTGTTTTTGCATCTCAAATCTTTCCTTGGCGGTCAACACTTCAACAATGACGAAGAGCTGAAGGAAAATGTTTCCAACTGGTTCAAGACACGGGCGGCAAACTTCTATGAAGAAGGATGCAAAAACTTGTGCCTCGCTATTACAAATGCCTGCAAAATTTCGGCAGTTATGTGGCAAAGTAGTTTAAGAGTTGTAGAATTTTGTGCAATAAATATTTTTTCTGTATCTGTACACAATTTAATTTTATTACCAAACAGAACTTACTTTCTGGACGTACCTCGTATATACAATACGTATGAAAACTCAATGTGTTATACTCTTATCAGAATCTAATACTACACCCTTTTAGGAAACACGTTCCACTAATGGAGCTCAAATTCATTGTTTGAGAACTTAAGCAGCATTTATCCAAATGTTAAACACACATTATTAGAACAAACTAGAGGGTAGTTAATGTACGAAAACCGGCAAATGAATTATAGGAATGCAAGCTTACATGCCGATATACCGTTTACTAATGATTTTATTTCAAATAAAAGCAATAATTGAAATTCCCACTATCTATTTTCCAAACTAAATATTATGCCAGGGCTGTTCAATAAAGAGTGACTATAATTTTTTGCACTAAAATTCAATCTTTAAATGTGAAACAAACACGCCATAGTAGTTTCATTGTTGGTATTCCTGGTTACCGCCTGTGAGAACCAGGCAAGTTCAGACATGTTCTGTATCGCCTACTGCTGAAATAGAGAAACAATATGCGTCTGAACAAATCTTCAGTTGAGGCTCATGGAGAGTGTGTTCTTCCCCACAGCACATCTCGAAGGTCGTTTAAAATGTTTTAAGAGGGGGGGGGAATCAATTTCAAAGGAAGGTGGACCCTGTGCTCGAGTTACTGCTCTTACGGTAGAAAACATCAACACTGCTGCTGCCTTTGTGAGATAGGGTCGACGAATTACCTTAAGATCACGTTCTGAAACAGTGAACAATTCATTGGGTGCCACCCTCATTTTGGTGACTGAAACGTTACACATGAGACGTGTTTGTGCGCGATGGGTTCCAAAACTGTTGATTCCCAAACAAAAGGACATTCGCATGCAGGTATGCATGCAGTTAAAGTTGATGTTAGAGGAAGACGCGGATACTCTTTCAAACGTAATCACTGCTGATGAAGCTTTGCTACATCATTTTGATCCTGAGAGCAAACAGCAAAGCTCAGTGTGGAAATCCCCTTCATCGCCAACCCCAAAAAGCGAAAGTGGTTGCTTCTGCTGGGAATGTTATGGTCATCTCATTCTTTGATATTCATGGAATGATTTATCAGCATGTTGTACCTGCACACACATCAGTAACTGCCTAATACCACAGGGATGTGCTGAAAACATTGCAAGTCCATATCAGGCGCAAAAGACCGCATTTCCGTGAAGCAAGCTGGATTCTGTACCACAATAATGTGCAGCCGCATATTGCCAAAGTTGTTTCTGAATATCTTGCATAAATCAACGTGAAGTTCATATCTCACCTTCCCTATAGTCCGGATTTAGCCCAATGTGACTTGTTTCTATTTCCTAAATTGAAGAAATGCCTTCGTGGGGTGCATTATCCATCATCCTAAGCAGTGGTGAAGGCTGCGGAGGCGATTTTGAAGGATTTCTCAAAAAATGGTTTCCAGCGTGTCTTTGAAGACTGGCAGAAACGCTGGGACAGGTGCATCGCATTCAGTGGATTCTATTTTGAGAAGGACCATCAAAATTATGAGGATGAGTAAAGGTACGTTGTCAAAAAAGTTGTGATCATTCATTATTGAACAGCCCTCGTAAATGCATTTCACTGAAAGAGAGAGAATAGGATAGGATAGGTTAAGGCGAAGGAGATTCGGCGCTGCGAACTATCTATTATGCTTATGCCAATTCGGGCATCCCTGGGAGGAAGGATGAGGTGAGATGAGTCAAGGCAGTGCAAAGGACAGTATTTCTACCATTGACCAGTTGAAAACTCCCCGGCAGGCCAGAACAGCCGCCATCCGTCTCACCCACTTCGCCGGCCCAGACGCCGTCCTACCGGAGGAGGAATTGTTTACCAGCAGCATATCAAGACACCCGCCGATGCTTCTAACCAGAAAGAGATCACCAAATGAGACATGATGTGATATCATGATGCAGATGAAATGGAAGAATAGGAAATACGGGGGATGTAATTAATCTACCCAGCATTCCCTGGCAATCCGGACAAATCCCAAAAAACATAAGAGCCAGTTAAATCAGCTACGGGAATCGACCACGCACTCCTGAATGACGGTCACAGACGAAACCGCCTGAGCCACATCGCTCGGTATGAGAGAGAGAATTATACAGTGTATGTCTCTGGATCTCATTTCCTGCTCTGTTCTGCATACATAAATCGCAACATAAGTCATACATCCTACTTATTATTAATGTTGCATTTAATTTCCTGATTTTAATGAAACTAATAGCATAAGAGACTACTGAACGTGTTTTTTTAAAGACCACCTAAGCAGCATAGCTCTATCCCTTCTCAATTCACTATCGCAAATTATAAACACCAGCTTGACGAGGTAGAAGCCAGGTACGAAAGAAAAGAAGAGTTTTAACTAAGTTACTTAAGTGTTTAATTTATTAATTAACATACCCTGCAACCTCTGGGGAACGAAAATAACTTTGGAGCCTTGTTCACTTAAGTTCATATTCCACTACACCAGAGCGTATGTTCCCTTAGTTCCCTACTTCTGAACTACCACACATTAAGAATGTCCATTCTCTCTTTCTCTTCTTCTCTACTCTATTACCCCTTTTTCACTCAGCGTTCATTTGCGCAGAAAGGCACCACACCACCAAGACTTCGATCTACTACTTTTATGCCCACCTACAATATTTCCAAAATGATTTGGCCATTATTAATGCTTCCTGTAAGTGTATAGGTGTACGTTTAGTTTGTTTTTTGCAGTTGTCTGCTCGACTTTCTGATTGATTTGTTAATTAATTGGTCTTCATTTCCTCTTGAGGCGGTCAAGCCCGTAGCGAACCATGTCCAGCTCTCCCTTGTGCTCAACGCCTCACAATTAAGCTTGGTGGCGTGAGGAGGTTAAGGAAAGGGAGAGTGTAACCGGTTCGAGGTGACTTGTAGCTCCCACATGAGAATTCTCATCTGTACTTTAGGAGTGGGTGCGTCCTGAATGGTTGTGGGTTGAATGATGATACCTCGAATCTGGTAGACAGGATTTTTAATCCTTAGGCTCCTTTGCTCGCCACCGTAAAGTCGTCGTCGGTGTGCTTGCTGTGTTTAGCGCCACTGTCAATGTTGTGATGTGAAGCACGGAGGCAGTAGCACTGCGTAGGCGAACCGGATATATTTATTGTCTTCCCTATATATTACTCTTTGTGCTAACTCTCACTGGAGGGTTTGTTAGATGTTGCACTTTGTCGCGGTGCATGGCGCGAAGGTGTACTTCTTAGGCGGCGCCGAATACGCGTCCGTCTCACGTAGAACTCAGGACCGAAGTGCACTTACTAGCAAAACCTACGTTCCGCCATCACTTTGAATTACCCCCACTCTAGGTATTTCTCGGTGTTTGCAAAATCACATGAACAAATATCAATTTTCAATTGGCTGGTAACTATCCCCAGTTGAGATCATTCTTCAGAACTCCCAGTTTTGGATCTAATATCAGAGTCGCTTTCTCTACACCTAAAGAACGGAAAACGAGAATTAATGAATAAGTACATTTTTAAATTATATAATGGTAATGATTAAGGTCATATGAATGTTTATAGGCTACTACCTATCTGAACCTCTTAAATTCTGGGATTATTTAAATTATCCATTCTGTTTAAAAAGTGTTATAGTCCAAATGTTAATGTGTATTCTTGAATCTCGAAATTTATTTTAAAAACGAGGGCTGATGTTGTAAACTGAACGCTGTTTGTTATTGTCATCGACATGGAAGATTGGTTGTATATGTGATGTAATATAGTTACGTGAGAATTGAACAGTGTATTTCTACGGAAATAAAGAACATTTAGAATTTCGGCAAATTGAACTTTTTAGTCTAGGAACCCACAAAGTCACAATATACTTATGACTTTGGGCAATAGTTGCCTACGTCCAGTAGAAATATTCAGACTTGATCATGCTATTGAACTCTTGGGATATGCGGTTTGCTATTTTAGAACAGATCGTTTATACGCTTCAGCTATCATAATTATTATCATCATTATCGTTAAATAATGGACATATAATACGCATTATCTTTAAGAGTATACTGTAAATTTGTTATGCATACATCAATGAATGTTAGGTGGGAGGGAAAAACTAAACGAGTCACGGAGACGACCGAAGTCCCGCCATCGTGTTGTATAATAAGGAACGAAAGGACACTGTGAAACAAGCAACCTCTGTCTTTGAAGTAACACTGACCAGGAGTGACTTGCAAAATTACTATACCTATTTAGGAGTAAAGAGTAAAGTATTCCTGGAACTACCCATTTGATTCCTATTTCAGAAAAGTTATTTCTAATCCAACTTCCTTTCTACTTTTCAACAACGTAACCCTTCCCCGTTTTCGCCCACGCAACGTGGCGCTTGTTTACCTGCGTAACTGTGTAAACAGAGCTGCCATGCGGTGGTGACCTCTCAGATTTGTAATACAGGTCAGCATTTATCCCTCACCTAGGTTACAGTTTGTTGTTGTTGTAATTTTACGTCCTCCAACGTTAAGTCATATCGGACGTTGAATGGAATGGGTGAAATGACGCTCAAATCAGCCCAGGGTCCATAGGGCTTAGACTTACCCGGCATTCATCTTTCAGGATAAGGAAAAACCCTGGAAAAAGCCTTACCCAGGTAACTTACCCTGACCGAGATTAGAACTCGGGACCTCTTGTACGTGAGGCAGACTCGCTAGCACCACGCTACCGAGACGGGCGTTACAGTCTTTGGTTTATACAGCGGTGCTATTTAAACGGCAAATAGACAGCAAGAGAACAAAAACAAAATGTTTATACAGGTGCAAAATAGCCTTTTGATGTCATATAAGGCGTTATAGATTTACTAATGCCTAATTGGTTTTGATTATGCGCCTCATACGGTAATTGATTAATTATTTATTAATTTATTATTAAGAATTTATTATTATAAAGTTAGAGAGTTCAAAGCAGAACTATTCAGTTACTCTTCCACGAAAAATGTATCAGCTGGATCAATGAGATACGATCCTCCTTCCCCCTTACTACTGCCAGAACAATCGAATTGAGTTAATGTGGGATCAAATTATGTTCAATTAGAAATAATAGTTGTAAACTGACTGGCGTTAAACGACTTATTCACGAATAAATTATCAAGGAACACAACAAGACTGGGAAAACTGCGTGATACATAAGATAAACTACAAGAAGACGACTTTTGGAAATAAATAGCACGTAACGAGGTTTTCGAACCTATCATCATAAATTTGCAGTACTCAGACGATGAACACAATGACAATGACGAATTATCTCTTAACATAACACTCACAGCTACACGAATGCACCGCTGATATTTTCATAGTATTAGAAGAATAAGTAATTCATAAAATATAACTAATTTTAAACTAAGTGTTAAAACCATTGGCTTAATATACGAATATCTACGTTGCAACTGTGATTTCAACAACTGCATTATTATAAAACTTTGGAAAATTCAGTTTGCGTTAGCGCCAAGAACACTTGCAAGTGTACGAGAAAGAGAGAAATATTAAAAGAGTGGGGGTAACGAAGTGGCAACGCTGAAGGCTCTAACGCAACTGATTCACTACAGACGAGATCTCTTCCCATTTGAAATACATAGTAAAGAACAAATATTTAAAATCTCACCACAAATATAAAATCTCCCCACTCCGGATGCGTTGTACATCACGCAAGTTTTCGAAAGTTGTGAATTACTCAAAAGAGACGGTAATGCATTTGAGTGAAGGGCATGCTCATTACATTGTCATAAACGAAATGTAAGGCTTGAATGTTCTGGGAGGATTCTTTGAAGTCTTCTTAATTCTTGCATAACAATCTTGCTCGGTTTACACATAATTTAAGTTAAATAATTTTTATGTGAAGATACCCATTTTTGAGGGGTTTCCGGTTATTTTGTGAATAATCAAATGCTTATACATTTGTCAAATATTAAATACTTATCCTTTTTATGTCTTAGACACGCGAAGAGAATGCAAATATTAAAGCAAGCACTCTTAAAGGATCTCACTGCTGCTTAATCCTTTTGCGGTTTTCTACTCCCGCCGTGCAATTAAACCGTTTCTACAGATGAATGTCTCGATTAACACAAAGTAGATAGATGATTAAGCATTTTAAATTTTTTTAAAAGTTTTATGGAGAGGAAGTCATATGTGTGCACATGTCGGACTTTTATACCTGAAAATAGTCGAAACTCTTTATGAAAACAAATGGTCCGCTCTGTTGTAAATAAGGTTGAAACGCTAAGTGCATGGACACAGAGCAATGCATGGTTTACTTTATGATTGGCTGGCTATGCAATTAAGTTTCTTCAATGTCAATATAGCTTTTATAAAGTAAATCGACAAGCTATACCAACTTTGTACCTTTGAGCTTGAAACAGGAACTTTACTCCTCTGATCAATTATTCATTTACTTTTGTAACATGTTTAATAATTATTAATAAATTTAATAACTGTAACTAGTTAGGTTAGTGAAAGTAGAATTGTACACTTTTAAGTAAAATATTGTAACGAACCTGGGCAGATATACGTGAGAAGCACTGCACTCCCGGACGATAGTCTATAAAGGGCGGATGTCAGACAATAGAACGGTATGCTAGCTATTTTACTGTACCGTTACATAGGTCAATAACATCTTAGTTTTTCCTTGTGTCGCCGTGCTGTGTGTATAGAAGAGGGTAGCAACCCCCATTCAGTCTTCATTTGTTGCTCATTGCTCATTGATATACATCCGTCTGGTGTGTCCGACAGCGTGTCGCGTCCAGTAAAATGTATTATAAAATGTCCGCCGAAAGTGCAATTATTTAAAAGTGCCCGGGTTCTACAAGTGCAAGGACAAATTAAAGCAGTTCAGAGATTATCGTTGGTTTATGTTGTCTCAACCTTAACACCCTGAGAACCCAAAAAAAGAATCCATGCAGGAGAAGCAGCTAGAGCCAAGGGTAAAGCAAGCAGCCGACGACGACGTGGAGACCGAGGAAGCAGTCCCGACGTCGAGCCAGGTACGTACAATCGTGAGGCGGAGAGATAGTACTGCCGCAAGCTCGACGTTGCTGTCAGGTTTTTGGACGTTTTATGAAAAGTTGGGGAACGCATATCCTCTCTCCTAACTAGAGCCTCTTGAATCTTGGATGATCCAGAACGCCCAAATCGAGCTTTTTCAGACGGAGCTATTCTTCGAGAAAGCCTCTCGTTGTCATTTTCCGCAATACGTTAAGCATGTTGAATGTTTTGTTAAGGACGTTTAACTATGAACCTGTTTGATAGCAGAGAGACTGGTCTGTGATCCGGTCGTACGATTTCAAAAGATATTAATGATAAGAATGCCTTTCCTCAAACTATTAGTATAATTAAATTTTAATCGCATCCTACTTATTTTTAACTTTAATCGCAGTAGTTATAGTTATTAATATTTAAAAAGGACGCTTCTTTTATTGCCTCTCATATGCTACACATCGAAATATTAATATAATGTTTGATTTGTATCTTGTCTTGCTGAAACTAATCGTAGTCCGTTTGATTTTGCAATGCTTTGAAAAAAAGAATCGAATCGAAAAATGAGGCAACAAGATATGTTTGGGACGCAGACTTTTTGCTACTTTTTACTGTTTTCATTATAAGTTCAAACTTCAGGTTAAAGTCTGGTTGCTGTAATTATGTGCATACTCAAATGTGACCACTGGGAAATTTGTTTCTCTTGCACCAAATATCGAGTTATTCCATTTGCTTCAAAGGGGAAGTGTGCAGTACGATATAGTTATTAATTAGCTAGTTTATGACACAAGAACTTCTGTGGATACTGTCTAGAATGAAACACTATAGAAACTGAGCAGAGGAAACCTGCAAATGAAATGGGTTGATGACAGAGTATTGGTTCTATTAACGTTCTCTTGGTTCTTCTGTAACGTTGGACTAATTAGTGCAGCGATGGAAAATACTTCCTCTTTGATCAGGTCTACCCGTTTAGCTCCCTGTCGTTACATTCACAACCGAATATTAATTAAAACTGGGTAACGCGACAGGCATTCCTTAGGTTTCATCACAGATATATTCGTACATCGTACAACTTTGGGCAAACGTTGTGTAACGAATACCTACGGCGGGAGCCGACAATCTACGGTGCAGCGATTCTTAGCATTACGATGCAACTGTTACAAATGATTGCCGTTCCAAAAATTTTAACACATGAATATATTTCAGCGTTATTAACACCAACAACTGGAATTGGAGAAGGAGACCTTCGAAAAAACTAGCAAGTAAAACTACCCAAGTAAAATTTACTTATGCCACATTTAAATTAGAAATGAATTGCTTCAGAATTACGGTTTAAGTTAGTACTGTAGCTTTAATTTTCGAAAAGGAAGGAATAAGCTCACGGTGGCGGGTGCAGTGAGGTGAGGCCCTTAACTTTTCCAGATTGAGCAATCTCTGTTTATCCCTCAATGTCCTCCTTACTTTGCGGGCATGTACGGCAGGAGATTCTTTACCAGAGAATAAACAGTTCTCTCCTCTAGTTACATCTGGCTCAGCTCACGGCAAAACTCTTCTAAACTTTGCAGCCATACAAGAAAGAGAAGGAAAAGAGGGAAAAATGAGAGAGAGAAAATTACTAGCAGTATACAATCCACTCCAGCCTTCCCCTGTGGACCTGAGAGAACAATGAAGCAACTTAGCTAGGAGTGGTTAGTCCAACAGGTTTCGATCCATTGACCTCTGAAATGCAAACCTTCAGACATTCCACTCAGAGTCTCCAGGTATTAGTATTATGACTGGACTTAGAAACCATGACGCTTTCACCCATCCTCAGAGGACTGTGATGTTTACCAAAATCATATTAGTAATTTAACAAAGTTCTCTAAAACAGAACCCCCATTTTTAATGCAGAAGTGAAATCTAACACGCAGAGCTTATTTAAATAAACCTATATGCTCCAAGTACGAAATATAACTAACATTATATGCTACATATTGTGATGAAGAAAAATGTTCCTTCGGGGGTCTGTGATACAATTCTAGAGTTATAGATTTGATTATTAATTTCAGTTATGTAGTGTTGTAGATAGTCCATGAAAGCAGTACGTATACACATTTTATCAAGTGGCATGTGCGTATTTATTTCAGATTTACATTGTATTATATAGGTTATACCACAAGAGGTTTACTAATATTTATAACACGAGTTTGCAAAGCACTCAATAAATATATAAAAGTGATAGAAGCTACATGGAAATTAATAGGATTATTTAATTGATATGGAGTGTATGGAACAATTTTTGATTTAAAAATTAAGGCATTTATAATAAGTGTTACCGAAATTAAGGGGTGCAATATATAAAGAATGGTAACGGATTTCAAAGGAGTCTTTTATGTTTGTTACGACAAGAACAGGGGCAGTTGGTTGAGTCATGTAACAAAAGACACGGGAAAAACAGAATTCTAAAGGGTAGTACTTGACTTTGTTGAATAAGGCATTCTTCAGACCCTAATAATGACAATGGGAAACATTGTTACAAAGGGAATCTTTGTGTGTATAAAGGGCTTCGAGAAAGTTAAAGCTAGACACTCACGCGCAGCTGTGAGGATAGGCAGTCCGAGGCGTGAAGCCGATTAGGGCAGTCCTTTTTCTTCTGTGTTGGTCGAGGGCAGACCAGAAGTGATGAGAGAAGA
Source organism: Mantis religiosa (assembly GCA_030765055.1). Classification (NCBI taxonomy): domain Eukaryota; kingdom Metazoa; phylum Arthropoda; class Insecta; order Mantodea; family Mantidae; genus Mantis; species Mantis religiosa. The sequence goes on from CM060950.1 coordinate 120,182,943, forward strand.
TATTTGTCGGTTCATATGTACGTGAAGAACGAATTAAGTTTATCGAGTAATAAGCATTCCACCTTCAGTCTCTCTGAACAGTGATATATTGGGAACCTTTGGTCGGCAACTCAAAGTTCGATGTTCTGATAAAAAGAAGCAGTCAACAAACCAGTTTGATACGGACATTCCAGTGTCATTAAGACCATCCTTCTCATACATATCCACGATTACCCTGGGAGAAACCTCATTGCTTTACCCTGAGCTAAACAAAATTGTATCAAACTGTCGCCCCAACGTAGAACTCTTTGCTCGCCAATATTGTTGATTCATAAGATATTCGTACTGAAACGTGTTATATCATTGATTGATTGCGCTGTATAGCATTTCACTACGTTGCTGATAGGTGTTGGTAATGACATCTGGGGATACCATTCCCAGTAACTACAAAGAGAAGTGGGCCTTAATCATTTTTAAATAAAGTATGAGAGATAATCGTATTAATGATCATCATTTTTCAGCTGTGTTATGTGGTAGCTTGGCTACGAAGTTACTAAAAAGGTTAACAGTACTGATGGCCTTGATCGATTAAAATAGCGATACTCGTAACGGCTTGTTACACTTCGTTGATTGGTTGGTAAGTGTTAGTGTGTGTGTTTTATCAAAAGACGTGGCATTCTTATATTATTCTCTTATGAGTAGCACGTGGAGATAGAGTCAAAATGTCCAGCGCACACTTTTAGTCTGAGGAGTAGAAGCAATAAGGTGGTGGTTCACGTTTTAAAATACCACTTCTTCTGCTTCTTCTTCCTCTTCTTCTTCCTCTCTTTATTCGACTACCTAATATACGTATATAAATACAACTTAAAACTATCAGGCTAACTTCTAGGCAGTAATGAAACATAAAAAGCAGTATTCAGGAAAGGAAGTTTGAACGAATTTGGCATAGCACTCAAAAGTAATTTCAGAGGGCGCTACCTCGCTATTTTTATGTTTACTTCGTACTCGAAATTTGGATTAGCCTTTATTTTTAGGTTATGCAGCGTTATATATTTTTATGGTCATGATGCTGTCATCAGAATAACCAATCTTGAAGATCAGGAATTAGTTCTCAAAACTAATACTAGAGGGCCCTACCTGGTCATTCGAAAATTTGGTTCCTGTTCATTGTTGACGATATGCAACATTTTCGTTCCTTCTATTTATTTTTTATCTCCCGAAATAGAAATTAGTGAAAAGGAATAATTTTTTTTTTTTTGTACGGCGCCAAAATGGATCAAATCTGTTTGCCTTTTGTTAAGTCTTTCCTTTCCCGATCTTCAGTTTTTTATACTCATGGTGCAAATGCCGCCAATAAAACGAAGTGTTTAGCTTGTCCCATTCGCAATGCTACAAGCAAAACGAATTTTCGATATTATTTATATTATGCTGCTTCTTTTTCTCACCTATTCATATTTAAGATTAAAACAGACATGCAATTTAAAGCTATCGTGAGAATTTGAAGCAGTAGTGAAGGAGATTAAACATTAATCGGGCAAAAATATCTGTAAAAATAAGGAATATTACCCCAAAATAATTCCAGAAGACACCACTTCGCCATTCGTAATTGAATAGAGATCATAACGGTAAATGCTGATATATTCATTCATTTATTCATTCATTCATTTTTATTTATTTACTTCTTTCTTTGTTTGTTTATTTATTTATTAATTATTTATTTACTTCTTTATTTGTTTTTTATGTAATTACTTACTTATTTATTTATTCATTAATCTATTTGTTTACTTATCTGTAAATTTATTTATCTAATTATTTATCTATTGATATATTTATGTATTGATTTATTTTTCTGTCCCTTTATTTATTTATTCGTTTACTTCGTTTCTTACTCTAAGTATTTAATTGCTTATCTATTTCTGTATTCATTTTTCTTGTTATTTATGTATTTATTTATTTATATATTTATATGTTTGTTTGTTTGTTCGTTCGTTCTTACATTCGTTCGTTGTTTATTTATTTGTTTATTTATTTACTTATTTATTTGATTCTTTAATAGAAATGTGTGAAGCGCATCAACCATTTTCTACGTCCCCCAAATGATTTAGATCTCTTTGCCCCTTTTTATTCAAAGCTTTCGCGAACTTGAAATGTTTCTTGTACGTTGAGTTTTCGCTGTGTTTTAGCTACTTTATTATCATTCACAGTTTGCGTATGCTTCGATGTTCTGTTAACCCTTTTTCCCTTTTATGTACCTTCTTTATTTTCGCTCTTCCTTTCTTACTTTCCACTTAACAACAATTCCACCAATTTGGCAAAAAATATTTCGATTTCAAATCTTTTTGATAGCCGAATTAGGATCTTATATAAAGAAACATTGTAAAAGTTTCCCGGACATGCCTAAATTCTGTGAATTCTTAACGTGTTTTGTGTAGGAATTTTATGTACGAGGGCTGTTCAATAAAGAATGATCATAATTTTTTACGGTCCTAATTTTTCGCACTAAAATTCAGTCTTATTATACTCTGTTAGCTTAATATGAAACAAACTGGCCGTAGTAGTTTTGTTGTTGGTACTCCTGGTTCCCGCCTGTGAGAAGTTCAGACATGTTCGGTATCGCCTACCACTGCAATGGTTGCAACATGCAGTTAAAGTTGATGTTAGAGGAAGATCCGGAGATTCTTTCAAACGTAACCTCTGCTGATGAAACTTGGCTACACCATTTTGATCCTGAGAGAAAACAGCAAAGCTCAGTGTGGAGATCTCCTTCATCACCAACCCCCCAAAAAGCAAAAGTGGTTGCTTCTGCTGGGAAAGTTATGGTCATCTAATTCATTCATATTCATGAAATGGTTTATCAGCATGTTGTACCTGCACACACATCAGTAACTTGACAATACTACAGGGATCTCCTGAAAACATTGCAATTCCATATCAGGCGCAAAGGACCACATTTCCGTGAAGCAGGCTGGATCGCAGTTATTATTCAGATTTAGCCCCATGTGATTTTTTCTATTCCTTAACTTGAAGAAACGCCATCGCAGGAGGCACTGCCATCATCAGAAGCAGTGGTGAAGGCCTCAGAGGCGATTTTGAAAGATCTCTCAAAAATGGTTTCCAGCATGTCTTTGAAGACTGACAGAAACGCTGAGACAAGTGCATCACATTCAGGGGAGACCATTTCGAGAAAGAAAATCAGAATTATGAAGGTGAGTCAAAGTACGTTGTCAAAAAAAAGTGATTATGCTTTATTGAACAGTCCTCGTACTTTAAAATCTAATAAATGGTGAGAGCTTTATTCTTAAAATAAACAGACATAATCCTGGTAAAACTGGTTGCGAAAATCGCATTCACCGGCACGGACGGACAGGAGCGCTTATCACGTCCCATCCTCCTGTACTGCACTCTTCACATTAGGTCTGAATGGGCCGAGCTGGAGAACGCAGCGGTCCAGCGTTACATCTTCCACCGTAGGGCTGTGTTGCCATGGATCTGTCATTTTCTTCGTATATAAAAGGATTTCATTGGTAATTCATAAGCATTTGGCGGAAATTTATTTTCTGTTTTTACTACATGTTCGGAAAATAATTCATTCCTTTATAAATTCTAATCTTCAGAGACCATCATCTTCTAGTATTAAGTGAGGGAATATTATTTTTAAGTTCAATGGAGGAATAAATATCTGTATTTTCTTAATTGGAGCATAGGGGCTGCCGAACCAGGCAACATGAGGGCTCGTAGGCAACGGGATGAGCATCAGAGGTTTCCTGATCATAGAAGTTCAGGGATGGGATTGGGATTACACTACGGAGGGGATTCACTAGACCCATTGTTTCTATGCCGCCAAATGTCCCCCGGGAGGAAGGATGAGGCGAAGGAGACAGAGGGTGGCCGATCCAAGAAGCCACGACAGTACAGAGTGTAGGGTCCTTACAGTTTACTTGAATGGAGACCTTCCCCAGCAGGCCAGGACAACCAACTCGCTCCCCTACGGCGGGACGACAACGAGTCCAGCAGCCAAGCCCTTATGGTTCCAAGTAGGCGCTCCGAGGCCCAGAGGTCCCTGGCTGGATGTCACGAAAGGGTTCCAGCAGAGGCGCGGAGATCGCCAACAGACCTACCGGAGGAAAAAAGTAGTATTACTCAGAGCATATCATCCTGCCATTCACCGCCGAGACACCCACCGACACTTCTACCTTGAAAGAGACCCCCAGATGAGTGATGATGTCACATGATAATAGAGATGAAATATAGGGACAGGAATTTCGGGGAATGCAATTCACCTACCCAGCATTCGCCTAGCTACCCGGGAAAAGCCCGACAAAACCCATGGGTCATGAAGGTCAACCACGGGAATCGAACCCGGGCATCCCGATTGCGGTTCTCAGATGAAACCGCCTGAGCCATCCCGCTCGGTGATTTCGGGATAAGTGGTCGGCTGAATGCCAGAAGTGAACGTACGAGAGAGATGATGTGATAGCAATGATGATTTTTGTTTCTAATTTACGTCCTGCAACGTTTAATCATATCTGACAATGAATGGAATGCAGGAAATGATGCTCAAATGAGTCCGGGGTCCATGGAGCTTAGAGTTATCCGACATTCGTCTTAGAGGTTGAGGGAAGCCCCGAAAAAACCTTATGCAGATAAACCACCCAGACCGAGATTCGAACTCGGGACCTATTGAACGGGAGGTAGACATGCTACCACCATGCTACCAAGGCGGGCTGGAAAAATGATGATGGAGTAATCGGAGGAATGCGGTGGAAACCGGAGGACCCAGAGAAAACCAGCCCAAGCGCCATGTTTTCCATCGCAAATCTCACTTTTGCGGGATCGAACTCGAGATCAAACCTGTGATCGAACCCGGAACGCCTTGGTGACAGCCAAGCGGTCAAACAACTCAGCCACGGTGCGGCCCATTTTTGAACAGTTTCTTTTGCATAAATTAAAGCTATATGCGCATTTAGTGTGATTATTTGTTCACCTATAAAACTAATACATTGAAATATGAATTCCAGTGATGTTTGATATGGAAATTTTGAGTAGAATGCAAAATTCTCTCTACCTTCTATATACATGGTAAAGAAAGTAAAAAAATGTACGTTTAGAGAAAGTTCTGTGTGTGTGCGCGTGCGTGTGCATGCGTGTGAACAGCGTTACGCAATGACTCAAAGCTAGTTAAACACAAGAAAATGAAGAGTTTGGAGATGAGGGATGAAAGAGAAAAAGAATAAGAAGTGGAGTAATTAAGAGTGTAAAGCTGGAGCGCATAAAACTGATCAAAGTGAAAACGCTTTTATGTGATTAATTGTAAAGACGTTTAAACTAATTAAATCTGGTTGAGTGTGAAGTTGAAAGAGAAGCATTTTATAAAGCACTTTTATAGTTAAGAAAAGCATATATTTTAAACACATTTCCATTCCAATAGTTAAAGAAACTTGATCATAAGGGTCAAGTGGGTTCGTAGAATAAAAGACTACTTTGCAGAAATTCGAACTGTTCTTTATTTCAAGTTAAAAGACGTTTTGTACAATCTTTACAGGCTCTAAAAATGACGTGTCATAGAAACATGCAATCTCCAAGTTCTCTCGTTGCTGCACCACACGTAAACGAGCAAAAAATTGACTATCAAATCACTACACATGCACACACACGATTACCAGTTCTTGACTCGTCCCCCGAGCCATCAGTCATGAGCGAGAACAGGTCGTCCGGGTGCTCCCGGGCGGTGGACACAGCGGAGGCTATCTATCCGCTGAGCGGATTTACCCGTGCGGTCTTATAGATTTTGTCAGTTCTCTACCTTTTATGTTTTTGTAAGTTGATTGACATAGTTTGACCTCTGCTAGTGCTCCTGGTTGCGGGATGAGCGTCCAGAAAGGAGGCCAGTGCCCGATGCCGCCACGCTAGGAGTGGCCTGCTTGCAGGTTCCGTCCAGGGTGGTGGGACCAGGAGCGAGAGATCGGGTGGTGAATAGGGTAACTTTTAGGTTCTAGTCGTGTTCTTGTCACACGGGACGGACTCGACTGGCAGAGGTAAGCCGACAAGTCAAATTCAGCCCCAGTATGGCCGGGATAGACGGAGTTTGGCAGCGAAGGGATGAGAGACTGAACTCACCACCCGAGGGCGTCCTTAGGGAGGCGATAGTTCTTTCTCCTCTTGGTGCAGGGTGGTCAAGTTGACCCAGCGTGTTAACCAATTGGTTTTTGTGAGGTGTGATTCTCTCATACATTGTGCGCGAACGTTCTTGCACAACGTCCTCAATGTAAGGTCTACAATTCCAAAATGAGAACATAGGATGTGACATGGAAACATACGTTCGGTATCGTAGATCATCGTGAGTGCCCTGATCTGCACGGCTTGCAGTCTGCAGATGGTGGTCGACTCGCCCCCCAAGAGCCAAGAGTAGGTGCAGGTCACCCGGGTTCTCCCGGGCGGAGGGTTACACGCCACGGTACCTATCCGCTGTGCGGATTTATCCGTGCGGTATAATAGATAAATGTATAAGCGCAAGCTTGAGTGTGGTTTGGTAAGACGGCGCATTTGGCCTCTACTGATGCTTCTGGTGCCGAGATATCCCCCCTTAGCGGGGGGACAGTGCCCTTCCGCCTTGCTTTGTGTGGTCGCTAGCGATTCATCAAGCAGAGGGGGAACCAGTAGTGAGAGACCAGATGGGAATTGGGTTTAGGGTTAATAAGACCAGGTCGTACGCCTGCCCCAGGGCACGACTGCAGGTGTTAACCTTCCAGCCGCGGCCAAGGCGCGAGATGACCTGGTGGTGATTGGTAGGGGCAGGAGCCGAGGAAGACTCTACCACCCAAGGGCATCCTTGGGTAGGCGATAGCTCCTTCGTCTCCTGGGGAGACGGTGGTCGTATTGACCAAGTGAATTCACCAGCTGGTTAGGGTGAGGAGTGATCTTGGCATACAGCGTGCATGTTCGTTCACGCACGACGTCTACGACGTATGGTATGCCAGACTGGGTGTGCAGGAAGTGAGATGGGAACCTGCGGTCGGTACCGTAGGTCATCCTTAAGGCTCTGTTCTGCACGGCTTGAAGCCTGTGGAGGGTGGTATGAGCCACCGAACCCCAGACCTCGCATCCATACAGGATCAGAGGTGAGACGATCGCACAGTACGTCCGCAGTTTGAAGTGGATGGGCATGGTGGATCGAAACTTGGGATAGAGTTGCCTGAGGCCAGCGTGGCCGAGGCAGGCCTTTGCCCTGACATGCGGAGAGAAGGTGAGGCCGCGGTCCGGTTGGATTCCCAGGTATTTGGCGGTTCGGACCCAGGGGAAATTTCTCCGCCGTAATCGCCGGTCTCCTTCTGGGTGCCAGCTACAGGTCTTGGCCAGCATGAGAGCGGAGCTCTTCTGCGGGCTAATGGCCATCCTCCACTTCTCACTCCACCTGCCAATGGCGTGAATATGACGCTGTAGAGGGCGCCCCCAACTGGCTACCCGGGTTCTTTTTTACTTCCACTCGTTGTTCTAGAACTTACTGGATCGCTCGAAAGCTGCCGAAGTTTCGCAATGCAGCGAGAGAAAGAACAAGCCAGACACATCTCTATATCTTTCTCTCTAGGCATGCGTTTAGGGCTACGCGCGCGTGGGCGTGGCTGGGACACTTACTATATTTTTCCCACGCGCCGATAGCGGCCAGTCGCAAAACCATACCTCGCGACATAGGGAAGTGATTTCGTAATAATTGATAAATACGTAAAATTCAATTATAATTTATTTATTTTTATGAACATAGCAGGGTTGTAAGCCCAATTACAATGTTCATCATACATAGGTGTTTACGTATAATATCGTAGTATACATACTCAAATAAAACACAACAAACACATAAATGAACACAAAGTAATACAGAAAGGTAAATATAGGGAATAGAAACAATGAATAAAAAGAAATAATGAAAACAAGTGATGGTATCATGGTAAGTAATTATTTTTGCTACTTGTAATTACAGAAACGATACTACTATTTCCAATTTTTTGTAATTTACTGATCTGCGAATAACTAGTTAGTACTTATAGCATTTTTGAATTGAGTTTCAGACATGTTGAAAATATCTACATCGAAACGATGAAGTTTATTATATAAATACATAATTCTGTGTTATGGTGAATTTTTATGGATTTCTGTATTTGCTTTAGAAGTGAAAATGGTTCCTGAATCTGCTTATTTTATTGGGTACATAGAATAATATATTTGTTGTAATATTAATATCGTCAATAATCGAATGTAACAACTTGTACAGATGATACTGAAATTAAAGCATTGCACTAAGTAAACAATCGTAATGGATTTCAAAGAAATCGTGTATCTTTCTTACAACACGTTATGGCAGGTGATAGAGTTGTGTAACAAAAGAAACTGGAGAAACGGAATTCTCAGTGGGTAGCACTTGACTCCGTTTGAACAGGTACCTTTGTGCTCTACCCTGAGCTACCAATCCTTCTTATTTGCATCAAACTGTCGCGCCAACGTGGAACTCTTTGCTTACCCACTTTTTCGCTAAACAGAAATACTAATCCCGCAATGTCTCTTCCAAACTTCAAAGTTTTAAATTTATATATTTCCAAAAGGACCTCATAATGTGTGTAAGTAGAGTAATATCCAATTCTTTTAAATACTATGTACTTTAGAAATTTTTATTTTTCCTTTTCTATTGCGGTGACATGCTTTATCATCTTAGGATTCCAAATAATGGACGCATATTCGAGATTTTGTCTCACAAATGAGTTATAAATTGTAAATAATGTTTTTTTTAAATGAATAGGAATTTCGAGTATAAAATCCAAGGCACTTTTTTACGGTTTTGATACGATTAAGTCAAACATTTAAACATTGCATAAGAGTACCTTATTAATGGACCAGAGGCATGGCGTTGTGCTTTGGTTCCCAGCCAAAGAGTGCAATGGGATCGTACAGAGCCCTCGGGGTGTGTATTTTAAGTCTGGGGAATAACACTGGAGCACACTTAGCATAGTGAGGAAATTGACGAGTTCCGAACCCTGACCGAGGAAACAAACTTCCCGGCTGGGGGGGTGACGAGATGCTGACCACATCTCCTCCCCGCATCTTTGGATGCTCGCCCACCTCTGCCTGCGTGAGGCAAGCAGTCGGTTTTGGTGCGCTCTTGCTTACTTGTGGCTTGTCACGTCATGGGTTATATTAGGATACCTTATTATGACTTTCCGGGTTCGTGAAATTAAAAGTCCAATTGCACACACCTAAAATGTTCTTTATTTCCACCGAATTATTGTGGGAACACTTGCCGATTACACAGAATTACGTAGCGCACACAATTACAATTCACCTGTTCGTCTGGCACAGGTCCACTCTACACTCACAATTACGCACAGCTCCTGCGATGCACGTACACAGTCTTCCGGTCCGTTCACTCACTCGGCGCTCCTCAAGGCTGCTCGCCAGGAACTAAGCTGTCTCGCCGACTACAGGCCTTATATAGGGAAGATCGCCGTTTCTGCAACGTTCGCGGCGGGCACAATTATCCCGAGGTTTCGAGACGTCTGGTTGGACTGGAAAGAGACGGTACAGGGCTCACGCCATTCTCCTAATCATCCCTTCAGTTAGTGACTCGAGACAAATGTGTAGGTGTGGTCTGAATGCTTCCCGTCTGGCCCTACTGCCGGCCGGTTCTATAGGGAGCTCCGACGTCCGGGTCACATTATTAATAATGTAGCAATAATAATAATATTTTGGAAAGTTAAGGATAGGTAATTTAAACATTTTATTGACAGATTACGTAGGATTTTTTTCTATCAGGTTTCAATATTACGGAATTGTTAACCTAAGTGAAATTGGTGTCATGTTTGTTAAAACTACTGACTTCCGGTAGAAACAGTAGAAAACGTATTTGCTTTTAAAAATTAGTTTAGATAATCTTACGTAATCATACAAGTTTATGTGTGCCACTCGACTATGGTAACCAACCATTTTACTACCATAAAAGTCTGGACAGTTGTAAGGTTTGCTTTCAGCTACAATTCATGTAAAATCTGCTTTAAAAATTCGCCGACTACGACAAGTGTGTTTTGGCATATCGTTAGGTCACTAAAATTCCTGTACACATTTCCATGACAAAATAGGAACATTATGCAGTTAACTGGAGATTGAACCTTACGTATTTATTGATTATTAGGAAATCATTTCCCAGACTATTCTGTTCACTCGCGCAGAGGAGAGAACCGCCGCTAATGGCCCCATTTATTGAGATAGAAGACTTTCGGTTTTACAAACACGGACTGATAATAATAATGATGATGATGTTAATGACGACGATGACGATGAACACGACAATGATAATCCAGGAGTTTGCCCAAAGAAGAAGGGGAATCAATGAAGTTATGCATGAGACAGAAAAAAAATTAGAAAACTGAAATAGTTGGTGGGCTGATATATTTGATTTCCTTACAATGCCAGGATATTTACCAGGGCAGTCCACAAAAGTGAAGACGGAACCCCCTCTGATAACCAGGAAGTTACCGAGCTGTCCCCGAAGGGGGACCGGCGCCTCCGTGGGGCTTTCCATAGGGCAAAAACTAGAAACTAATAAGACCCCCCCCCATCTAGTCCGAAAACACAAGACGGGTGGAAGTAGATACGCCACTTACGTGCGACAACCCCAGAGGGGAAGGCTACCGATATGACCTCGGTGGGGCCGCCTGGTGTTGTAGCACACCTTCTACTAGCTATGCTGGCTAGTACGCGGGAATATATAGCTTCCCTCAACCCCGTCCGGAGACGTACATGTTCTCCCACTGGCATCGGGTACCACTGCCCCGTCGATTCCAACCCAATCCGAAAAAAGCCCCCTACGGGAAGGGCACGGCAGTTCGGCCCAAGGTCCCTCTAGTAACGTCAGAGGTACCACGAGTGCTGGGGATCCGCAGCGCTTGCACCACGGCAGCTGAAGGGGACGGATACCCTCCCCTACGGGATAGGCAAATATAGGAGGAAGTATGGAAAATATAGGAATTGCAGATATATGGAGATTAGAGGAAAGGAATGCAAGCCATGTGCGAAAATTTTTAAAATGCAGGATAGAAGATATAGAAAGACAGGAAATATGGGGAAGTCTAGAAAATATGAAATTTTACTATTTTACAAATAAAAAGAAATTGGGGACGAGAAGCATATGTAGATTACTGCAGTAGACAAGAGAGAGAAGGGTTAGCATGGATGAGAACAGGAACAGTATTTCTAAGAGGGATAAGAGGTAGGTAAACGGGAAGTTGTGAATTCTGTGGGGAAAACAAGGCATAGAACACTATGTAATCGAGTGCGAGGATGTTGCAATGCGAAGAAAAAAGGTTTGGAAAGAAAAATGGGTGAAGAATAGAGAAGAAGATATGAGCTATAAAAATATTAATGGGAAGGGAGGACAAGATGGTAAGAAGTATTGGTGAGTTCTTGCAGAATGTAAAAGAAAAATGGGTCAAAAATATAAAGAATATAAGAAATGAAAATGAGGGGGAAGAATGGGATTAATTAAGTAACAAGAAGTCATGAACGTGAAGAGCTACCTGACAGAGCAGAAGACCAGCGTGTCATGTAAGCCAAGGTAGCAGCAAGGTAAAGACAAATAAATGTAGCCAAAAGTTGTAAATTGTAAAATTCTGGAATATGCACAGTAAATAATGTAATCTAAATATTATAATGATATTGACAAGATGAAAACTGAAGATGAAATGTGTAGCGTAGAACGCCCGCTTTTACTACCTACGGCACCGCAGGCTGTGACACTGATGATACATGAGATGAAGATGGAGCACCGGTGGAATGAGAAGGCGGGGGAAACCGGAGGTTCCGGAGAAAACCCGCCCCAGCGCCGTGCTGTCCACTACAAATCTCACTTTGCGGCCGCCTGGGATCGAACCCGGGCCGCCTTGGTGAAAGCCAAGCGGTCTAACCACAGAGCCACGGCACACCCACAGATGATAAGATAAAGAAGAAAAAGAAGAACAAGAAGAGGAGGAGAAGGAGGTATAAGAAGAATAAGGGGAATAATAATAAGGTATGTAAAATAAAGATACGTACTACAGCAGAAAAATATAACTGTTCTTCTTTTAAGATGTATGTAAGTGCTTTTGCAAGATCTTGATTGAACCTTTATTTATTTATTTATTTATTTATTTATTTATTTATTTATTTATTTATTTATTTATTTATTTATTTATTTATTTATTTATTTATTTATTTATTTATTTATTTATTTATTTATTTATTTATTTATTTATTTATTTATTTATTTATTTATTTATTTATTTATTTATTTATTGTTATCTGAAAAGGTTCCCAGAGCCATAGCTCATGCTAGGGAACAGTACACCTTTGAGGGTAACCGTTGCAATAGTATCGTTAAAATACACTTTGAGATAAAGCATTCACAGAAACGCCCAAGATAGCCATCGAAGGTTTCTTTTATCGGCAACAGAACCATTAACAACAGAGTAATCTAGTGTCCTTAGATCATATCATCTGGTGGAAAACAGTGAACTGTTTTTACCCACAATAGATGTCAGGTATATAGATTAGTTGGCTTCTTTTTGAAACATAGACAAAATACTGCACGTATTGAGAAATATTAATGTTGTTAAACATTTTATAATTGAATTTTTGTTTTTCATAGGCATGGAAGACTTCCATATGTGTAGTAATAGTTAATATTTTGTAAATAAAGATAATCATATCTTTTTAACTTGTCTTGGAGTACGGCATATTATAAAATAAAACATAGTTTTCATTAATTTATTACTTAATAATTTGGACAATTAAACCAGAGTTTTGAGTTATGCAAAGTTGTATTTTGTTGCGTGATAAATAAACATATGAATTATAATTCTATGGAATACTGGCATTCCCAGACGGCGTGTCTGAGTTGGAGTGGTCTCCTGATGACGTTATAAGATTACTTACACCTGTCTTTGCTTCTATTAATACACACACAGGTTGTACAGATATATTCGTAACCTGTGATTTTATAAGTCGTCACATCTCAAATGTATGTCAGGCTATTGTCATCATAACGTTATATCTTCAAAATGTCATGTGGGTAGCCACATAAACTCAGCTCTTGTACAAGGCAATTTATGTAAATGTTAATTGTGTTAATGATAACTGATCTACCACCCAAATAAAATGGATTACAAAATATTCAATGGGCACTTCGTGTTGATTACCTAGCAATCTGGATATCACTACTACAGGTGGAACATGAAACTCTATTTAATAAAGTGAAGGCAGCATTCCAAAACGTACCATTATGAATGGAACTTAAGGAAACTAATTTGAAATGTTTATATTAAACTGTTCTTCACAAATACTTTTCATAGTTCCTAATAAAGTAAATATTCAACCTGCGGAAGGCTACAAATGTTTAGGAGTTACTGTACACGCAAATCTAAAAATGGAATTGCAGAAAATGTACAACAAAGACTACAAATGCTCAAAGGAATTGCAGACAGCAAATGGGGTTACTCAAAATGAACCTTAAATATAACATATTGTGACTTTGTGGGTCCGCAAAATTAAAAGTCCAATTTGCAGAAATTCAAATCGTTCTTTATTTGCGTAGAAATACACTCACAGCAGCAGTATTACATCGCATACACAATCACAGTCTACCAAGCCCACCTCGGTAGCGTAGACAGTGGCGTGTCTGTCTCACATTCAAGAGGTCCCGGGTTCGTATTTCGGTCAGGGTTAGTTACTTGTATAAGGTTATAAGATTTCTACGGGGTTGTCCCTTATCCTGAAAGAGGATTGCTAGGTAATTCTTAGCTCCATGGACCCCGGACTCATTTGAGCATCATTTTCGCCCATTTCATTCATCGTCCGATATGACCAAACGTTGGAGGACGTAAATTGAAAAAAAAAAAAACAATCTACCAAGGTAGATGACCACAACATCAGCGTTCAAATTACATCTGTTTACTCTTGTTTAAGACTGACTCTTGGATAGTCGTTGCTTTATTAAGTACCTCCACTGATAATTCCAGCTCTTGCAGAACAATCAAGCAACCGAACACTCTCCATCAATCAATGTGCTACCAGAATGTTCTAGCTTTATCGGTTTTGGCATGCCTTTTATCTCAGTGTTACACTATCTGTCTGTTATCTTTGCCCGCAGACACTTTGTGTACACAAGCCGCGCGTATCTCTCTCGTCGCCGCGACAATATAGATTGTATATAATTCTAGCTCACCCGACGAACATCGTACGGCCAATAAAAGTTGTCTAAACTTATCTATATAAATAAAACTATTTGGGTTGATTTAGTTATTTATTCTATAATTCGGGGTGAAGTTTAAATACAACACAGTTGCGATTAAAAATGAAATGTGTAGTGCTCAACGCCCGCTTTTACTACATATGGCACCGCAGGCGATGACACTGATGATACATGAGATGAAATTGGAGCACCGGTAGAATGAGATGGCAGGGGACACCGGAGATCCCGGAGAAAACCCGCCCCAGCGCCATGTTGTCCACCACAAATCTCACTTTGCGGTCCCCTGGGATCGGACCCGGGCCAACTTGTTGAGAGCCAAGCGGTCTAACCACTGCGCCACGACGCGGCCGTCAGTTACAACAAAGTTATTGAATTTATAGCTCTCTAGTAAACAATATTTTTTGTCATTTACTGCTTTGCGTAAATATACCAGGGGAGTCACCTGCCACTGTTTATTTTTTAATTTATGCAACTTGCTAAGTAAGATACAGGGACTCCCATAAATAATCGCACAAAGCAGAGTACTACTAAGTTTTGAAAGTGTGAATGAACATTTGATGTGATGTTTTATTGAAATTAATGATAATCGACAGTTACATGGTTCGTTCTTGTCAGAAAATAAATGCTATTTCACATAAAAATTATATAATACGTTCTTCTTTAAGAATTAAAAAGAAATGTGGTGTGTTTTGGCCCTCAAAAGTAATCGTACATAACTTGAGTGAGATACAAAATATGGCTTAGTACTTTGTGACTCTCTCTCTCTTGTTTTAACTACTTCTCGTAACCTATTTGGCATGCTGTGAACCAGGTTTGTCAGTTAGGCTGTAGAAAGTTTGCTCCCTTCCTCTTGCAACCTCTCCTTCAAGTGCTGCTTGGATGTGATGGGTTCTTCCGCACGGCCTTCTCCAGTTTATCCAATACTGCTTCTATGAGATCCCTACTCAGGGGCGGGGTGGAAGTAGATAATGAGGACAGTTGTAAAGTGATCATAGCTGCACAATGTGGGACGTATGCTTCGAATCATTATCCTAATAAAACGAGGAGCTGCCCAAAATAACCATCATTTCTGCACTTTGTTTTAAATTTTGCTGTAATAATCTAAGATAGACTTCCTTGTTCACGTTTGTGTCTATGAACAACAGCTTTCCCACTCCAGTAGAGGAAATACAGCCCCAAACCATTACAATCCCAACGACGTGTGTGACTGTTTCTTGTAAATTTCGCTCTTCTAGCTCCCTGTTTTTTGTACTCCGCACAACCATCCTGCCATTGGATCCAACAACGTTATATTTGCTTTCGTCACAAAAAATAGCTTGGTCCCACCAATCGGCTGTCTCGTTGAAAAACTTTGGGAAAATACTTGAAAGGAATGCCTTTCTTCTGGCTACACGACCATTAAAATCTTGTTTTCGCATGGCTCTTCTGACCCTATCAGGGTTAACTGTCAGTTCAGTTCTTCCTTAATCTCAGCACATATCACAGGAGCACTTATACGCGGATTCCTTTTTACCTTCCGCATAATATGAGCTTCCTACATATCGGTAGAAGGTTTGGTCGCCTTGGCTTTGCTCGAGATTCAATTCTGTCTTCATACTTAAACCGGTGAAGTGTGTCGCTAACTGTACTTTTGTTAAGATTCCCAATCTCTGCTATTTCCGGTATGTTTGTTCTTTTCATAGTGATAGATCACTGTCTTTGTTCAAAGGTTCTTGGATTTCCTCTGGGCCCATACTATGCTCTTACATTATTCTCGGTGACAGTTGACAGTTGCTACCTTTACGATGTTGTTTTGTCTAGTGACAGGCATCACCATGCTTAATTTGTTCTGTCCAATTCTTTTTGTGTCGTAAACTCCGAATGTAATCAAGTTTGAAAGGGGAAGCTCTTAGTTTAGCCACATTTTCAATATCTAAATAGGATATTCATTGCATATGACTTTTGCTTACCACAAGGCTTTCCTTGAGATTGATACACATTTTCTATCCTGCCTTATAGAGCACTCCATAGTGAAATGCAAAGTCTGTCCGATTATTTATGGGACTCCGTGTATGTGACTATGTAACACTTGACAGTAACTTTGGAACACCAAATTGTTCATCTACACAGTAGGACAAATTTAATTTAAATCTTTACCCAGTACGTGTTTTCGTTGTACAGCCAAGTCAAAAGTGCTAAGAATTAGATAGATTTCTTTCGCTTCTGTCGCCAATTATGACACATTTTAGCTCATACAGTAATTGTCATGGTAGATGCAAGTTCTTTATTTGTGCTAAAACTACGAAAAACGAACTTAAAGCACTGTATAAAGCTGTAGAAGGCGTGTAAAATTCGAGGTGAGTCTTAGGTTCGCGGTTATTTAGTTCATATAGAAACCTTCCCTAGCAAGGTGGTGTTGGCTAAGTGGTGTCGTTAAAGGTTACTTCACTAGAATGCCCGTTTGACTTGTGTTCAGATCCTTCGTGATGAGCTCGAAGCTTTTATTGCCCTTTGCTTTATTTCTTGGGGCCTATAATTTGATGTTATAACACAAATAACACTTTTACAGCATTATAGGCGTCTACAAAATATAGTAATAGACATGCTTTCCGCTGGCATCTAGTTATAAATGTGTAGTTCCTAGCAGATGTTTTATTATTGTCGGTATTGTGCTTGACCCATTCAATCAAGTTTCAAACATTCCACAAAAGTGAAACATATACATATAAGCATGACATAAAATCTATTAGATGAGGTGTGGTCGATATTCTGCCAGAAACAAAAGCCAACTATGGTACACGATATAGAACATGACGTGCAGATTATAAGGGTCATAAGGTTAAACATGAGTCCTATGTAAACATAAAGATAGCCCGTGATTGTCCTTTAAAATTCAAGGGCCTCAACTACCTGACTTTAGAATGAGCTCAGCCCAACTTATATGGCGAGCAAATCCATATAGGTCCCTAATTATCTGATTGTATTTCTTTCCTCTTTGGCTCAAAAGTGAACCAATAATAGCAATAAACAAATTAGTAACTTGAATACAGGCAATAAAGATTGGGAGAAAAGAAAAAAAACTAAAATATGAGATGTCGTTTGGAGGCTAGGTTTCGTAAAACTACATTCCTGCAAGCTAACCCACTCCGCCAGCTTCTACGGACTCTCTGGCGGTCTTTAGGAAAGCATTCGGTTATCACCTTGTTAAACCTTGTTTCACATGAGCTTGCCCCGCATCTCTAAACGGTCACGTGACCTTATCAACTCTCATTGGCTGCTATTGTAGTATAGACTGTTGTACGGTAAAAATAAGTTCGTTATTTAACATGGTCATATATCTCTATATGTAGGAAGAGAATTGTCAAAGTTATATTTTCGTAGGTGTTTGAATAAAATGTATTGCGCAACAGAGTTGATTTATCTGAAATGCATGTTAATTCTTAAATGAGGTAAGCAGCAGGTCCCTTTGCTCAGAAGCCCGTGTTTCTCATGGCACGATAGCACGTGCTTTAGCGGTAGTTTTGACATATCTGTTTATATGACTTTTATCACTGTCCTTGCCTTGAACTCGATTTGCCATATATCGCCATTCGAAGGTGTGTTGTGCCGAGTACTAGAGCTAAATCATTTTATTGACCATCTATTGCACGTGCAATTATTATACGTATAATGGCAGAGTCTACTGCCAGCTTTTCGCTGAAGCATCGCAAGGCAGAACACTTATAACGCAGCAGAAAAAAGAGTTTTAGGGCATGTGCTGAATGCACTCACAGAGACTCCGTCTTTGTAAATGGGAAAACTCAAAAGCTGTGCTCTGAACTTACAGGTGTGTTAGATGCGTAGGAACATTGCGATATGAAATTGGGACAACAGGAAATCTTGTCACTCCAGGGGCGATATTGCTGTGTAGCGAAGAGGTTATTTAAGGACAATCAGCATGTACCGGGATAGAAGTAGCAAAATATACTACCTTCACGTGACTTGGGTGAATGAAGGACACACGACAAGTACGGTGTGACACGACTTTTAAGACTGAAAGACGAGCATTTTTGCAAGGTATTTGTGCCGGTTGTAAAAAAATTCCAGTTGAAGAGGCCCTAAGGCCTTTCATTATGAACTTGTTTCTGTTTCATTGCTCATTCATTCAGTTTCAACGTGCACAGTTTCCTTATAAACTTCATTACTTTTGCATGCCTTCATATACTTATTTGTATAATTTTATATAGCTTCCTGGCAATTATTATGATGTTTACTGCAGGTTTAAATGTGACGGGTAGGCACCGCCTATGGCCTATGGTGCGAAAGCATTAGCCAGTTAGGGCGAGGGGGAAGGTAGTTGCAAGCGGAGTGATACATGTCAGCGGGGCAAGGTTATATCAAACAAGGTTATATGCATGAGAAGCAGTTAATTTCAGCTTTTGGCAACTTCTTGGTCCTCATAGAGGGCTGTAAGTATTAATGCTGAGTAACTGGAGTACCGACTAGAAGGGCAGAGCTGCAATAACGGATTTTGTGTTAAAAGGGTCGATCTTTTCACTTAGACCATAAATTGCCTGTTGTATAGATCACAATAAGTAGGGGCGGAAGACTCACCTGGTTTAATGTTGATTATGATTTAACTACTTTATTATCCTTCATAGTTTGTGTCTGGTTTGTTCTTCTTTTATACTTTTTTATTTTGGGCTTTATTTCCTTATCTCTTTCTTTCTTTGTTTCCTTCCTGCTAAAGACAGTGGGATTGTTATAGATTTGGAAATATATTCTCGTTTTAAAACGTTTGAATGAAATGTTTCGACGAATTAGATTTTTATGAAAATATATAAGTTCGGAAACGTTGAACGTGTTTTTCCCTGTAGGACTGTTCCGTAGACCTATCTCAGACGCAAATAACAGATATGTGTAATTGCTTTCGTTGTTTGTTTATGGTGATGATGCAGTAATCAGAAGAATAAGTCTAGAAGAATAGGAAATATTAGTCCAAACTGAATCTAGAGGGTGCTACTTCGCCATTTAAAGGAAATGAGGTCATCGCAGTAAATATTTATATTTAAATGTTATCCACCATTTTGTTTGCCGTTTATTGTTTATGTTAAGGAATATTATATATGTTTTTACTTATTTATTCATATATTTATTTGTTATCTCCTAAGACAGAAATAACTAAAAGGCAATCAAACCTTTTTGCTAAGAGCCCCAAATGATAACATTTCTTTGTCTCTTCTCAATCTATTTTTTCGCGATATTCAATTGTTTCTAGTACCAATATAATGTCACCAATAACACAAAGCTTTTACCTCGCAGAATTTGAAGCGCTACAAACTTAACGATTTTACGGTCTTTATTTCCTCTTCTTCTTAATATTTTCTTCTTCGTCATCTTCTTCTGCTTCTTCCTTTTCTTCTTCTTCCTCTCTTTATTCGACTAGCTAATATACGTATTTAAGTACAACTTAAAACTATCAGGCTAACTTCTAGGCAGTAATGAATCATAAAAAGCAGTATTCAGAAAAGGAATTTTGAACGAATTTGGAATAGTACTCAAAAGTAGTTTCAGCGGGCGCTACCTCACTATTCCTTAACGAAACTAGATCAAGGCGAAATTTTATGTTTAATTCGTACCCAAAATTTGGATTAGCCTTTATTTTTAGGTTATGCAGCATCATATATCTTTTATGGTCTTGACGCTGTCATCAGAAGAACCAATCTTGAAGAACAGGAATTTGTTCTCAAAACAAATACTACAGGGCCCTACCTGGTCATTCCAAAATTTGGTTGCTCTTCATTGTTGACGTTATGCAACATTTTACTTCCTTCTATTTATTTTTTATCTCCCGAAATAGAAATCAGTGAAACGAAATAAAATTTCTTTGTACGGCACCAAAATGGATCAAATCTCTTTGCCTTTTGTTAAGTCTTTCCTTTCCCGATTTTCAGTTGGTTATACTCATGGTGCAATGTCGTCAATAAGAAGAAGTGTTGAGCTTGTCCCATTCGCAGTGCTACAAGCAAACCGAATTTTCGATATTATTTATATTATGCTTCTTCTTTTTCCCACCTATTCATATTTAACATTAAAACACATATACAATTTAAAGCTATCGTGATAATTTGAAGCTGTAGTGAAGGAGATTAAACATTAATCGGGCAAAAATATCTGGAAAAATAAGGAATATTACTCCAAACTAATTCCAGAAGACACCAGTTCGCCATTCGTAATTGAATGGAGATCATAAGATTAAATGCTGATATATTCATGCATTTATTCATTCATTCATTTTTATTTATATACCTCTTCCTTTGTTGTTTATTTATTTATTAATTATTTATTTACCTCTTTATTTGTTTATTTATGTAAATACTTATTTATTCACTAATATATTTATTTATCTGCTATTTATTAATCTAATTATTTATCTATTGATCTATATATGTATAGATCTATTTTTCTGTCCTTTTTATTTATTTATTCATTTAATTAGTTAATTACTCTAAGTATTTAATTATTTATTTATGTATTCATTGCTCTTCTTATTTATGCATTTATATATTTATCTATCTGTTTGTTTGATTGTTTGTGTGTTCGTTCTTTCGTTCGTTCATTCGTTCGTTTGTTTGTTTATTTGTTTATTTATTTACTAATTTATTTGATTATTTAATAGAAATATCTGAAGCGCATCTACCATTTTCTACGTCCCCTATATGATTTAGATCTCTTTGCCCCTTTTTATTCAAAGCTTTCGCGAACTTCAAATGTTTCTTGTACGTTGAGTTTTCGCTGTGTTTTAGCTACTTTATTATCAATCACAGTTTGCGTATGCTTTGATGTTCTGTTAACCCTTTTTCCCCTTTAATTGCCTTTATTATTTTCCCTCTTCCTTTCTTACTTTCCACTTAACAACAACTCCACCAATTTGACAAAAAATATTTCGATTTCAAATTTTTTGATAGCCGAATTAGGATCTTATAGAAAGAAACATTGTAAAAGTTCCCCGGACACGCCTAAATTCTCTAAATTCTTTACGTGTGCTTTGTGTAGGAATTATATGTTCGAGGGCTGTTCAATAAAGAGTGATCATAAAGTTTTACGGTCATAATTTTTCACACTAAAATTCAATCTTGTTATACTCTGTTAGCTTAATGTGAAACAAACAGACCGTAGTAGTTTCATTGTTGGTACTCCTGATTCCCGACTGTGAGAAGTTCGGACATTTTCGGTATCGCCTACCACTGCAATGGTGGCAACATGCAGTTAAAGTTGATGTTAGAGGAAGATCCGGAGTTTCTTTCAAACTTAATCACTGCTGATGAAAGTTGGCTACATCATTTTGATCCTGAGAGCAAACAGCAAAGCTCAGTGTGTAAATCCCCTTCATCAACAACCCCCTAAAAAGCAAAAGTGGTTGCTTCTGCTGGGAAAGTTATGGTCAGCTCATTCATTCATATTCATGGAATGGTTTATCAGCATGTTGTACCTGCACACACATCAGTAACTTGACAATACTACAGGGATCTCCTGAAAACATTGCAATTCCATATCAGGCGCAAAAGACCACATTTCCGTGAAGCAGGCTGGATGCGCAGTCATATGTTGCCAACGTTGTTGCTCAATATCTTACAAAAATCAATGTGAAGTGCATCCCTCATCCTCCCTATTGCTCAGATTTAGTCTCATGTGACTTTTTTCTATTCCCTAACTTGAAGAAACGCCTTCGTGGGAGGCACTGTCCATGATCTGAAGCAGTGGTGATGGCCTCAGAGGCGATTTAGAAAGATCTCTCAATAAATGGTTTCCAGCATGTCTTTTTAGACTGGCAGAAAACCTGGGAAATTGCATCGCATTCACGGTAGACTATTTGGAGAAGGACCAACAAAACTATGAGGATGAGTAAAGATACAGTGACTCTGTGTGTTCGTACAATTAAAAGTCCCATTGCACAAACTCAAAATGTTCTTTATTTCTACCGAATTACAGGTGGTATACTTGCCGATTACAAAGGATTACGTAGCTCGCACAATTACAATCCCTAACCATCCCCTCCGTGAGCGCTACACAGAAAAATGGGAGGGCGTGGTCTGAGTGCTTCCCTTCTGGCCCCTACCTGCCAGCTGGTTCTCTCGGCAATTCCGATGTGTGGGTGAAAATACGTTGTAAAATATTATGATCACTCTTTATTGAACAGCCCTCGTGAATTTTAGATATAACTTACGACTCAAACGATAAATATGGGTAATTCCTTTCCGTTTCTTTGTTTATAATGGTGATACGTAATCAGAAGAAACAATCTGGTAGAATGAGAAATGGTACTCAAGACTAATGCTACAGGATGCTACTTCAACATAGGTAAAAGAAGCAAGGTCATCGCGGTAAATTTTGGTATTTAATTGATATTCGAAATTTTGTTTGCTATTCTTTGTTTATTTTATGCAGCATTATGTAAGTTTCTATTTGTTTATTTACTTATTTATTCACTTATTTAATTGTTATCTCTTAAGAAAGGTCTAACTGAAGCGCAATCAGGCATCTTTGCTAAGAGTCGCAAAGGATACAAAGCTCTTTGCACTTTTTTATTCTTTTCATTCGGGATATTCAATTGTTTCTAGTAGCAATGCAATGCCGCCAGTAGGCCGAAGCGTGTATTTCGTAGAATTTGCAGTGCCATAAAACAAAGGAATATACGATGTCATATTTATTTCGCTTCTTCTTTTTTCCTTCCTATGCCTATGCTTAGCATTGAGGTTTACAAACCATTTAAACTTATCATGACGACTATTTTATATCAAATTAATTACCGTTTCCCAATTTTGTTTATAACGTTTTCTAAGTGAGATATTGTAATGTGTATGATATGTTTTAGAATTTGCACCTGCCTATTCGTCATCTACATTCTCATTCATGTTTTTTCTTCTAATGTTTGACTGTTTGCCTTTAAATTTGATTTATATGGATATTTATAATCATACATTATTATCTTTCACAGTTTGTGTCTCCTTTTTAATTTATTACTCGCCTGATCTGCAGTATTGCTATACAAGTCATTGGTAAATTACATAAGTACTACATACAAATTAGCAACTGAGGAATTACTGTCCTCTAACATATGCAATACGTGATAAATTTATAACATAAACAAACAGAAAGCAATTAAAGACACATTTAAATGAAAGACAATAAAAGACAAAGTATATAACAGGATAACTAATACATACAATAACATTAAATAAGATGGATAACGATTGAAAAGTGAGGTTAGATATGCGCGGGTAGATTATGATCAGTGGTGTTTTGAGAAAAATAGAGGATATACTTTGAATTAGTGAGAAAAGTCGCTAGCTTCTGAATCAGTGAGCAGGTTGTCTTGAGGCAGTTTTCTTTTCAATCTGATACTTTCGAAGTTTCGTCGTCCAATGTCATATGTTACAGCACCTGGTAGTTCGGATAGTTTAAAGAAGAATGTGTTTGATATCAATTTAAAGTACTGATGTATGGGAAGAATACCAAGTTACTGACGGAGTTTATCATTTCTAATGAACCACGGAGCCTTTGTAATACTGCGGAGAAATTTGTTTTGTATAACCTGATGTCGTTGAATGTACACCCCATACAGGAGCAGCGTAAGAAATTATGGGGCTTATAAGACACTTGTAGATCAATATTGAGCACTCCATACCAAGCTGTGATTTCTTCTGTAGCCATGGATACAGCTTTTTAATTCCCAGAAATGGCTATTGTGGATATGTAAGATAAATGATAATTCCTGGTTAATTTAGTGTCAGGCATTACTCCTATATATTTCACTGGTGTCTTTGGAGTTTTCCCTGCATATCCAATGGGGTTGAATCTTGATAATATTTTAAGTAGAATACTTTCGTTTCCGTTTTATTAATATTTAATACTACTCGCCACATTTTGAATCACTTAGATAACATATTGAATGAAATTTGTAGCCTGTTGATTGCAGTACTTAAGTCTGGACGCGAATAGAAAATAACGGCATCATCGGCATTCATAGCTGTGGATATGGGATTTGTATTTAGAAGTCTGTGCATGAATATATTGAATAATAGTGGTGCCAGAATTGATCCTTGTGGAACTCCTGATGCTATTGGACGAAGTTCGGATTTGTAACTCTCTATTCTCACTAAAATTGGTTCTGTGAGAAAAAAAAATAGTTATTCTGTTCTGGTAATCTGGAGTACAATTCTATGTAGTTTTACCAGTAAACCAGTGCGGCATACAGTATCGAAAACTTGAGCTATATCTAGAAAAATGGCAGAGGTATACTGTTTCTTTTCAAATCCTTTTATAATGCTCTCACTAACACTTAGTAGCTAATGAGTTGTTGAATGCAGAGGACGAAAGCCACTGGTGTCTTTGGAGTTTTCCCTGCATATCCAATGGGGTTGAATCTTGATAATATTTTAAGTAGAATACTTTCGTTTCCGTTTTATTAATATTTAATACTACTCGCCACATTTTGAATCACTTAGATAACATATTGAATGAAATTTGTAGCCTGTTGATTGCAGTACTTAAGTCTGGACGCGAATAGAAAATATCGGCATCATCGGCATTTATAGCTGTGGATATGGGATTTGTATTTAGAAGTCTGTGCATGAATATATTGAATAATAATGGTGCCAGAATTGATCCTTGTGGAACTCCTGATGCTATTGGACGAAGTTCGGATTTGTAACTCTCTATTCTCACTAAAATTGGTTCTGTGAGAAAAAAAAATTAGTTATTCTGTTCTGGTAATCTGGAGTACAATTCTATGTAGTTTTACCAGTAAACCAGTGCGGCATACAGTATCGAAAACTTGAGCTATATCTAGAAAAATGGCAGAGGTATACTGTTTCTTTTCAAATCCTTTTATAATGCTCTCACTAACACTTAGTAGCTAATGAGTTGTTGAATGCAGAGGACGAAAGCCAAATTGATACGATGGTATAATGTTGTTTTGTAGACAAATTCTGCTAAGCGTTTTTGGATTACTTTCTAAAATATTTTGATAAAGTGGGAAGCAGTCTGATTGGCCAATAAATTGATAGAAGATGTTTCGGTTTTTGAGTTTTTTGGAATACCATTATTTCTGCTATTTTCCGTGAACGAGGTAAGTAACCAGTTCATAGAGAGGAGTTAAAGATTTCTGTCAGCTAAACGAGTGTTTTCATTATCAGTTTATTTAGTACTATGATTGGTAAGAGGTCATATCCTGGTGATTTTTAATAGTACGATTTATGATAAAGCGGTATAGCTCTTTCGGCGATGTGTGTAAAATTCTATTTGTAACTTTAGGTTTGTTTTTATGCATCTACATACAGTTCATGGATAAAGAAGACAGATACGTTTGGTAAAAATTATGACGATGCTGTTCTAGCTTTTGCCTAACGGTAACATTGAGGCTGTTAGGCTTTCGTCGTAGAGAAGGATGTCTTTCTCAATGCCACTGCCTTCGGATGCGATGCTTTTCTCTGATTAGGTGAATAATATGCATAGGTAGATATAGGTGAGGTCCAGGACGGTATGAGCTAGTTGTTGATTCTTTGATACAAGAACAGGTAGTATCTGTAAAGTGCTGAACGGCATTATTGATAGCTGAGGTCTAGGTTAGGTGATAGGCTGAAGTTAATGATGTGAATAATCTGGACTGAAATTGGTCCGAATTAACGTAGCCGTTTATCTGATGTGACTGTTGTAATGTTATATATGGTTGTGATTCAAATGTAATCATTACTGGGCAGTGGTGAGAATCCAGGGCCGACAATGTAGTAACGTATGCAGGTGGATGCATGTTTTTACATACTCCTATGTCCAGAACGTCAGGGGATGAAGTTAAAGAATAAGGATAGTATGTTGGTTCAGCCGGTGCTAAGAACTGTAGACCATTGTTGTTAATGTATTCATATAGCCGACGACCATTTAGATTACTTGTACGTCATCCCCATGATACATACTCGCAATATAAATCCCCTAGTAATCGTGTAGAACAAGCATTTGAAAAAATCAATTTCAGATAGCCGAAATTTTGTAAATAGGCTGTAGGTTTGTAGGCCTAAATTACGACGAAAACATTATCACGGCATTGAACTTATAATTCCAACATCTTCAAACTCTGTTATGCTATGAAGAACTATTTTGTGGTGTGAATTATTGCGTTTTATTATTATGGATACTCCACCGGAAGCAGAGGGGCCACACTCCCTTTTCGGTATATTTTATATCCTGGGAGAGAAATGGTAAATCCTTGGTAAGAAATGTTTTTCGGTGCCACATACTATATCAATGTTCTGAGCTGAAAGAAAGGCAATAAGGGAGGCTCTTTTAAGACGAAGACCATTAGCGGTCCAATTTAGAAGTGATAATTGATAGACAGAAGTAGAATTACGTACAGACATTGTGAAAAAATGATGATAGGAGAGAGATAATAAACCCTTGATTTGCTGGCAGATATGAACTTATGAATGAGAAGATATTAGGTAAAAATTTATACAGTAAATTAGTAAGGAAGAAACTGGTTGAAGATGATTCCTCTGGTTGCTGGTTTAGTCTGGAGCTGTTCATAGCGTCCGTAAAGGTGCAATGATATGTGCGTGGAGGTTGTCCAGACGGTGAGTTAACTTGTGCCTGTTTTGGTGCTGAGGCTGATAGATCACTTGAGATTTGAGGAAGAGGTGCAAAATCTGAAGTTTCAGGAACAGATGGTTAAGTTATGTTCTCAGGCAGTTTTCGCTGCAGGTTATATGAGTGATAGAAGCGTTTCTTTAAACGTAAATCGTGAGAACATCCTCTGAAATTTGCAGGATGTTGTTCATGACAGTTCACACATTTTGAGGGAGTAGTTTTAGGAAGTTTGTAGTCATAGAAAAGTTGGGATCCAATACACCTGACGTCCCTTGGTTCAAGTTGGTAATAATTTTTCGTATGCCCATAGTTTTGACAACGAATGCATTGTGGGATAACAGTTGATTTCCTTCTAGGTTATACCTTGACTACTCTTTATAGTAGACGGGTAAGATTTAGGATAGATTTACCTTCATCGCTGTCAGTGAGTTCAACTGCACAGAGAACAATGGAATGTTTATTAATTTTTAGATGTGTAATAAATATGACTCATCTAAAAATTAATAATTATTACGCTTCACTGTGGTGTTCCAATACAGTTAAATATCGATATAAATGGAATGTTTATTTTTTCCTTGTAGCCTTGCAACTTTGCGGACAGGATACCTTAGTTCTTGTAGTGCTCGTAAATCTCCTCATTACTAAGAGAGCAGGGTAGATTCCTAATGATTAGAGAGAAAAGTTTATCTATAGTATTGCTATATGTAGGGTATTTTTGTTTTATATAAGCAAAATAAGCTCTCAGAGCAGGAAAATCAGCAGTTATAGCAGTGAAACTTTAATGATTTTGCCTTTCAGTGCAGTATGAAATTTTGATTTCAGTTGACCGCGTATAGTGTGAATAAATAGTTGATAGTATTAAATATCAGTTAAGCAGATTGTAGGAATTTTCTCGTTGGTAGTCCCAAATTCACCATCTGAGTTGTTGTCATCTAAGTTATCCTGTAATAAATTATATATATATATATATATATATATATATATATATATATATTGTGTAGGAATGAAAGCAAAATATGCATTTGACGCGCTGTTATCTGCTTGAAATTTCTGGCTGGTTTGCGTGGTGCTTGTTAAAGGGACTGGAAATGCGCATAAAGCATTTGTATTCAAAGGTTTGTTAACCTGGTTTAAAGATTAGAAAATGACATATTTATATCGAAGTCACAGGCATTCGTAGGTTTAGCATATTGCCCTACTTACAGTTTCAGTGAAATCATCTTCTTCTATTGCCGGGGAGAGCACATTTAAGATTTCTCATGTTTTATTGCACGCTCTGTTAACGTTATGAGTGTACATGCCCAAGATCTAGAGCAATCGCACAATTTAAAGCGAATTTATGTAATCACACCAAGTTAGTAGCAAATAACACTAATTAGTAACATCAGATGTTAATGAATTTGCAGATGTAGAAAGATCTTCTTACCGAAGCAATTTACCATCAATATAAGGAGAAAATTAGCGGCTCGATCTAAAAATTACCATCCAGCCGCGATGCTGAACATTTCCCCCATTTTGTGTCTGATTTCGTTTTTCTCTTTTACTCTTTCCTTGTTTCTTTCTTGGAGTTAGCGCATCGGGAACTCTACAGGTTCTGTATTTATATCTCCAATATGTTTACCAGGGTTCAAATTTTTAGGTACATGTTTCATATAAAATAATCCAGAGTAAAACATGCTAAACCAAGGCAAATGGCACAAAAAGCTGCTGTTTTACTGAATCAATTTAAAAAACGCTCTTTCTCCCATACTAGAATATTGAGCAACAAACAGGTACCTTAAAGCATCAGAAGAAGAAGAAAAACGTGAAGATATTGTACCTAAAGACAATAAATATAAATAATTTTTACCCTCTACTGACCGATATTATGTAGGAGAAGTATAAGTATCAGATATGTCAAAATGTTCCTTGCAGTAAATGTCAGAATATTCCAAATTAATTTAAACCATCCTTATCCTAATAAGCCTGTTTTAGTTTTTGCCGGTTTTCCCTTTAGATTTTGCAGTTCACTATCAAACAGTTTTGGGTACATGGCTTTACGTAAACAATATATTGTGTTTTGGAAACATATTTTTGGGCAATTAGTAGTCCTGGGCTGATATGGTCCTGAAATATTTCAAAATTTTGAGATGATTTTGATGATACGTTCATGCAGTACAGCTTTAGTAGTGCATGGATCAAATTCAATGTTTCATATGGGAGGCATAACTTCATTTCTGATTTGAGGGATGTCCTGTTTGTTTCTGCAGATTTGCAGACACTGTTGGAAGGTGCGTTTGGCAGTAATAGGTTAACAAAACAATCCTAAACCTCTTGTAATCTATTTGTTCATGACAGTACTTGGTAGACTTCGACTTAAAGCTCACCAAGATGCTGGGAATAGAGCCTCCTCAGAAATCTTATGCAAAAATATAAAGCGTTAGTCTTTTCTATGGACGTCTGAAGAGGGAAATCAAGTTCATCTCCTTTACCTTTAGCATGGCTCCATTAATCGAAGCCTCAAACTGTCAACAATTGCACCTCAATTGTTTCATTGTTTTCACAAATTGAAAAAGGCAAATGGGTTTGGAACAGCATCGAGACTTTCATTAACAGATTTCCTCTCTTAGTATATTTTACAACTTTGAAATTTATTTTCCTACAAATTTCCTTAGTGTAGTTACTCTTCCATGGAACAGATTGTTTTCTTTTAATGTCTTACTTATATATTCTGGTTTAGGTAGAAAATCCGAGCTGTACAATAGATTCATCATTCTTCTCATCGTCCTGGCACCAAATGACACGATCACTGATAGTCTATTGGGACATTGTTTCCTCTGGTATGTCTATAAGGCTGTCACTTGATTAGCCCTTAGTTTGTTCTTCTAAATTCACCTTAACATGGCAAGAAGGTAGCAGTTTGGGGATAAGGTTATTAAAGGTCCTCCACACATTTCGATGATAAAATAGGAGCATTATACAAATAAATAAATAAAATCTGAAAATCTACATCCCGGTTCCTAATTTCTTACACCGGGAGATCTTCTCCAAATTCTTATTTATTAAAAACCAATTAACTACAAAAACAGTAGAATTACACTCCAACATTTTTCAGATCAAAAAACAAAATTTAAAATCATATAAAATAAAATAATTCACATTAACTACCAATTTACAGATAATACCTACAAAAACTGGTATCCAGTAAAAATTTAACTTGTAGCCAGTTAAATTATAAAACTACTAACTACAATAGTGGTAACCAATTTTTCACGTTCTGGTAACCAATATGTCCTTAATATAAAATCTTTCAAACGCTTAAAAAAACTTTTAAAACTCTTCAAAAACTTGACCAAAAACACATAAAGATACAAAATTTGAAAAGCAGAGGAAAAACTTACATTTCAACAGATTACAAAATTTTAAAATACGAGGGCTGTTCAATATGGAATGATCACATTGTTTTCGACAACGTACCTTTACTCATAATTTTGACGGTCTTTCTCAAAGTAGTCTCCCCTGAATGTCAATCACTTGTCCCAGCGTTTCTGCCAGTCCTCAAAGACATGCTGGAAACCCTTTTATCGGATATTCTTCAAAATAACCTCCGCAGCCTTCAGCGCTGCTTCTGATGATGGATAATGCCTCCCACAAAGGCTTTTCTTTAAGTTAAGGAATAGAAAAGGGTCACATGTGACTAAATCCGGACTATAGGGACGGTGAGTGATTTCTCATCACGTTGATTTTTGCAAGATATTCCTCAACAACGTTGGCAATATGCGACCGCGCATTTACGTAGTGCAGCATCAAGCCTACTTCATGGAAATGTGGTATTTTGCGCCTAATATTTACTTGAATTTTTTTCAGGACATCCCTGTAATACTGTCCAGTTACAGATGTGTGTGCAGGTACAACATTGTGATAAAAGATTCCATGAATATCAAAGAATGAGATGACCATAACATTCCCAGCAGAAGCAACCACTTTTGCTTTTTGGAGTGTTGGTGATGAAGGAAATTTCCACACTGAGCTTTGCTGTTTGTTCTCAGGATCACAATGATGTAGCCAAGTTTCCTCGGCAGTGATTACGTTTGAAAGAATTTCCGAATCTTCCTCTAATATCAACTTTAACTGCCTGTTACTTCCATTGCAGCGGTAGGAGATACCGAACATGTCTGAAATTGCCTGGTTCTTACAGGCGGCAACCAGCAGTACCAACAATGAATCTACTATGACGTGTTTGTTTCATATTAATCTAACAGAGTATAATAAGATTAAATTTTAGTACGAGAAATTATGACCGTAAAAATTATGCTCATTCTTTATTGAGCTGCCCTTTTAATTAAATATAATCAATAAAATTATTTAAACACCACTTAAAATTAACTAATCAAAACAAAAATTACATAACATTTCAAATTTATGCAAATAAAGCAAAATCTTCATAATACAATATTAAAGTCACTTAAAAATTAAAAAAAGAACATTATTCGGTTAACTGGAGATTCAAACTCACGTATTTATTATTAGGAAATCATTTCCCTGACTATTCCGTTTACCCGAGCAGAGGACATTACCACCGTTAATGGCCATATTTGTTCAGATAGAAGACTTCGGTTTTTCCAGAAACGGACTAATAAAAATAATAATAGTGTTAATGATGATGATGATGATGATGATGATGATGATGATGATGATGATGATGATGATGATGATGATGATGCTGGTGGTGATGTTGATGGTGATGATGAAGAGGAAGAAAAAAAGAAGAAGAAGAAACTATGTAAAATATAAATACATACTACAGCAGAAAAGTATAACTGTTCTTCTTTTAACATGTATGTAAATGCTTTTGCAAGGACTTCATTGAACCTTTCAGGGCAACCGTTGCAATATCGTTAAAATGCACTTTGAGATAAAGCGTTCAAAGGAAGGGCCGAGATAAGCATCGGAAGTTTCTTTTATCTGGAACAGAGGCATTAGCAACAGAGCCATCTGGTGTCCCTAGATCATATCATCTGGTTCAAAACATTGAACTGTTTATGCCCACAATAGATGTCAGGTATATAGATTAGTTTTTGGCTTTTTGAAAAATAGAGCAAGGGTACCGCATCTATTGAGAAATATTAATGTAGTTATACATTTTATATTTGAATTTTTATTTTTAAAAAGCATGGAATTCTTCCATATGTATAGTAATTGCTGGTATTTTGTAAATAAAGGTAATCATATCTTTTTAACTTGTCCTAGAGTACGGCATATTATAAAATAAAACAGATAGTTATCTTTAATGGCATTACTTTCTTGGAAAATCCGACATTCCACTTCGATTATCTTAATTATGCAATGTTCTGTTTTGTTGTGAGTTAAATAAACATCTGAACTATAATTCTATGGAATACTGACATTCCCAGACGTGTGTCTGAGTTGGCGTGGTCTCCTGATGACGTTATAAGATGACTTACTTACACCTGTTTTTGGTGCTATTAATACACACAGAGATTGTACAGTCAAACACGTAATCTGTGATTTTATAAGTCGTCACATCTCAAATATATGTCAGGCTATTCTAATCATAACGTTATACCTTCAAAATGTCATGTGGGTAGCCACAAAACTTCCTCTGCTCTTGTACAAGGCAATTTATGTAAATGTTAATTGTGTTAATGATAACTGATCTACCACCCAAAATAAAAATTACAAAATATCCAATGTATACGTTGTGTTTATTACCTAGCAATGTGGACATCATTACTACACATGAAACATGAAAATCTATTTAATAAAATGAAGGCAGCATTCCCGAAAGTACAATTATGAATGGAAGTTAAGGAAATGCAGCACCGAAGTTGGCTAAAAATTTGGGAAAAAATAATATTTTTGTTTTTAAACTAATAAAATACTTGGAACCTTATAGTATCGTAATCTAACTAATTTTTTTTAGTTTCAAGCATTGAAAAGCCCTCACATGACAATTTAAATGCCCGTGCGCACCTGCATGCCAGCACTTGGATACACAGAATTCTGTCATTTGAGATCGTTTGAATGTACTAAATTAATATATTTGAAATTAACGGGCAAAGTTTCTGGTGGAATTTTGTGTGTTGGTATGATGGTTATTTCTTATAATATGTGACAAAATGGAAACAAAACACTGGCTGCAAACAATGAAAGCAAATGGTAAGGTTTATATTTTGTTTTTGCGTGAGTTTCCAACTTGGTAGTGATTTTCTTGTATTTCTCGTTAAACTGGATACTGTTTTTATATAAATGATGAGCTTGATTCTACCATTTAACATTTATGAAGTTCTTTATGCATAAAACGTGCATATGACTTATATAGGTTATAGGTAAAACACTCTTTGAAACAGCTAGCCTCTTGTTGACTGTGTACATATTTATGATCATGAATAGCCCAAACAATACACGAGAAGAAACACCTAAACATAACACAACAATGTGAACATACTTGAGACCTGATGAGATCAAAAAATTAATGGATGTGTACCAAGGCTGGCATCAGATGAAATCCTAAGGTGATGTATATTGGGTAAGACACAAAATGCAAGTGAAGGTTTACATAACATGATATGGCGTAATTGACTTGTGTCAAAGAAGAGACTTCAGGTTACTGTGACATCAGCCATACTGAATTCAGTTTTGGTTGTTCTGCCTCACTCAAGCTGCAGTCAGACATAATGGACACAGATTTCACCAGCATCTCCAAAAATTAGCAAAGGGAAAATCCAATTACGCTTACTTCATTCAGCAATTTCCGTGAAAGTAATTTCTAAAACATCCTGAAGGAAACTGAAATTGAAGAACACTGCAGCAGAAAAGAGAAGGAAGAGGGTTTTAGTCTGCCTCAAGGAATGCAGCTGAGAAGGAAAATGTTTCGGATTTTAAAATTTGATTTACTCAGTTATAGTCCTTTCAAAATTTCTTGTCATTCAAAATGTTCCACACGATGCAGTTTCGATTAAGTTCCTCTAAAATTTTCAACATATGTTCTTAGAGGGCCAACAAAGGTTCCTATCATATGAAGTTTTAATATTCATTATATTTTTAAAGTTATTGATATAAAAAGTCAGGTTTAATCATTTTTGGCTCTTTTGTTTGCTCAATACCTATTTTTTCCTCTGGAACTAAAAGCACTATATGAAATTCATATGATAGATCTTTTCTTCATAACCATCTGAATATTTTTAGAAATAGAAAAATTATTATTTTTTAAAATTTTCATCATGAAGATATAAAAACCAAATTTTGAACTCTGTGTCCACTATGCATCAGAACTAAGTGTTAAAAATTTCAGCATGATTGGCAGGAAATTGCTGGATTTAGGGTTTTCGGTGCTGCATCCCCTTAAGGAAACTAATTAGAAATTTTTATATTAAACTATTCTTCACAACTCCTTTCCATAGTTCCTAATAAAGTAAATATTAAACAAACAGAAGGGTACAAAGGTTTAGTAGTTACTGCACATGCAAATCTAAAAATGGAATAGACACATATAAAACAATTGCAGAAAATGTACAAGAAAGACTACAAAGGCTCAAAAGAATTGCAGGCCGCAAATGGGGCAAATCAAAATGCACCTTAAATATAATATATTGCGACTTTGGGGGTCCGCAAAATTTCAAGTCCAATTTGCAGAAATTCAAAACGTTCTTTATTTGCCCAGAAATATACCCACACTAGCAGTATTTCATCACATACACATTCACAATATTCCAAGCCCACCTCGGTAGCATAGATGGTAGCGTGTCTGCCTCACATTCAAGAGGTCCCGAGTTCGAATCTCGGTCAGGGTGAGTTATTTGGATAAGGTTTTTTCGGAGTTGTCCCTTAACCTGAAAGAGGAATGTCGGGTAACTATAAGCTCCATGGACCCCGGACTCATTTCAGCATCATTTGTTGCACCCATTTCGTTCATCGTCCGATATGACTAAACGTTGGAGCACGTAAATTAAAAAAGCAATCTACCAAGGTCGATGACAACAACAGCGTTCTAATTACATCTGTTTACAACACTCCTGTTACAACGTCTGTTTACTCTTGTTTAAGACTGACTCTTGGACAGTCGTTGCTTTATTAAATACCTCCACTGATAATTCCAGACAGTTCCAGAACAATCAAGAAACCGAACGCTCTCCATCAGTCAAGATGATACCAGAATGTTCTAGCTT
Source organism: Mantis religiosa (assembly GCA_030765055.1). Taxonomy (NCBI): domain Eukaryota; kingdom Metazoa; phylum Arthropoda; class Insecta; order Mantodea; family Mantidae; genus Mantis; species Mantis religiosa. The sequence continues at coordinate 120,217,956 of CM060950.1, forward strand.
TATCGGTTTTGGCATACCTTTTATCCCAGTGTTACACTATCTGTCTGTTATCTTTGCCCGCAGGCTCTTTGTGTACACAAGACGCGCGTATCTCTCTCGTCGCCGCGACAGTACAAATTGTATAACATTCTAGCTCACCCGACGAGCATCGTGCGGCCAATAAAAGTTGTTTAAACTTATCTATATAAATAAAACTATTTGGGCTCATTTAGTTATTTATTGTACAATTCGGGGTGAGGTTTAAATACAACACAGTTACAATTAAAAAATGAAATGTGTAGTGTTTAATGCCCGCTTTTACTACATACGGCTCCGCAGGCGATGACACTGATGATGTATGAGATGAAGTTGGAACATCGGTAGAATGAGCTGGCAGGGGACACCGGAGATCCCGGAGAAAATCCGCTCCAGCGCGGTCCCCTGGGATCGAAACCGGGCCGCCTTGGTGAGAGCCAATTGGTCCAACCACTGAGCCACGGCGCGGCCGTCAGTTACAACTAAGTTAATCAATTTATAGGTTTCTAATAAACGATATTTTTTGTCATTTACTGTGTTGCGTAAATATACCAGGGGAGTCACCTGCCCCCATTTGTTTTTGTAATTTGTGCAACTTGCTAAGTAAGATACAGAGACTCCCATAAATAATCGCACAAATCAGAGTACTACTAGTTTTTGAAAGAGTAAATCAACATTTGATGTCATATTTTATTGAAATTAATGATAATCGACAGTTACATGGTTCGATGTTGTCAGAAAATAAATGCTATTTCACATAAAAATGATATAATACGTTCTTTTTTAAAAAATTAAAAGAAATCTGGCTGTTTTGGCCCTCAAAAGTAATCGTACATAACTTGAGTGAGATTGAAAATATGACTTAGTACTTTGTGACTCTCCCTCCTCTTTTAACTACTTTTCAAAACCTCTTTGGCATACTGTGAACCAAGTTTTTCAGGTAGGTTGTGAAAGTTTCGCTCCCTTCCTCTTGCATCCTCTCCTTCAAGTGCTGCTTGGAGTTGATGAGGACTTGGCCTTCTCCAGTTTATCCCATACTGCTTCTATGGGATTATGCCCCGGGAGCGGGGTTGATGTAGTACATGAGGACAGTTGTATTGTGACCATAGCTGCAGAATGTGGGACGTATGCTTCGGATTATTATCCTGATAAAATGAGAAGCTGTCCAAAATATGCAACATTTCTGCACTTTGTTTTAAATCTTGATATAATAGTCTAAGATAGACTTACTTGTTCGTGGTTGTGTCTATGAGCACCCTTTTCCCGCTTCCGTGGAGGAAATACAGCCCCATACCATTACACTCCCTCCGCTGTGTTTGTTTCTTGTAAATTGCGCTCTTATAGCTCCGTGTTTTGTTTCCTCCGCACAACCATCCTGCCATTGGATCCAACAACGTTATATTTGCTTTCGTCACAAAAAATTGCTTGGTCCCAACAATTGGCTGTCTCGTTGAAAAACTTTGGGAAATTTCTCGCTGGAAATGTATGGCTTTTTTCTGGCTACACGACCACTAAAATGTTTTCGCATGGCTCTTCTGACACTATCGGCGTTAACTCTCAGGCCAGTTCTTCCTTAATCTCAGCACACATCATCGGAGCCCTTATACGCGGATTCCGCATATTTTTTTTTCTTTTCATAGCGATAGATTACTGAATTTGTTCAAAGGTACTCGGCTTTCCTCTGGGCCCATATTATGCTCTTACATTCTTCTCGGTGACAGCTGACTTACTTTTACGATGTTGTTTTGTCTAGCGACAGGCTTCACCTACTCGTTTGTATTGCATTTCATTTGTTCTGTCCAAATCTTTAGGTGTCGTAAACTCATGATATAAACAAGGTTGAATGGGGAAGCTCTTTGTTTAGCCACATTTTAAATCTCTAAAATGGATATCCATAGCAAATGATTTTTTCTTATCACTAGGAAAACCTTGAGATTGATACACATAATCTATCCTGCTTTATAGGGCAGTCCATAGTGAACTGCAAAGTGTGTGCGATTATTTATGGGACTCCGTGTATGTGACTTTGCCTTTTCTTGAATTCCCTCTAATGAGTGATTAGTAGAATAGTTTATAGAGGATGCTTAGGAAAATTAGTGCATAAGTGTTGTAAGGGACAGAAGTCAATCACTATGTATGTCGGTTCCAAAAACATCATACCCAGGTAAGAAAGCTGCAGTAATAATTTTAGAGAGATTACCAACTTTTATTCATTAGCGTACATTCACACACACATACACACACACAAACACACAGACACACACCTTTAAACACGCCCCTGAAGTAATAGCCTATGCATCAGTTGACGATAACATTGGAACACCAAATGGCAGATCTACACAGTGGGACATGTTTGATTTAAATCTTCACCCAGCACGTGTTTTCGTTGTACAGCCATATCAAAAATGCTAAGAGTTAGAGAGATTGCTTTCGCTTATCTCGCAAATTATGACACTCTTTAACACATACAGTAATTTTCATGGTGGATGCAGGTTTTTTGTTTGTGCTAAAACTACCAAAAACGAGCTTAAAGCACTGTATAATGCCGTAGAAGGCGTGTAAAGTTCGAGGTGAGTCTTAGGTCCGCGGTTATTTAATTCATATAGAAACCTTTCCTAGCAAGGTATTGGTTGCTAAGTGGTATCGTACAGGCTACTTCACTGGAATGCCCGTTTGACTTGGGTTCAGATCCTTCGTGATGAGCTCAAAGTTTTTATTGCCCATTGTTTTTTCTCTTGGGACCTATAATTTGATGTTATAATACAAATAACACTTTTAAAACATTATAGGCGTCTGCAAAATATAGTAATAGACATGTTTTCCGCTGGCATATAGCTATAAATGTGTAGTTCCTAGCAGATGTTTTATTATGGTGGGTATTGTGCTTGACCCATTCAATCAAGTTTCAAACATTCCGCAAAAGAAAATTATACATAAATAAAAGCATGACATAAAATCTATTAGATGTGATGTGGTCGATATTCTGCCAGAAACGAAAACCAAATATGGAACATGATCTAGAACATGACGTGCAGATTATAAGGGTCATAAGGTTAAACATGATCCCTATTTAAAGATAAGGGTAGCCCGTGGTTGTCCTTTAAAATTCAAGGGCCTCAACTGCCTGACGTTAGAATGATCTCAGCCCAACTTACATGGCGAGCAAATCCATATAGGTCCCTAATTATCTGATTGTATTTCCTTCCACTTTGGCTCAAAAGTGAACCAATAGTAGCAACGAACAAATTAGTAACTAAAATACAGGCAATAAAGATTGGGAGAAAAAAAACGAAAATTTAAAATGTGGTTTTGAAGCTAGGTTTCGTATCACTACATTCCAGCAAGCTAACCCACTCCGCCAGCTGCTACGTGCTCTCTGGTGTCCTTTAGGAAAGCATTCGGTTATCACCTTGTTAAACCTTGTTTCACATGAGCTTGCCCTGTATCTCTAAATGGCCACGTGACCTTATCAACTCTCATTGGCTGCAACTGTAGTATAGATTCTTGTGCCGTAAAAATTTGTTTGTTATTTAACATGGTCTTTATATGTAGGAAGAGAATTGTCAAATTTATATTTTGGTAACTGTTTTAATAAAATATATTGCGCAACAGAGTTGATTTATCAGAAATGCATGTTGACTCTTAAATGAAGTGAAGAGCAGGTTGCTTTGTTCAGAAGCCTGTCTTTCACATGGCACGATAGCACGTGCTTTAGCGGTAGTGGTGAAATATCTGTTTATATGTCTTTTATCCCTGACCTTGTTTTGAACTGGATTTGTCATATATCGCCATTCGAAGGTGAGTTGTGCCAAGTGCTACAGCTAGCTTATTTTATTGATCGTCTATTGCACGTGTACTTATTATATGTATAATGGCAGAGTCTACTGGCAGTTTTCGCTGAAGCATCGCAAGGGAAAACCTTTACAAAGCGGCGAAATAAAGAATTGTAGTGCATGTGTTTAATGTACTCACAGAGAATCAGCCTTTGTCATTGAGAGAAGTCGAACAACTGTGATCTGAACTTACAGCTGTGTTAGATGCGTAGGAACATTGCGATATGAAATTGGGACAACAGGAAAACTTGTCTCTCTATGGGCGATATTGCAGTGTAGCGAGGACGTTGTTTAAGGACAATCAAACTGTACCGGGAGAGAAGTCGCAAAATATACTACCTTGACGGGACTTGGGTGAATGAAGGACACTCGACAAGTACGGCGTGAAACGACTTTTAAAACTGAAAGACGAGCATTTTTGCAAGGTATGTGTGCTAGTTGTAAAAATCCCAGTGGAAGAGGACCTAAGGCTTTCCATTATAAACTTGTTTTAATTTCATTGCTCATTCATTCAGTTTCAACGTGCTCAGTTTCCTTATAAACTTCATTACTTTTGCATGCCTTCATATACTTATTTGTATAATTTTATATATCTTACTGGCAATTATTATGATGTTTACTGCAGGTTTAAATGTGACGGGTAGGCACCGCCTATGGCCTATGGTGCGAAAGCATTAGCCAGTTAGGGTGAGGGGGAAGGTAGTTGCAAGCGGAGTGATACATGTCAGCGGGGCAAGGTTATATCAAACAGAGGTTAGTATTATATACATGAGAAGCAGTTAATTTCAGCTTTTGGCAACTTCTTGGTCCTCATAGAGGGCTGTAAGTATTAATGCTGAGTAACAAGAGTACTGAATAGAAGGGCAGAGCTGCAATAACGGATTTTGTGTTAAAAGGGTCGATGTTTTCACTTGGACCATAAACTGCGGGTTGCATAGATCACAATAAGGGGCAGAAGACTCACCTGGTTTAATGTTGATTATGATTTAACTACTTTATTATCCTTCATAGTGCCCCTCAAAATCCAACCTCTGCGGTCCTCGTCCCGAGGGGTGGGCAACAGGAAGTAGGGGACTGACTGATGGGGTGATGTACGGTGGGGACTGTGTGTACCCCAGGACCGCTACGGCTGCCGAGAAGGCCCATCAGTAACCCTGAAAACTGGCAGAAGAGGCTCTGGTATTTTCCCCCAGGGACCTACTACGGTAGGTACGGGATTGGCGATCCCGGGGTCCCTAGCCATTCACCCTCAATTCATCCCCTTCATCTCCATCAACTGTGCCACGTGTAGCTACTGCTTGTCAGTAAGCATCACCTTCTTCCCCTTCTAGTTTTTTATTATGATTATTAGTACTTAAGGTCTTAGGTTTATAACTCCTGTCTCACCAGCAGGGATCTCTCCTATCTCCGTGGTTCTGTCCCACGGTTTTCAGCGCGGCTTCCGACATGTGTGCTCTCCGGAGGTCTCAAAAGTGAAGGTTGAGCGGACCCTTCGCACTGCCCCTATGTGTAGCCTTAGGTGCGGAGCCCGTCCACACCGTCAAGTACACCCACGTAGCTCCTTGAGGGCCCGGTCTGTGGTAATCTCCCGACGGCCGCGTTTTGCCGTTGGGTTAGTATCACGGACCGGACGTGTTACCGCTGACGGAACCCCGGTGTAATCAACCACAAGTCCCCTGAATCCGCGTGTGCCTATTACACGCATGCGCGGCCTAAAGTGGGGAGCCACAGGTCGTTATTCCTGTGGTAGGGGCATAAAGCCGGGGTGTGCGTGGTGAACGGTTTACCCATACGGACAAGCAGTGGAGATTGAAGGGTAGCTTTTCTGAAGTACAAATGAGATCGGTCATGGGTGAGGTCCCCATGACGGCACAGACCGTGAAGATTCGGTGTCTTTCTTTTTTAACCCCCGGATGGCAGGCTGACGCCGACGGTTCCGGAAGGGGGTCTTATTCAAAATGCATCCGCGCAAAACCTCATTCACCGACCCTTTTATTGTGATGACCTTGGCATGTGATGGCAAAACCTTTAAAGATATAAGTCCGTTCTACATAAAGCGTGAAATCGACAAGATAAGTGGCCCTGTCAAAAACGCTACGCGCCTTAGAGACGGCACCTTACTATTGGAGAGCACATGCGCAGACCAATCTAAAAAGCTACAGAAAGCGACTTTGTTGGGCTCCTACCCTATCCGGGTAGCCCCACACAAAACACTTAATACCTGTAGAGGAGTAGTCACCACCTCCAGCTTAGATGGTCTTGCGAATGAAGAGATAGTAAGCTGCCTCTCTGATCAGCTTGTTTGTCAGGCGTACCGACTAACACGAAAGCAAGATGGCAAGGAGTACCCTTTACGTACGGTTTTTCTAACTTTTGCTGGGACTAAATTACCCGAATTCATCTATTGTGGCTACGAACGTGCTAGCGTCCGCCAGTATGTCCCGAACCCCATGCGCTGTTTCCAATGTCAGCGGTTCGGACATACTAAGGTCACATGTACCAATCCTGCTCTTTGTGAGCAATGTGGCCTACCGAAGCACGACGATCCTAACTGCAGTCGAACACCTTGTTGCGTGAACTGTGGCGGTAGTCATCCCTCCAGCTCGCGACAGTGCCCAAAGTTCATGGACGAAAAAAGTATTCAGGAGCTACGTGTAAAGGAACGCCTAACTTTTCCAGAGGCACGACGGCGCTTCGAACAACTGAAGCCTGCTACCACTACTACTGGATATGCACTAGCAGCTCGCCGTACTCCTAATACCACTGTTGCTGTTCAACACGTCCCTGTCGCCCACGCATCCACGCAGACTGACTTTCTAGCCGTTAAACCTACGTCTCAGACTGTTTGTATATCCACCAGCACTACCTCCGTTTCAAACGTACAGACTCCAGACACCAAGCCATCAGCGGGTAACAACAAACCCGTAGTAGCTGTGAAAAATCGATCCCGACCACAGCATAGATCGCGAAGTCGCTCGCCCTCCATTAGATCCCGGTCTCGTTCTACGAGCCGTAGGAGTTCTGACTCCCGAACATCAGCGGAGTCGCAGGAGGCTAACGATTTTCGATTAGTAGGGCCAAAATCAGCCAAGGTCAAGAAAAAGGTTAAAACGGCCCGCTAAAAAAAACTTTATGGAAATAATCCAGTGGAATGTCAATGGTTTTCGAGCTCGTGCTCAAGACCTACAACATTTAGTTTCTCAACGGTCACCATCAATTATTTGTCTCCAGGAAACCCACTTACATCCCAATCACTCGTTACACCTTCAGTCTTTCTCTGCATTTAGAAGCGACTCTCTTGCAGGTATGCGTGCAAGCGGTGGCGTTGCTACCTTAGTGGCGCCTAACATCTCAGCCGCCCACGTTCCTCTCACCACACCATTTCAAGCTGTGGCCGTTCGGCTACAGCAGGAGAGCATCAGTTTTACCATATGCAACATGTACCTGCCGCCGCTCAGTATAGTTCCAGAGCGTGATCTTCAAGCTCTATTGGCTCAGCTCCCCTCACCACTACTCCTTGTGGGAGATTTGAATGCCAAGCACACGCTCTGGGGATCAGACACCGATGACGCCCGTGGATGCCTCCTCGTAGACGTCTTCGATAAGTCTGACCTGCTTCTGCTAAATACTGGTGACCCGACATTCCTATCATCTGCTTATGGTACACATTCCGTACTAGACCTTTCTTTCTGCAGTCCGTCATTAGTACCACTACTTGAGTGGTCAGTACTTTCCGACCTCTTTGGCAGTGATCATTACCCCATTAACATTCATTTTTCTGGCCGACAATGTGTACCTTCTCGACATCCTCGCTGGATTATTTCCAAAGCTAACTGGGGAAAATTCCAATCCCTCATACACCTCATCGACCATGGTTTCGACACCATCGACGAAATGGTCGAATATTTTACTTGCTCGATCCTGCTCGCAGCAGAATCCAGCATTCCTCGAGGCTCACCTACACCACGTCGTATTCCTGTACCGTGGTGGTCCGAGGAATGCAGTTTGGCTGTCAAAGCACGCAAACGTGCTTTGCGCATTTTTCAGCGGCACCCGACGGAAGCGAACTTCGTCGCCTTCAAACGTTCTCGCGCTAGGGCACGCTTTATACTGCGCAACGCAAAGCGTAAATCTTGGGAAGCATTTGTGTCTTCGCTTTCCCGGCGCAGCTCTACCCAACAAGTATGGTCAGCTGTTCGGCGGATGTATGGCAAGTATCGCCGGACGGTAATTCCCGGCCTTGCCATCAACGGATCCATGTGCACCACCGAGCAGGACATAGCTGAAGCCCTAGCTACCACATTTGCTGCCACGAGCCAAACTGCCCGCTATGACGCTCTCTTCCTGCCTATTAAGGAAAAGGCGGAGCGGGTGCCACTTAATTTTAATAGTGACTGCACCGAGCCGTAAAACCAACCCTTTACCGCAGCCGAGCTCGCCCATTCTCTGGCGTTAGCAAAGGATTCCTCTCCAGGTCCCGATGACGTACACCGACAGATGCTGCTACATCTTCCATCTGAGGCGCTATGTTTCCTTCTAAACATCTATAACCGCATTTGGCATGAGCGGGTTTTCCCTTCCTCCTGGCGAGAGGGTATCGTCATCCCCATCCCTCGACCCGGAAAGGACCGCACGCTACCATCTAGCTACCGCCCCATTTGCCTAACGAGTGTCATCTGTAAGACGTTGGAGCGAATGATAAACGCTCGGTTAAATTGGTGGCTAGAAAAACATAATATTCTGTCCAACTTGCAATGCGGTTTTCGTCGCCATCGCTCAAGTGTCGATAATCTAACACGCCTTGAGGGGTATATTTCCGATGCGTTTCTACTGAAACAGCACGCCGTGGGCGTGTTCCTCGACCTGGAGAAGGCCTATGACACCACCTGGCGGTACGGCATACTCCGTAACCTTCATGGTTACGGTATGCGTGGTCATCTACCCGAGTTTTTATCCAATTTTTTAAAACTTCGCCGTTTTCGTGTGCGCATAGGAAACACTATTTCCCAGGAGCGGATACAGGAGAACGGTGTACCTCAAGGGTCGATTTTGAGCGTCACCCTTTTTGCCGTAGCGATTAACGGCATCACTAGTGCCGTTAGAAGTGGAATTCCATCATCCCTCTATGTTGACGACTTTGCAGTCTATTATAGGTCTGCCAACATAGATCACATTGAGCGCCAACTGCAGCTGACCATTACCCAGCTAGCAGCTTGGGCGCTTCAAACCGGCTTCCGTTTTTCAGCTGCGAAGACGCAGTGTATCCACTTTCACCGCCTGCGAGGTATTCACCCGCCTCCTGATCTTCATTTGAACGGCACACCCCTGCCATTTGTCTCGCACCTGAAGTTCTTGGGCCTCTACTTGGACCGACAACTCAATTGGGAGCACCACATTCGTCACCTTCGAGCCTCTTGCGATCGCTCTCTTCGGGTGCTCAAGGTATTATCTGGAGCATCTTGGGGGGGCGACCGCACTGTAATGTTGAGGCTGTACCGCTCTCTGGTTCGGTCCAAGCTGGACTATGGCAATTTTATTTATGGCGCAGCGACCGCCTCTAAACTTCGCCTTTTAGACACCGTGCATCACACTGGCATCCGCCTTGCCACAGGAGCTTTCCGCACCAGCCGAGTCGACTGCCTGTATGCAGACTCAGGCGAACCTCCACTCCAGATTCGTCGCTCGCTGTTACTGTGCTCATACGTGTCGAAGTTGGCAAGTTATCACAATCATCCTTGTTTTAAACCAGTTCTGTGTCCAGATTTAGTCCACCGTTATATGCGCCCTGGTTGTCGGACACGCCCCGTGGGTATAAGATTTCGGGATCTCCTACATTCCCATGGCCTCCGAATGCCTCGCGTGGAGAGGTCGTCCATCTGCCCTTATCCTGCATGGCAGCTCGATCGTGCGCAGTTCGATCTAACTCTTGCAAACAACTCTAGACTCGCTACTCCACATTCGGTGTTCCAACAACTTTTTGCCGAATTACTGGGCCGTTACCCTAACTATGTTCCGGTCTTTACAGACGGTTCTCAGTTAGGTAACGCTACGGGTTGCGCATTCTTCATTAACGGTGAGGCTCATAAATTTCGCCTTATGGACTCCACTTCAGTTTTTTCCGCAGAACTGTATGCCATATTTTATTTGCTCCTTTTTATTTGCAAGTTAGCTCCTGGCTCTTTTATCGTCTGCACTGACTGCCTAAGTGCGCTTCAGGCCTTGCAACAACACACTGCCACTCACACACTAGTTTTAAAAATACAGACCCAGATCTCGAAAATGCTCGGTCGGGGATACAATTTTGTTTTTACTTGGACCCCAGGCCATGTTGGGATTTCCGGAAACGAGGAGGCGGACGCGGCCGCTAAGTCTGCTTGCCGTTTGCCCCGGAGTTTAACAACTACGGTGCCGTACCAGGATGTGCAACGTTTTTTCCGTCGCCAACTGCTATCTGCTTGGCAGCAATCCTGGACAGCCTTGGAGGGCACACAACTCCGGGCGATAAAAGAGACGGTACAACCCTGGCCAAGTTCCTGCAGGGATAACCGGCGGGCCGAAGTGATACTCACCCGGCTGAGAATTGGGCACACACGCGCAACGCATGGCCATCTATTAAGAGGGGAACCGGCCCCTGTGTGTGCTCCGTGTGCAGTACCTCTCACCGTGCGGCATGTATTGCTGGATTGCCCGCAATACACCCGCGTTCGCCAATCTTTGGGCCTAAGAGCTAACTTGCACGATATTTTAGGGAACGACCCAGTGGCCGTGGACAAGGCACTGCCGTTTGTTTTTAAAATTGGTTTTAACAAACAAGTCTAACTTGTATTTTATATTTATTAATTTTAGAGATTTTAAATTACTAGTTTTTAGATGGTTTTTTTTTGTGTGCTTTTAATGGTTGAGTGTTTTATATTATTTTACCTTTTTTAGCTAAATTTTTATAGCTTTTAGGTTTTAGTATTGACTCTGGGCCCAAATGACCTAGTTGTCGACGGGCCCTTAAATTTTACACACTCACTCACTCACTCACTCCTTCATAGTTTGTGTCTGGTTTGCTCTTCTTTTAATTTTTTTTTTATTTTGTGCTTTCTTTCCTTATCTCTTACTTCCTTTGTTTCGTTCCTGCTAAAGACAGTGTGACTGTTATAGATTCGGAAATATATTTTCCTTTTAAAACGTTTGAATGAAATGTATCGGCGAATTAGATTTTTATGAAAATATATAAGTTCGGAAATTTTGAACGAGTTTTCCTCTGTAGGACTGTTCCATAGACCTAGCTCAGACTCCAACAACAAACATGTGTAATTGCTTTCGTTGCTTGTTTATGGTGATGATGCAGTAATCAGAAGAAGAGGTCTAGAAGAATAGGAAATATTACTCCAAACTGATTTTAGAGAGTGCTACTTCGCCATTCAAAGGAAAGGAGGTCATCGCAATAAATTTTTATATTTAAATGATATCCACCATTTTGTTTGCTAATACATATATTTATTTGTTATCCCCTAAGACAAAAATAACTAAAAGGCAATCAAACCTCTTTGCTAAGAGCCCCAAATGATAACATTTCTTTGTCTTTTCTTAATCTATTTTTTCGCAATATCCAATTGTTTCTAGTACCAATATAATGTCGCCAATAACACGAAGCTTTTACCTCGCAGAATTTGAAGCGCTACAAACAAAACGAATATACGGTCTTTATTTCCTGTTCTTCTTTATATTTTCTTCTTATTCATCTTCTTCTGCTTCTTCTTCCTCTTCTTCTTCCTCTCTTTATTTGACTACCTAATATACGTATTTAAGTACAACTTGAAACTATCAGGCTAACTTCTAGGCAGTAATGTAACATAAAAAGCAGTATTCAGGAAAGGAAGTTTGAACGAATTTGGCATAGCACTCAAAAGTCATTTCAGAGAGCGCTACCTCGCTATTTTTATGTTTACTTCGTACTCGAAATTTGGATTACCCTTTATTTTTAGGTTATGCAGCATTATATTTTTTATGGTCATGATGCTGTCATCAGAAGAACCAATCTTGAAGAACAGGAAATAGTTCTCAAAACTAATACTACAGGGCCCTACCTGGTCATTCGGAAATTTGGTTGCTGTTCATTGTTGACGATATGCAACATTTTCGTTCCTTCTATTTATTTTTTATCTCCCGAAATAGAAATCAGTGAAAAGTTATAAAATTTCTTTGTACGGCGCCAAAATGGATCAAATCTGTTTGCCTTTTGTTAAGTCTTTCCTTTCCCGATCTTCAGTTTTTTATACTCATGGTGCAATGCCGCCAATAAGACGAAGTGTTTAGCTTGTCCCATTCGCAATGCTACAAGCAAAACGAATTTTCGATATTATTTATATTATGCTTCTTCTTTTTCTCACCTATTCATATTTAACATTAAAACAGACATGCAATTTAAAGCTATCGTGAGAATTTTAAGCAGTAGTGAAGGAGAATAAACATTAATCGGGCAAAAATACCTGGAAAAATAAGGAATATTACTCCAAACTAATTCCAGAAGACACCACTTCGCCATTCGTAATTGAATAGAGATCATAACGGTAAATGCTGATATATTCCTTCATTTATTCATTCATTCATTCATTCATTCATTCATTCATTCATTCATTTTTATTTATTTACTTCTTTGTTTGTTTATTTATTTATTAATTATTTATTTACCTCTTTATTTGTTTTTTATGTAATTACTTACTTACTTATTCATTAATTTATTTGTTTACTTATCTGTTATTTATTTATCTAATTATTTATCTATTGATCTATTTATGTATTTATTTATTTTTCTGTCCCTTTCTTTATTTATTCGTTTACTTCGTTTCTTACTCTAAGTATTTAATTGTTTATCTATTTCTGTATTCATTTCTCTTGTTATTTATGTATTTATTTATTTACATATTTATGTGTTTGTTTGTTTGATTGTTTGTTGGTTCGTTCTTACGTTCGTTCGTTGTTTGTTTATTTGTTTATTTATTCACTTATTTATTTGATTCTTTAATAGGAATATCTGAAGCGCATCAACTATTTTCTACGTCCCCCAAATGATTTAGATATCTTTGCCCCTTTTTATTCAAAGCTTTCGCGAACTTCAAATGTTTCTTGTACGTTGAGTTTTCGCTGTGTTTTAGCTACTTTATTATCATTCACAGTTTGCGTATGCTTTGATGTTCTGTTAACTCTTTTTCCCTTTTATGTACCTTCTTTATTTTCGCTCTTCCTTTCTTACTTTCCACTTAACAACAATTCCACCAATTTGGCAAAAAATATTTCGATTTCAAATCTTTTTGATAGCCGAAATAGGATCTTATAGAAAGAAACATTGTAAATATTTCCCGGACACGCCTAAATTCTGTAAATTCTTTACGTGTGTTTTGTGTAGGAATTTTATGTACGAGGGCTGTTCAATAAAGAATGATCATAATTTTTTACGGTCATAATTTTTCGCACTAAAATTCAATCTTATTATACTCTGTTAGCTTAATATAAGACAAACTGGCCGTAGTAGTTTTGTTGTTGGTACTCCTGGTTCCCGCCTGTGACAAGTTCAGACATGTTCGGTATCGCCTACCACTGCAATGGTTGCAACTTACAATTAAAGTTGATGTTAGAGGAAGATCCGGAGTTTCTTTCAAACGTAACCACTGCTGATGAAACTTGGCTACACCATTTAATCCTGAGAGCAAACAGCATAGCTCAGTGTGGAAATCTCTTTCAACACCAATCCCAAAAAAGCAAAAGTGGTTGCTGCTGCTGGGAAAGTTATGGTCATCTAATTCATTCATATTCATGCAATGGTTAATCAGCATGTTGTACCTGCACACACATCAGTAACTTGACAATACTACACGGATCTCCTGAAAACATTGCAATTCCATATCAGGCGCGAAGGACCACATTTCCGTGAAGCAGGCTGGATGCGCAGTCATATATTGCCAATGTTGTTGCTGAATATCTTACAAAAGTCACAGTAAAGTGCATCTCTCACCCTCCCTATTGTTCAGATTTAGCCCCATGTGAGTTTTTCTATTCCTTAACTTGAAGAAACGCCATCGCAGGAGGCACTGCCATCATCAGAAGCAGTGGTGAAGGCCTCAGAGGCGATTTTGAAAGATCTCTCAAAAATGGTTTCCAGCATGTCTTTGAAGACTGACAGAAACGCTGGGACAAGTGTTTCACATTCAGGGGAGACCATTTTGAGAAGGAAAATCAGAATTATGAAGGTGAGTCAAAGTACGTTGCCAAAAGAATGTGATCATGCTTTATTGAACAGTCCGCGTACTTTAAAATATAATAAATGGCAAGTGCTTTATTTTTCAGATAAACAGACATAATCCTGGTAAAACTGGTTGCGAAAATCACATGCACCGGCACGGACGGAAAGGAGCGCTTATCACGTCCCATCCTCCTGTACTGCACTCTTCACATTAGGTCTGAATGGGTCGAGCTGGAGAACGCGGCGGTCCAGCGTTACATCTTCCCCCGTAGGGCTGTGTTGCCATGGATCTTTCATTTACTTCGTATATAAAAAGACTTCATTGGTAATTCATAAGCGTTGGGCGGAAATTTATTTTCTGTTTTTACTACATGTTCCGAAAATTATTCATTCCTTTATAAATTCTAAGCTTCAGAGATCATCATCTTCCAGTATTAAGTGAGTGAATATTATTTTTAAGTTCAAACCAGGAATAAATTTCTATATTTTCTTAAGTGTAGCATAGGGGCTGCCGAACCAGGCAACCTCGGGGCTCGTAGGCAACGGGATGAGCATCAGGGGTTGCCTGATCATAGAAGTTCAGGGATGGGATTGGGATTACATTACGGAGGGGATTCACTAAATCCATTGTTTCTATGCCGCCAAATGTACCCCGGGAGGAAGGATGAGGCGAAGGAGACAGAGGGCGGCCGATCCAAGAAGCCACGACAGTACAGAGTGTAGGGTCCTTACAGTTTACTTGAATGGAGACCTTATGCAGCAGGCCAGGACAACCAACTCGCTCCCTTACAGCGGGACGACAACGAGTCCAGCAGCCAAGACCGTATGGCTCCAAGTAGGCGCTCCGAGCCCCAGAGGTCCCTGGCTGGATGTCACGAAATGGTTCCAGCAGAGGCGCGGAGATCGCCAACAGACCTACCGGAGGACAAAGTAGTATTACTCAGAGCATACCATTCTGCCATGCACCGCCGGCACACCCGCCGACACTTCTACCTTGAAAGAGACCCCCAGATGAGTGATGATATCACATGATAATAGAGATGAAATATAGGGACAGGAATTTCGGGGAATGTAATTCACCTACCCAGCATTCGCCTAGCGACCTGGGAAAATCCCGACAAAACCCATGGGTCAGGTAGGTCAACCACAGGAATCGAACCCTGGCATCCCGAATGCGGTTCTCAGATGAAACCGCCTGAGCCATCCCGCTCGGTGATTTCGGGATAAGTGGTCAGCTGAATGCAGGAAGTGAACGTACGAGAGAGATGATGTGATAGCAATGATGATTTTTGTTTCTAATTTACGTCCTGCAACGTTAGATCACATCTGACAATGAATGGAATGGAGGAAATGATGCTCAAATGTGTCCGGCTTCTATGGAGCTTAGAGTTATCCGACATTCATCTTAGAGGATGAGGGAAGCCCCGAAAAAGCCTTATGCAGATAAGTCACCCTGACCGAGATTCGAACTCGGGACCTATTGAACGGGAGGTAGACATGCTACCACCATGCTACCAAGGCGGGCTGGAAAGATGATGATGGAGTAATCGGAGGAATGCGGTGGAAACTGGAGGACCCAGAGAAAACCAGCCCCAGCGTCATGTTTTCCACCGCAAATCTCACTTTTGCGGGATCGAACTCGAGATCAAAGCTGTGATCGAACCCGGAACGCCTTGGTAACAGCCAAGCGGTCAAACAAATCAGCCAAGGCGCGGCCCATTTTTGAACAGTTTCTTTTGCATAAATTAAAGCTATATGCGCATTTAGTGTGATTATTTGTTCACCTATAAAACTAATACATTGAAATATGAATTCCAGTGATGTTTGATATGGAAATTTTGAGTAGAATGCAAAATTCTCTCTACCTTCTATATACATGGTAAAGAAAGTAAAAAAATGTACGTTTAGAGAAAGTTCTGTGTTTGCGCGTGCGTGTGCATGCGTGTGAACAGCGTTAAGCAATGACTCAAAGCTAGATAAACACAAGAAAATGAACAGTTTGGAGATGAGGGATGAAAGAGAAAAAGAATAAAAAGTGGAGTAATTATGAGTGTAAAGCTTGAGCGCACAAAACTGATCAAAGTTAAAACGCTTTTATGTGATTAATTGTAAAGACTTTTAAACTAATTAAAACTGGTTGAAGTGGAAGGTTATGATGTGATAAATTATGATAATGTGAAGTTGAAAGAGAAGCATTTTATAAAGTACATTTACAATTAAGAAAAGCATATATTTTAAACACATTTCTATTCCAATAATTAAAGAAACATGATCATAAGCATCAAGTGAGTTCGTAGAATAAAAGGCTACTTTGCAGAAATTCAAACTGTTCTTTATTTCAAGTTAAAAGAGGTTTTGTACAACCTTTACAGGCTCTAAAAATGACGTGTCATAGAAACATGCAATCTCCAAGTTCTCTCGTTGCTGCACCACACGTAAACGAACAAAAGAATCGACTATCAAATCACTACACGTGCACACACACGATTACCAGTTCTTGACTCGTCCCCCGAGCCTTCAGTCATGAGCAAGAACAGGTCGTCCGGGTGCTCCCGGGCGGTGGACAGAGCGCCAGGGTATCCATCCGCTGAGCGGATTTACCCGTGCGGTCTTATAGATTTTGTCAGTTCTCTACCTTTTATGTTTTTGTAAGTTGATTGACATAGTTTGACCTCTGCTAGTGCTCCTGGTTGCGGGATGAGCGTCCAGAAAGGAGGCCAGTGCCCGATGCCGCCACGCTAGGAGTGGCCTGCTTGCAGGGTCCGTCCAGGGTGGCGGGGCCAGGAGCGAGAGTTCGGGTGGTGAATGGGGTAACTTTTAGGTTCTAGTTGTGTTCTTGTCACACGGGACGGACTCGACTGGCAGAGGTCAGCCGACAAGTCAAATCCAGCCCCAGTATGGCCGGGATAGACGGAGTTTGGCAGTCAAGGGATGAGAGACTGAACTCACCGCCCGTGGGGGTCCATAGGGAGGCGATAGTTCTTTCTCCTCTTGGTGCACGGTGGTCAAGTTCACCCAGCGTGTTAACCAATTGGTTGTTGTGAGGTGTGATTCTCTCATACATTGTGCGCGAACGTTCTCGCACAACGTCCTCAATGTAAGGTCCACAATTCCAGAATGAGAACATAGGATGTGAGATTGAAACATACGTTCGGTATCGTAGATCATCGTGAGTGCCCTGATCTGCACGGCTTGAAGCCTGTGGAGGGTGGTATGAGCCACCGAACCCCAGACCTCGCATCCATACAGGTTCAGAGGTGGGACGATCGCACGGTACATCCGCAGTTTGAAGTGGATGGGCATGGTGGATCGAAACTTGGGGTAGAGTTGCCTGAGCGCAGCGTGGCCGAGGCCGGCCTTTGCCCTGACATGCGGAGAGAAAGTGAGGCCGCGGTCCGGTTGGATTCCCAGGTATTTGGCGGTTAGGACCCAGGGGAATCTTCTCCGCCGTAACCGCCGTTCTCCTTCTGGGTGCCAGCTACAGGTCTTGGCCAGCATGAGAGCGGAGCTCTTCTGCGGGCTAATGGCCATCCTCCACTTCTCACTCCACCTGCCAATGGCGTGGAAATGACGCTGTAGAGGGCGCCCCCAACTGGCTACCCGGATTCTTTTTTACTTCCAGTCGTTGTTCTAGAACTCACTGGATCGCTCGAAAGCTGCCGAAGCTTCACTATGCAGCGAGAGAAAGAACAAGCCAGACACGTCTCTATATCTTTCTCTCTAGGCATGCGTTCAGGGCTACACGCGCGTGGGCGTGGCTGGGACACTTACGATACTTTTCGCACGCGCCGATAGCGGCCCGTCGCAAAACCATACCTCGCGACATAGGGAAGTGATTTCGTAATAATTTATATATACGTAAGATTCAATTATAATTCATTTATTTATTTTTATGAACATAGCAGGGTTGTAAGCCCAATTACAATGTTCAACATACATAGGTGTTTACATATAATATAGTAGTATACATACTCAAATAAAACACAAGAAACACATAAATGAACACAAAGTAATACAGAAAGGTAAATATAGGGAATAGAAACAATGAATAAAAAGAAAAAATGAAAATAAGTTAAGGTATCATGGTAAGTAATTATTTTACTACTCCTAATTACAGTAACGATATTACTATTTCTAATTTTTTGTAATTTACTGATCTGCGAATAACTAGTTAGTACTTATAGCATTTTTGAATTGAGTTTCAGACATGTTGAAAATATCTAAATCGAAACGATGAAGTTTATTATATAAATACATAATTCTGTGTTATGGTGAATTTTTATGGATTTCTGTATTTGCGTTAGAAGTGAGAATGGTTCCTGAATCTGCTTATTCTATTGGGTACATAAAATAATATATTTGTTGTAATATTAATATAGTCAATAATCGAATGTAACAACTTGTACAGATGATACTGAAATTAAAGCATTGCACTAAGTAAACAATCGTAATGGATTTCAAAGAAATCGTGTATCTTTGTTACAACACGTTATGGCAGGTGATAGAGTCGTGTAACAAAAGACACTGGAGAAACAGAATTCTCAGTTGGTAGCACTTGACTCCGTTTGACAGGTACCTTTGTGCTCTACCCTGAGCTACCAATCCTTCTTATTTGCATCAAACTGTCGCGCCAACGTGGAACTCTTTGCTTACCCACTTTTTCGCTAAACAGAAATACTAATCCAGCAATGTCTCTTCTAAACTTCAAAGTTTTAAATTTATATATTTCAAAAAGGACCTCATAATGTGTGTAAGTAGAGTAATATCCAATTCTTTTAAATACTATGTACTTTAGAAATTTTGATTTTACCTTTTCTATTGCGGTGTCATGCTTTATCATCTTAGGATTCCAAATAATGGACGCATATTCGAGATTTTGTCTCACAAATGAGTAATAAATTGTAAATAATGTTTTTATTTAAATGAATAGGAATTTCGAATATAAAATCCAAGGCATTTTTTACGATTTTGATACGATTTAGTCTAACATATAAACATTGCATAGCAGTACCTTATTAATGGACCAGAGGCTTGGCGTTATGCTTTGGTTCCCCGCCAAGGAATGCAATGGTATCGAACAGAGCCCTCGGGGTGTGTATTTTAAGTCTGGGGAATAGCACTGGAGCACACTTAGCATAGTGAGGAAATTGACGAGCTACGAACCCTGGCTGAGGTAACAAACTTCCCTGCTGGGGGGGGGGTGAGGAGATGCTGACCACATCTCCTCCCCGCATCTTTGGATGCTCGCCCAACTCTGCCTGATGTAGGCGTGAGGCAAGCAGTCGGTTTGGCGCGCTCTTGCTTACTAGTGTCTTGTCACGTCATGGGTTATATTAGGATACCTTATTATGACTTTCAAGGTTCGTGAAATTAAAGGTCCAATTGCACACACCCAAAATGTTCTTTATTACCACCGAATTACTGTTGGAACACTTGCCGATTACACAGAATCACGTAGCGCACACAATTACAATTCACCAGTTCGTCTGGCACAGGTCCACTCTGCACTCACAATTACGCACAGCTCCTGCGATGCACGTACACAGTCTTCCGGTCCGTTCACTCACTCGGCGCTCCTCACGGCTGCTTGCCAAGAACTGAGCTGTCTCGCCAACTACAGGACTTATATAGGGAAGATCGCCGTTTCTGCAACGCTCGCGGCGGGTGCAATTATCCCGAGGTTTTGAGCCGTCTGGTTAGCCTGGAAATAGACGGTACAAGGCTCGCGCCTTTCTCCTAATCATCCCTTCAGTTAGTGACTCGAGACAAATGTGTAGGCGTGGTCTGAATGCTTCCCGTCTGGCCCTACTGCCGGCCGGTTCTATCGTCAGTTCCGACGTCCGGGTCACATTATTAATAACATAGCAACAATAATTATATTTTGGAAAGTTAAGAATAGGTATTTTAGACATTTTATTGATAGATTACGTAGGATTTTTTTTCTAACAGGTTTTAATATTACGGAATTGTTAACCTAAGTGAAATTGGTATCATGTTTGTGAAAACTACTAACTTCCGGTAGAAACAGTAGAAAACGTATTTGCTTTTAAAAATTAGTTTAGATAATCTTACGTAATCATACAAGTTTATGTGTGCCACCCGACAATGGTAGCCAACCATTTTACAACCATAAAAGGCTTGACAGTTGTGAGGTTTGCTTTCAGCTACAATTCATGTAAAATCTGCTGTAAAAATTCGCCAACTTCGACAAGTGTGTTATGACAAAATAGGAACATTATGCAGTTAACTGGAGATTGAACCTTACGTGTTTATTAATTATTAGGAAATCATTTCCCAGACTATTCTGTTCACTCGCGCAGAGGAGAGAACCGCCGCTAATGGTCCCATTTATTCAGATAGAAGTCTTTAGGTGTTCCAAACACGGACTCATAATAATAATGATGATGATGATGATGATGATGATGATGATGATGATGATGATGATGATGATGATGATGATGATGATGATGATGATGATGTTAATGATGACGATGACGACGACAATGATAATCCAGGAGTTTGCCCAAAGAAGAAGGGGAATCAATGAAATTATGCATGAGACAGTAAAAAAATTAGAAAACTGAAATAGTTGGTGGGCTGATATATTTGATTTCATTACAATGCCAGTGGATTTACCAGGGCAGTCCACAGAAGTGAAGACGGAACCCCCTCTGATAACCAGGAAGTTACCAAGCTGTCGCCGAAGGGGGCCCGGCGCCTCCGTGGAGCTTTCCATAGGGCACGAACTAGAAACTAATAAGACCCCCCCCATCTAGTCCGAAAACACAAGACGGTTGGAAGTAGATACGCCACTTACGTGCGCCAACTCCAGAGGGGAAGGCTACCGATATGACCTCGGTGGGGCCGCCTGGTGTGTTAGCACACCTTCTACTAGCTATGCAGGCTGGTACGCGGGAATATATAGCTTCCTCAACCCCGTCCGGAGACGTACATGTTCTCCCACTGGCATCGGGTACCACTGCCCCGTCGATTCCAACCCAATCCGAAAAAGCCCCCTACGGGAAGGGCTAGGCAGTTCAGCCAAAGGTCCCTCTAGTAGCGTCAGAGGTACCACGAGTGCTGGGGATCCGCAGCGCTTGCACCACGGCAGCTGAAGGGGACGGATACCCTCCCCTACGGGATAGGCAAATATAGGAGGAAGTATGGAAAAAATAAGAATTGCAGATATATGGAGAGTAGAGGAAAGGAATACAAGCCATGTGGGTAAATTTGTAAAATGCAGAATAGAAGATATATAAGGACAGGAAATATGGGGAAGTCTAGAAAATATGAAATTTTACAATTTTACAAATAAAAAGAAATTGGGGACGAGAAGCATATGTAGATTACGGCAATAGGTAAGAGAGAGAAGGGTTAGCATGGATGAGAACAGGAACAATATTTCTAAGAGGGATAAGAGATAGGTAAACGGGAATTTGTGAATTCTGTGGGGAAAACAAGGCGTAGAACACTATGTAATAGAGTGCGAGGATGTTGCAATGCGAAGAAAAAAGGTTTGGAAAGAAAAATGGGTGAAAGTAGAGAAGAAGATAGGAGCTATAAAAATATTAATGGGAGGGGAGGACAAGATGGTAAGAAGTATTGGTGAGTACTTGCAGAATGTAAAAGAAAAATGGGCCAGAAATGTAAAGAATATAAGAAATGAAAATGAGGGGGAAGAATGGGATTAATTAAGTAACAAGAAGTCATGAAGGTGAAGAGCTACTTGACAGAGCAGAAGACCAGCTTGTCATGTAAGCCAAGGTAGCAGCAAAGTAAAGACAAATAAATGTAGCCAAAAGTTGTAAATTGTAAAATTCCAGAATATGCACAGTAAATAATGTAATATATATATATATTATAATGATAATGATGATAAGATGAAAACTGAAGATGAAATGTGTAGTGTTTAACGCCCGCTTTTACTACATACGGCACCGCAGGCTGTGACACTGATGATGCATGAGATGAAGATGGAGCACCAGTGGAATGAAAAGGCATGGGAAACTGGAGGTCCCGGAGAAAAACCCGCCCCGGCGCCGTGCTGTCCACCACAAATCTCACTTTGCAGTCGCCTGGGATCAAACCCGGGCCGCCTTGGTGAAAGCCAAGCGGTCTAACCACAGAGCCAAGGCGCGCCCACAGATGATAAGATGAAGAAGAAAAAGAAGGACAAGAAGAGGAGGAGGAGAAGGAGGTATTAGAAGAATAAGGGGAATAATAATAAGGTATGTAAAATAGAGATATGTACTACAGCAGAAACATATTTCTGTTCTTCTCTTAAGATGTGTGTAAGTGCTTTTGCAAGAGCTTGATTGAACCTTTGAGGGTAACCGTTGCAATAGTATCCTTAAAATGCACTTTGAGATAAAGCGTTCACAGAAACGGCCAAGATAGCCATCGGAGTTTTCTTTTATCGGCAACAGAAGCATTAACAACAGAGCCATCTAGTGTCCTTAGATCATATCATCTGGTGGAAAACAGTGAACTGTTTATGCCCACAATAGATGTCAGGTATATAGATTAGTTGCCTTCTTTTTGAAAAATATACAAAATACCGCATGTATTGAGAAATATTAATGCTGTTATACATTGTATACCTGAATTTTTGTTTTTCAAAAGCATGGAAGACTTCCATATGTGTAGTAATAGTTAATATTTTGTAAATAAAGGTAATCATATCTTTTTAACTTGACCTTGAGTACGGCATATTATGAAATAAAGCAGATAGTTTTCATTAATTTATTACTTCATAATTTGTACATTTTAGATCAGAGTTTTGAGTTATGCAAAGTTGTGCTTTGTTGCGTGATGAATAAACATATGAACTATAATTCTATGGAATACTGACATTCCCAGACGGTGTGTCTGAGTTGGAGTGGTCTCCTGATGACGTTTAAGATGACTTACACCTGTCTTTGCTTCTATTAATACACACACAGATTGTACAGTAATATTCGTAATCTGTGATTTTTTAAGTCGTCACATCTCAAATGTATGTCAGGTTATTCTCATCATAACGTTATTCCTTCAAAATGTAATGTGGGTAGCCACATAAAATTCTCTGCTCCTGTACAAGGTAATTATGTAAATGTTGATTGTGTTACTGATAACTGATCTACCAACCAAATGAAACGGATTACCTAGTATCCAATGGGCACTTTGTGTTGATTACCTAGCAATCTGGATATCACTACTACAGATGGAACATGAAACTCTATTAATAAAATGAAGGCAGCATTCCAAAACGTACCATTATGAATGGAACTTAAAGAAACTAATTTGAAATGTTTATATTAAACCTTTCTTCACAAATACTTTTCATACTTCCTAATAAAGTAAATGTTCAATCTGCAGAAGGCTACAAATGTTTAGTAGTTACTGTACACGCAAATCTAAAAATGGAATAAACACATATAAAACTATTGCAGGAAATGTACAACAAAGACTACAAATGCTCAAAAGAATTGCAGACAGCAATTGGGCTACTCAAAATGAAACTTAAATATAACATATTGTGACTTTGTGGGTACGCAAAATTTAAAGTCCAATTTGTAGAAATTCAAATCGTTCTTTATTTGCGTAGAAATACACTCACAGCAGCAGTATTATATCGCATACACAATCACAGTCTACCAAGCCCACCTGGGTAGCGTAGACGGTAGCATGTCTGTCTCACATTCAAGAGGTCCCGAGTTAGAATCTCGGTCAGGGTTAGTTACTTGGATAAGGTTTCTCCGGGATTGCCCCTTATTCGGAAAGACGAATGTCGGGTAACTCTTAGCTACATGGACTCCGGACTCATTTGAGCATCATTTTCGCCCATTTCATTCATCGTCCGATATGACTAAACGCTGGAGCACGTAAATTATAGAAACGATCTACCAAGGTCGATGACCACAACATCAGCGCTCTAATTACATCTGTTTACTCTTGTTTAAGACTGGCTCTTGGACAGTCGTCGCTTCCTTAAATACCTCCACTGATAATTCCAGACTCTTGCAGAACAATCAAGCAACCGAACACTTTCCATCAATCAATATGCTACCAGAATGTTCTAGCTTTATCTGTTTTGGCATGTCTTTTATCCCAGTGTTACACCATCTGTTTGTTATCTTTACCCGCAGACACTTTGTGTACACAAGACGCGCGTATCTCTCTCGTCGCCGCGACAGTATAAATTGTATATAATTCTAGCTCACCCGACGATCATCGTACGGCCAATAGAAGTTGTCTAAACTTATCTATATAAATAAAACTATTTGGGTTTATTTAGTTATTTATTCTATAATTCGGGGTGAAGTTTAAATACAACAGAGTTACAATTAAAAAATGAAATGTGTAGTGCTTAACGCCCGCTTTTACTACATATGGCACCGCAAGCGATGACACTGATGAGACATGAGATGAAGATGGAGCACCGGTAGAATGAGATGGCAGGGCACACCGGAGATCCCGGAGAAAACCTGCCCCAGCGCCATGTTGTCCACCACAAATC
The DNA here is from genome assembly GCA_030765055.1 of Mantis religiosa. NCBI lineage: Eukaryota > Metazoa > Arthropoda > Insecta > Mantodea > Mantidae > Mantis > Mantis religiosa. The sequence continues at coordinate 120,242,533 of CM060950.1, forward strand.
TCACTTTGCGGTCCCCTGGGATCGGACCCGGGCCACCTTTTTGAGAGCCAAGCGGTCTAACCACTGAGCCACGGCGCGGCCGTCAGTTACAACAAAGTTATTGAATTTATAGCTCTCTAGTAAACAATATTTTTTGTCATGTACTGCTTTGCGTAAATATACCAGGGGAGTCACCTGCCACTGTTTATTTTTTAATTTATGCAACTTGCTAAGTAAGATACAGGGACTCATATAAATAATCGCACAAAGCAGAGTACTACTAAGTTTTGAAAGTGTGAATCAACATTTGATGTGATGTTTTATTGAAATAAATGATAATCGACAGTTACATGGTTTGTTCTTGTCAGAAAATAAATGCTATTTCACATAAAAATTATATAATACGTTATTCTTTAAGAATTAAAATGAAATGTGGTGTGTTTTGGCCCTCAAAAGTAATCGTACATAACTTGAGTGAGATACAAAATATGGCTTAGTACTTTGTGACTCTCCCTCCTCTTTTAACTACTTCTCGTAACTTATTTGGCATACTGTGAATCAGGTTTTTCAGTTAGGCTGTAGAAAGTTTGCTCCATTCCTCTTGCAACCTCTCCTTCAAGTGCTGCTTGGATGTGATGGGTTCTTCCGCTTGGCATTCTCCAGTTTATCCCATACTGCTTCTATGAGATTATGACCCAGTGGCGGGGTTTAAGTAGTACATGAGGACTGTTGTAAAGTGATCATAGCTGCACACTGTGGAGCGTATGCTTCGAAACATCACCCTAATAAAACGAGGAGCTGCCCAAAATAACCATCATTTCTGCACTTTATTTTAAATTTTGCTGTAATACTCTAAGATAGACTTCCTTGTTCATGGTTGTGTCTATGAACAACAGCTTTCCCACTCCAGTAGAGGAAATACAGCCCCATACCATTACAATCCCACCGCCGTGTGTGACTGTTTCTTGTAAATTGCGCATTTGTAGCCCCATGTTTTGTTTCCTCCGCACAACAATCCTGCCATTGGATCCAACTACGTTATATTTGCTTTCGTCACAAAAAATATCTTGGTATCACTAATCGGCTGTCTCGTTGAAGAACTTTTGACAAATTCTTGCTGGAAATGTATGGCTCTTTTCTCTATACGCGACCATTAAAATCTGGTTTTCGCATGGCTCTTCTGACCTTATCAGGGATAACTGTCAGTTCAGTTCTTCCTTAACCTCAGCACATATCACAGGAGCATTTATACGCGCATTCCTTTTTACCTTCCGCATAATATGAGACTCCTATATATCGGTAAGAAAGTTTGGTCGCCCTGGCTTTGCTCGAGATTCAATTCTGTCTTCATACTTATACCGGTGAAGTATGTCGCTAACTGCACTTTTGTTAAGATTCACAATTTCTGCTATTTCCGGTATGTTTTGTTCTTTTCATAGTCATAGATCACTGTCTATGTTCAAAGGTACTTGGATTTCCTCTGGGCCCATATTATGCCCTTACATTATTCTCGGGGACAGTTGACTTACTTTTACGATGTTGTTTTGTCTAGTGACGGGCTTCACCATGCTTAATTTGTTCTGTCCGATTCTTTTTGTGTCGTAAACTCCGAATGTAAACAAGTTTGAAAGGGGAAGCTCTAAGTTTAGCCACATTTTCAATCTCTAAATAGGATATTCATCGCATATGATTTTTGCTTACCACAAGGCGTCCCTTGAGATTGATATACATAATCTACCCTGCTTTATAGAGCACTCCATAGTGAAATGCAGAGTCTGTCTGATTATTTATGGGATTCCGTGTATGTGACTTTGCCTTTTCTTGAATGCCTTCTAATGGGTGATTAGTAGAATAGTTTATAGAGGATGGTTAGGAAACTCAGTGCAAAAGTGTTGTAAGGGACAGAAATCAATCACTATGTATGTCGGTTCCAAAAACATCATACCCAGGTAAGAAAGCTGCAGTAATAATTTTAGAGAGATTACCAAGTTTTATTCATTAGCGTACATTCACACACACATACACACACACACACAAACACACAGACACACACCTTTAAACACGCCCCTGAAGTAATAGCCTATGCATCAGTTGACGATAACATTGGAACACCAAATGGCAGATCTACACAGTGGGACATGTTTGATTTAAATCTTCACCCAGCACGTGTTTTCGTTGTACAGCCATATCAAAAATGCTAAGAGTTAGATAGATTGCTTTCGCTTATCTCGCAAATTATGACACTCTTTAACTCATACAGTAATTTTCATGGTGGATGCAGGTTTTTTGTTTGTGCTAAAACTACCAAAAACGAGCTTAAAGCACTGTATAATGCCGTAGAAGGCGTGTAAAGTTCGAGGTGAGTCTTAGGTCCGCGGTTATTTAATTCATATAGAAACCTTTCCTAGCAAGGTATTGGTTGCTAAGTGGTATCGTACAGGCTACTTCACTGGAATGCCCGTTTGACTTGGGTTCAGATCCTTCGTGATGAGCTCAAAGTTTTAATTGCCCTTTGCTTTATCTCTTGGGGCCTATAATTTGATGTTATAATACAAATAACACTTTTACAACATTATAGGCGTCTACAAAATATAGTAATAGACATGTTTTCCGCTGGCATATAGTTAAAAATGTGTAGTTCCTAGCAGATGTTTTATTATGGTGGGTATTGTGCTTGACCCATTCAATCAAGTTTCAAACATTCCGCAAATGAAAGTGAAACATATATAAGCATGACATAAAATCTATTAGATGTGATGTGGTCGATATTCTGCCAGAAACGAAAGCCAACTAAGGAGCATGATTTACAGTATGCCGTGCAGGTTATAAGGGTCATAAGGTTAAACATGATCCCTATGTAAAGATAAAGATAGCCCGTGGTTGTCCTTTAAAATTCAAGGGCCTCAACTACCTGACGTTAGAATGAGCTTATATTGCGAGCAAATCCATATAGGTCTTTAATTATCTGATTGTATTTCTTTCCTCTTTGGCTCAAAAGTGAACCAATAGTAGCAATAAACAAATTAGTAACTTGAATACAGGCAATAAAGATTGGGAGAAAAGAAAAAAAACGAAAATATGAGATGTGGTTTCGAAGCTAGATTTCGTATCACTACATTCCTGCAAGCTAACCAACTCCGCCAGCTGCTACGGACTCTCTGGCGGTCTTTAGGAAAGCATTCGGTTATCACCTTGTTAAACCTTGTTTCACATGAGCTTGCCCCGTATCTCTAAACGGTCACGTGACCTTATCAACTCTCATTGGCTGCTATTGTAGTATAGACTGTTGTGCGGTAAAAATAAGTTCGTTATTTAACATGGTGATATATCTTTATATGTAGGAAGGGAATTCTCAATTTTATATTTTCGTAAGCGTTTGAATAAAATGTATTGCGCAACAGAGTTGATTTATCTGAAATGCATGTTAATTCTTAAATGAAGTAAGAAGCAGGTTCCTTTGCTCAGAAGCCCGTGTTTCTCATGGCACGATAGCACGTGCTTTAGCGGTAGTGGTGACATATCTGTTTATATGACTTTTATCACTGTCCTTGCTTTGAACTGGATTTGTCATATATCGCCATTCGAAGGTGTGTTGTGCCGAGTACTAGAGCTAAATCATTTTATTGACCGTCTATTGCACGTGTAATTATTATACGTATAATGGCAGAGTCTACTGCCAGTTTTTCGCTGAAGCATCGCAAGGCGGCGAAAGAAAGAGTTGTAGTGCATGTGCTTAATGCACTCACAGAGACTCCGTCTTTGTCATTGAGAGAACTCGAACAGTTGTACTCTGAACTTACAGGTCTGTTAGATGCGTAGGAACATTGCGATATGAAATTGGGAAAACAGGAAAACTTGTCACTCCCAGGGGCGATATAGCTGTGTAGTGAAAAGGTTATTTAATACAATCAGACTATACCGGGATAGAAGTGGCAAAATATACTACCTTGACGAGACTTGGGTGAATGAAGGACACACGACAAGTATGGCGTGATACGACTTTTAAAACTGAAAGACGAGCATTTTTGCAAGGTATGTGTGCAGGTTGTAAAAAAATCCAAGTGGAAGAGGCCCTAAGGTCTTTCATTATAAACTTGTTTCTGTTGCATTGCTCATTCTTTCAGTTTCAACGTGCTGAGGTTCCTTATAAACTTCATTACTTTTTCATGCCTTCATATACTTATTTGTATAATTTTATATATGTTCCTGGCAATTATTATGATGTTTACTGCAGGTTTAAATGTGACGGTTAGGCACCGCCTATGGCCTATGGTGCGAAGGCATTAGCCAGTTAGGGTGAGGGGGAAGGTAGTTGTAAGCGGAGTGATACATGTCAGCGGGGCAAGGCTATATCAAACAGAGGTTAGTATTATATACATGAGAGGCAGTTAATTTCAGCTTTTGCCAACTTCTTGGTCCTCATAGAGGGCTGTAAGTATTAATGCTGAGTAACTGGAGTACCGAATAAAAGGGCAGAGCGGCAATATCGGATTTTGTTTTGAAAGGGTTAACTTAGGCTATAAACTGCGTGTTGCATAGATCACAATAAGTAGGGGCAGAAGACTCATCTGGTATAATGATGTTTATTATTTAACTACTTTATTATCCTTCATAGTTTTTGTCTGGTTTGCTCTTCTTTTATACTTTTATATTTTGTGCTTTCTTTCCTTATCTCTTACTTCCTTTGTTTCGTTCCTGCTAAAGACAGTGTGACTGTTACAGATTTGGAAATATATTCTCGTTTTAAAACGTTTGAATGAAATGTTTCGACGAATTAGATTTTTATGAAAATATATAAGTTCGGAAACGTTGAACGTGTTTTTCCCTGTAGGACTGTTCCGTAGACCTATCTCAGACGCAAATAACAGATATGTGTAATTGCTTTCGTTGTTTGTTTATGGTGATGATGCAGTAATCAGAAGAATAAGTCTAGAAGAATAGGAAATATTAGTCCAAACTGAATCTAGAGGGTGCTACTTCGCCATTTAAAGGAAATGAGGTCATCGCAGTAAATATTTATATTTAAATGTTATCCACCATTTTGTTTGCTGTTTATTTTTTATGTTAAGGAATATTATGTATGTTTTTTCTTATTTATTCATATATTTATTTGTTATCTCCTAAGACAGAAATAACTAAAAGGCAATCAAACCTCTTTGCTAAGAGCCCCAAATGATAACATTTCTTTGTCTTTTCTCAATCTATTTTTTCGCGATATTCAATTGTTTCTAGTACCAATATAATGTCGCCAATAACACGAAGCTTTTACCTCGCAGAATTTGAAGCGCTACAAACTAAACGAATTTACGGTCTTTACTTCCACTTCTTCTTTATATTTTCTGCTTCTTCTGCTTCTTCTACCTCTTCTTCTACCTCTTTTTATTCGCCTACCTAATATACGTATTTAAGTACAACTTACAACTATCAGGCTAAGTTCTAGGCAGTAATGAAACATAAAAAGCAGTATTCAGGAAAGGAAGTTTGAAAGAATGTGGAATAGTACTCAAAAGTAATTTCAGAGGGCGGTACCTCGCTATTCCTTAACGAAACTAGATCAAGACGAATTGTTATATTTACTTCGTACTCGAAATTTGGATTACCCTTTATTTTTAGGTGATGCAGCATCATATATTTTTTATGGTCATGATGCTGTCATCAGAAGAAACAATCTTGAAGAACAGGAATTAGTTCTCAAAACTAACACTATCGGGCTCTACCTGGTGATTCGATAATTTGGTTGCTATTCATTGTTGACGTTATGCAAAATTTTACTTCCTTCTATTTAATTTTTATCTCACGAAATAGAAATCAGTGAAACGCAATAAAATTTCTTTGTACGGCACCAAAATGGATCAAATCTCTTTGCTTGTTTTTAATCTTTCCTTTCCCGACCCTCAGTTGTTTATAATCATGATGCAATGCCGCCAATAAAACGAAGTGTTTAGCTTGTACCATTCGAAGTGCAACAAGCAAAACGAATATTCGATATTATTTATATTTTGCTTCTTTTTTTCCAACCTATGCGTATTTAACTTTCATACACACATACAATTTAAAGCTATCGTGAGAATTTTAAGCAATATTGAAGGAGATTAAACATTAATCGGGCAAAAATATCTGGAAAAATAAGGAATATTGCTCCAAACTATTTCCAGAAGCCACCACTTCGCCATTCGTAATTGAATAGAGATCATAACAGTTAATGCTGATATATTCATTCATTTATTCATTCATTCATTTTTATTTATTTACTTCTTTCTTTGTTTGTTTATTTATTAACTAATTATTTATTTACTTCTTTATTTTTTTATTTATGTAATTAATTACTTATTCATTCACTAATTTATTTCTTTATTTATCTGTTATTTATTAATCTAATTATTTATCTATTCATTTATTTATGCATTGATATATTTTTCTGTCCTTTTTATTTATTTATTAATTTACTTAGTTACTTTCTCTAAGTATTTAAATATTTATCTATTTACGTATACATTTGTCTTGTTATTTATGTATTTATTTACATATTTACCTGATTTTTGATTGTTCGTTCGTTCTTTCGTTCGGTTGTTTGTTAGATTATTTGTTTATTTGTTTATTTATTTACTTATTTATTTGATTCTTTAATAGAAATATCTGAGGCGCATCTACCATTTTCTACGTCCCCCAAATGATTTAGATCCCTTTGTCCCTTTTTATTCAAAGCTTTCGCAAACTTCAAATGTTTCTTGTACGTTGAGTTTTCGCTGTGTTTTAGCTACTTTATTATCAATCACAGTTTGTGTATGATTTGATGTTCTGTTAACCCTTTTTCCCTTTTATGTACCTTCATTATTTTCCCTCTTCTTTTCTTACTTTCCACTTAACAACAATTCCACTAGTTTGGCAAAAAATATTTGGATTTCAAATCTTTGTGATAGCCGAATTAGGATCTTATAGAAAGAAACATTGTAAAAGTTTCCCGGACACACCTAAATTCTGTGAATTCTTAACGTGTGTTTTGTGGAGGAATTTTATGTACGAGGGCTGTTCAATACAGAATGATCATATTTTTTTACGGTCATAATTTTTCACACTAAAATTCAATCTTATTATACTCTGTTAGCTTAATATGAAACAAACAGACCGTAGTAGTTTCATTGTTGGTACTCCTGTTTCCCGCCTGGGAGAAGCTCAGAAATGTTCGGTATCGCCTACCACTGCAAAATGCAACATTCAGCAGGCAACATGCAGTTAAAGTTGATGTTAGAGGAAGATCCGGGGTTTCTTTCAAACGCAATCACTGCTGATGAAACTTGACTACATCATTTTGATCCTCAGAGCAAACAGCTAAACTGTGTGGAAATCGCCTTCTTCAGCAACCCCCCAAAAAGCAAAAGTGGTTGCTTCTGCTGGGAAAGTTATGGTCATATAATTCATTCATATTCATGCAATGGTTTATCAGCATGTTGTACCTGCACACACATCAGTAACGTGACAATACTACACGGATCTCCTGAAAACATTGCAATTCCATATCAGGCCCAAAGGGCCACATATCCGTGAAGCAGGCTGGATGCTCAGTCATATATTGCCAATGTTGTTGCTGAATATCTTACAAAAATCAACGTGAAGTGCATCCATCATCCTCCCTATTGTTCAGATTTAGTCCCATGTGACTTTTGTCTATTCCCTAACTTGAGGAAACGCCTTCGTGGGAGACACTGTCCATCATCAGAAGCAGTGTTGAAGGCCTCAGCGGCGATTTAGAAAGATCTGTCAATAAATGGTTTCCAGCATCTCTTTGAAGACTGGCAGAAACCCTGGGACAGGTGCATCGCATTCACGGGAGACTATTTGGAGAAGGACCACCAAAACTATGAGGATGAGTAAAGATACAGTGACTTTGTGTGTTCGTACAATTAAAAGTCCCGTTGCACAAACTCAAAATGTTCTTTATTTCTACCGAATTATGGTTGGTATACTTTCCGATTACAAACGATTACGTAGCTCACACAATTACAATCCCTAACCACAGGATGACTTTAAGTTGCCGAAAGTACCTGGTAATGTGTACAGTCCACATGACAAGGAGGGTGCGCCATACACCTCTTAGTATACTGAAATGTTGATGGAATGTGTTGCCCGGCCGGTATCGGTTCGACATACACAAAACAAAGGAAAGGGCGGAGTCGAATTGGCCGTGGATATTGACACTGACACAGCAGAAAATGATTCTGTTGGTGAGAGGGCAAAGTGCAGCAAAAGTGACGCGGACAGCCTACAGGTAAACAAACCCCCGAGAAAAAAGAAGAAAGGCAGAAATCGTGGTTCGGTGCTTCTCACCGGCGAGTCGGAACAACACGCAACACCCAAGGGCACCACTGCTGAAAATATGGGTACAACTCGCGAACTGAGGTTACGAAAGAAAGCTCCTACAGCAGTTATGACTTGGAATGAAGAAGTTGAGGTTTTCCATGAACAGGAACATATGAATGAGGATGGTGTGCAGGCAGATGCGTCGTTATTTATGGAAACAACCGGAGATTCCCCTCACAAACCAGTATCCTCTTATAGTTCTACGGAAAGTAAACATGGTTTTCCTTTGCTTTTACCGAAGAACTATTTATAGTTTTGAGACAGTTACTACTCTTCTGAATGTCGTGCTTTCCTTTTAGTTTTCATATGGCGATGACCTTGACGGTAATAACCTTAAATTTCAATGGTAATTACTCCTCTACGAAAATGGCGATGCTACAGTCCTTTTTAACAGTTAATGACGTTGATGTACTCTTTCTCCAGGAGGTAAAAACTCCTGATTTTTCAGTTATTAGACATTATAATACATATGTCAATATGGGAAGTGAATCATTTGGTACCGCCATTTTAACTAAATCAGGCATTGAATTAACATCCATTGAAAAACTGCCTACCGGAAGAGGAATATGTGGAGTATATAAAAATATTCTTTTTGTTAATATTTATGTACCATCAGGCTCTAATAAGTACAAGGAAAGAATTTGTTTTTTCAGTCGGATCCTCCATAACTCCTGCGTTCCTTACCACAGTGTTCTATTCTTGGTGGGGATTTTAATTGTGTTGTGTGGGCAGCATATTTTACTGGGACATTTCGACCGAGTAATACTTTAAATGAGCTAATCACAGTGATGCCAATTTGTGACGTTTGGCTACAGGTGCATTCAGTTGTACGATATACACATTATACAGGAAGCTCAGCGGCAAGATTGGATCGCATGTATATTCCCGCCCGCCTGCAAAGTCACAAACAAGCTGTTGAAGTCATACCAGTAGCCTTTAGTAATCATGAGGCGGTCAGTCTGCATATTTCCTTAAAATTGTATTTTATTCCACATGGACGTTCATATTGGAAACTTAATACCTCTTTACCGACTGATCCCACGGAGGGAGCGCCTTGTTAAGCCACAAATCAAACGATTCTTTCAACAGTGCTCCTATGCTAAACGCAAAGATGAGGAAAATTTGATATATTTTTATTTTCGATGTATTCGTGAATTGCATAATGATTATCAACCAACAACAGACAGTGGGATGCGATTGAGACAACTCAAAGCAAAAATTCGTACGACTTATCGCAAACGAATGGAAGGGATTCAACTTCTCAGTGGAGATGCAACAACAATCGGTGATAAACGGATCGGATTTTATCATCTGATGAAATTGAGCAAGAGACGTCAAAGCAACACGATTAAGCAACTCCAATTGGATGGGATTGAGGAGACGACCCAGCATGGAATCAGTGCTGCCTTCTATAGGCATTTTTCTTCCCTGTTCAGCGAGCCTATTGGAGAAGTGGCCAGTTTACAACATGTGAATTTCCCATCTCTGCCAAAAGTAACCTCGGAAGAGAATAGTGCATTAGAGCAGCCCATTTGAAAGGATGAACTGAATAAAGCCTTGAAACAAGGAAAAATATCTAAAACACCCGGTTCTGATGGCATCCCGCATGAGCTTTATGCAGTTTTTGTGATGTTATTGGTGATGATTTAGTGCATCTGTTTAATTGTATATTACAGCACAAACAATTATGTGTGTCACAACAGAAGGGTGTTATAGTGCTCATCAGCAAGAAACGAGATAAAGCTCAGGTTACTAACTACAGACCAATTACTTTATTGAATTATGATTATAAGCGATTGGCCAGAATAGTAGTCAATCGAATTCGGCCTTTGCTTGATCGGTTGCTTCATCCAGCACAGGCATGAGGAACTTCTGGTCGCTCTATGATTTAACGTGTTCTCTACGGGATTCTGTAGCCTATTGTGGATATACTGGAAAACAAACCGCTATAGCCTCGCTGGATTTTAAGAATGCTCTTGATAGCGTGTTTCATCGGTACTTGTTTCAGATCCTGAGGTGGCATGGTTTCTCTGAAAACTTTATATCCGTCATAAAGAGTTTATATAGTGGCATCACCTCCAGTTTGCAAATTAACGGATTTTTGACCAGAGAAATACCGATTAAACGCTCCAGTCGTCAAGGTTGTCCAGCATCTATTATGTTGTTTGCATTGGCCCTCAATCCCTTATTATATAAATTACCTGACACAGTGAATGGTGTACAACTGAACGGCTATAAATTGGCAGTTTCAGCTTATGCGGGCGATGTAAGTGTTCTTCCGTAAACGGAGTCAGATGCATCCAATATGACATGCATCCTTCAGGAGTATGGCCATGTCCCTGGCTTGGCACTTAATGCTGATAAATCATGTATATTGCCCATAGGTCCATGGAGAGAACCGCCTGCACTACCACCCTTGAAGACTGTGTTGCAGATAAGAATTTTTAAGTGTACTATATTCCGCCTATATAAACGAAATGCAGTCGATAAATTGGGCACCAATGGTACAGTCAATCAAAGTACATTGTAAAACTATGTATCACCGATAACTTTGCTTATATGAAAGAATGTGAGTCATACACACTTATATGCTTTCCCGGCTGTGGTACTTGGCACAAATACTTGCCATATCGAAGCAACATCATGGGAAAATTACTGCAGCGGTTGGTTGGTATATATGGCAGGGGAATATTTTCAAACTGCCTGTGACAAACCTTTATCAGCAACCGAAAGAAGGTGGTATTGGTCTTTGGAATATCGTGCTAAGATGTAGAGCGCTTCTCTTTATTCGGCATTACATACTACAGCACCAAGACTATAATTTTTCCAGCAAGTGGATACAATATTAGGTTACTGCCGTCGGACTAGACGCCCCACTAGATGTTAGGCGGATTCCAACAACCCTAGATTATATGCGAAGCTATGTGCATGACCGAAGTTATCTTCTGACCGCAACTGACTACACCTTGAAGAAAATCTATGAGCTATTGATGCTTCCCTGTAAGGTTCCTGCTATGTGCATATCCAGGATTTGGAGAGCGGACACTCACTATTCAGCTATGTTCTCTAACATCTCATTGAAACATCTGTCGGCAAGACTCCGATCCCTATGGTTTATGGTGGTACATGATATCTTGACCACCCGCAGTCTTTTACATAGGATACGGCTCTCAGATTCAAGTAAGTGTATGCAATGTGATGGGGAGGATACCATACAGCATAGACTTTATGAATGCGCAGTTGTGGCGCCGATTAAGGGACGCCTTTTGAAGTATTTACAGCAACTCCATTTGACCCGATATGACCGGTGTACCCCACACATTCTTCTCGAACCGAACTTTGTGATCACTCCGTCTGCCAGACATCGGTTTTGTGTATGGTTACTAGCTCATACAGTGGATTATGTACTGCAATATTCAGAGTATGTAAATCCTTTTGAATATGTGAGTTATTTGAAAACAGAGGATGCTAAGCTCTTTGGAGTTAGATAATCTGCCAAGTTTTAAAAGGAATATCAATTCTTTTTTGAACGAAGGTAATTGTTTCTGTAGTTATTTAGTGTTTGGTAATTTCGTTTCATTGTCAAACCAGTTCGTTCTCTCATTTGTATTTGTCCAAAATTTTAATATCAGGATGTGAAATAAATGTGTTATAAAATGCAATGCCGCCAACAAGAGGGAGCGTTTACCTAGCAAAATTTGCAGTGCTAAAGCGTAAACGAATTTTCCCTCTTATTTTCGCTTTACTTCTTCTTGCTCTTCTTCTTCTTCTTCGACCTTTCGACATACCTATATTAGCACTACTTAGAATGATCATGATAAATCTCGGGCAGTAATGAAGCACATGAAGCAGTAATGAGAAGAGGAAATCTGCGGAATTTGCGAGTAGTACTCAATACTAATTCTAGAGGGTGCTACTTCGCTATTCTTAAACGAAACAAGGTTATCGCGGTGAATTTTTATATTTACTTGATATTCCACATATTGGTAGCGGTTTAGGTTATGCAACAGCATATGTTTATTTATTTTTTATTTGTTGTTTTTGTTTATTGTCATGATGCTCTCATCAGAAGAAACAATCTGGAAGAACAGGGAGTAGTACTCAAAACATACTAGTGGGCACCACCACGCCATTCCTAAACAAAACAAGAGCATCGCAGTAAATCTTGATATTCAATTGACATTCTACATTTTGGTTGCTGTTCATTGTTCACGCTATGCAACATTTTATTTCCTTCTATTTATTTGTTATCTACCGAGATAGAACTAAGTGAAATGCAATCAAACCTCTTTGTTCCGTGCCAAAAAGGTCAAATCTCTTTGCCGCCTTTTAGTATTTCCTTTCACGTTGTTTAACTGTTTATACTCATAATGCAATAGCACCAATAAGAAGGATCGTTTAACTCCTAGAATTTGCAGTGCTATGAGCCAAACAATTGTCAATGCTTCTACTCTTTGCCCCCTGTACCTTTTAAAACATTCATAGCTACCAACATTTTTAAATTATCGTGATAATATTAAGCAATAGTAAAGGAACTGAAGCAGTAATCAGGTGAAAAAGATCTGGAAGAATAGGGAATTATACTCCAAACTAATTCGAGAGGGCTCCACTTCGCCATTCGTAATTGAATCGAGATCATAACAGTAATTTCTGATATTTAATTTACATTCGACATTTTGATAGACTTATATTGATTATCTATTGAAATTTATTATTTATTAACTTTATTCATTAATTTATGTATTTGTGTTTATTAACATATTACTTTATTCATTTATTTATTTATTTGTTATGCTACCTAGATAGAAACAACTGAAGCGCAATCAACCATCTTTCTACGACTCCCAAATGATTTCAAATCTCTTTGCCCCTTTTTACACAATACTTCCGCAATCTTTAAATTTTTGGTCAGTTGAATTTTAACTGTGTTTTAGCTACTTTATTATCATTCAGAGTTTTCGTTCGATTTGCATTTCTGTTAACCGTTTCTCTTAACTTTGTACCTTCTTCATTTTCCCTCTTCCTTTCTTACTTTCCAATTAACAATAATTATTCCGATTTGGCAATGATTATTCTGCTTTGTTGTAAAATAAGACCTGAAGCCTTCCTGGCGACGAATGTGCTCACTTTCTTCTCGGGCAGCCAGTCAGGTGAAATGATTAGATATCAACGTTTCGGGAGTGTGCATCTCTCCCATCATCAGGATATTTATAAAATGTTATAACCATAAATGAAATACTGGATATAACACAACTATAAACAAAGACAAAACACTATCAAAATTCGCATTACTGAACGAAAGACTGTGTTCAGTAAATTAACTGCCAGGCCAGGAGATGGCGTGAGTATATAAAATTGTGCCAAAATAGCCATTACCTTATACATTTTTAGTTTTGTATCCCTTCTCACTTTGTTTTTTAAAAGTTCTTTGGATTGTTCCACATATTGCTCGGAATTTGTTTACTTTTTCTTCTATATCAGCATTGTTTCTAAGACTTATGTTACATCCTTAATATTTAAAACTTGATATTTGTTCTAAAATCTTATTTGCTAACACAATTTTTGATCTTACATTATAATTTCCTTTAAAAGCCATAATCTTTTATTTTTCTTCTGATATTTTAAAATTATACTTGTGTACTATATTATTTAGAATATACATTGAATTTTGCAGTGGATTTTCATTCCGATGAATCAATATTTAGTCATCCGCAAACAGCAGGGTATTAATATAAATATTTTATTTTATTTTGATTCCTGGTTCTACTAAAATGTTCCATTCATTTAGAATATCGTCCATATATACTGAAAAGAGTAGGTGATACGCTACACCCTTGTCTTAGTCCAGTATCGGTAGAAATTTGTTTTGTTAACCTATCCCCAATATCAATTCTTATAGTTGTATTTGTGTATATGCCTTTTATTGGTTTATTGCATTAATACTGTGTGGTAGATAACGCTTACCTTCTAATATTTTCCAAAGTTTTTATCTATTTATTCTATCAAAAGCCTTTTCCAGGTCAATGAATGCAATATGTGTTTCCAAATTCTTTTCCCTTCGTTGTTCAATTATTTGATTAAGAAAAGATACGTTATATGTACAGGATTGGCACTTGCAGGAATCCAATCTGCTCTTCTCCTATAAGGCGTTCTGTAATAGTTTTTCAGTCAACTAATGAAGCACTTAATACACTTATAAGGAATTAAAAATAAACTTATGTTTAATCCCTACAAAACTTGGCGATGATTGTCACCAGAAGAAGAAAAATGGAGCCCATTATTCTTACCATGAATAACGTCGACTTGAAGGTGGTATCTACGGTAAAATACCTTGGCGTTATACTAGACTGTAAATTAACATTTCGATAAAACTTTGATTATATTGCTGAAAGAGCCAGCAAGCTCCTTCGTGCCCTCGGAACACCATCAAGACCCACCTGGAGTCTGGATTCTAGTATTCTTAAAATTATATATCAAGGTGCTGTAGTGACCCTAATTTTGTATGGTGTATCTGCATTCCAGGATGTTCTTAATAAAAATGGGCAGTTAAAAAACTGCCACTTTCCACTTAAATATAATTATATTGATTTATCAATGACTATTCTGTTTTGGAGTGTTTTTGATAATCAAATTAGTTCTTATGAAAATAAATGTTGTAAAAGTTTCCTGGAAACGCTTAGATTCTGTAAATTCTACTGTTCTTTTACGGTAGGATTTTTATAAAAACTTTAGACCTAACTCACGATTCAAACAATAAGTGTGCGTAATTATCATTGATGCTTCATTTTGGTGGTGAAACAGTAAATAGAGAAAATATCTGGAAGAATAAAGAATATTAAACAAACCAATTCTAAGGTGTACCACTTCGCCATTGGTAACGAAATAACATCGCAGTAAATTTTGTCAATAACGTTACCCGATATTTTGTTTGTTGTTTTGTTGTTTATATTATGAAAATTTTAGTTTCATCTTATTTATTTAATCTCTTGTTTATTCATTAATTTATTTGTTATCTCATGAGACTGGTATGCTCTTTGCTAGGAGCCCCAAATGATAGAGAGCTCTGTCGCTTTTTTAGGATTTACTCTCGCGATATTTAAATATTTCTGACGGCAAGAGAATGGCGGCAATTAGACGAAACATTTAGCTCGGAGAATATCCAGTGCTTCAAACTGTACGAATTTTTGGACTAATTTTTACTTTTCCGCTTCTTCTCCGTCTTCTTCTACATCTCCCCCTCCTCATCCTCCTCCTTCCCCTTATCCGACTTTAACAAACACATTTAAGTACATCTTAAAACTATCATTATAAAGTTTAGGCAGTTAATGAAGCAGTGGCCAGAGGAGGCAATCTAAACAAATAGGGAATAGTACTCAAGACCTTCTACAAGCGCTACCACGCTATACTTAAACCAAGCATGATCATCGGTGCGAATTTCTATATTTACTTGAAATTTGACACCTTGTTTGCAGTTTATTTTTAGGTTATACATCATCATACCTTTATTTATTGCTTACTTGATGTATTTTCTTTATGGTCATGATACTATTATCAAAAGAAACAATCTTCAGGGACAGGGAGTAGTACCCAAAACTAACCCTAGAGCGCGCTACCTCGCCATTCTTAAACAAAACAAAATCAACGCGGGAGAGGCAATGTAGCCCTTCAGGACGAGCGCAATAGCCACCACAGGACATGAGTACAAGCTAAGGAATATTAAACATAACACAAGCGAGGTATTTACTAACATATATTTTGTGATATTACATGATTAAAGTCGTGTAAAATAAACAAAAACGCATTGCGGGTAGGTTAATAAATAATGATAGTGTATTTTGTCATTGCGGAGAAACAGAATATAGCTGTAATGATTGGAAGGATAAACAACAATCTGTAGTTCGTATTCCTTGTAGTTTAAGGAAAAAGAAATGTACAGAAGGTATAGAATACGGGACATAGATGTTTTAGCATAGATTAATAAGTCGAACCAACTATAGATAGAGTTATATTTAAAATAACAAAGGAGCAAAATAAGAAATCTGCAAGTAGGAGTACACGAGATAGAATAAAAGATAAAACTATACTGGAAACAAATAACTGAAGGGAAAGAAGGAACTTGCTACACAAACAGAAGGATATATTAATGGTGCCTTCTTAGAAAAAAGAGTAATGATTACTGCACAAATTACTTCCAAACCAACTAAATTACAAAACATTCAATGTGCATACTGCATTGATGACTTCGGAAACTAGACAAAAGTACCATAGATGGAAAAGAAACTACAAATATATAGCAGTTACCGTGGATTCAAACCTAACTTGGGAAAACCAAATAAAACAATTGCAGAAAGTATACAGCAAATATTAACAATGCACAAAAGAATGACAGGCAGCAAATGCGGCAACTCAAAAGGAACTCCAAATGTAACATAAATTGTGTATACAAAACTTCAATTACCTGATGATACTTTTCTTATCAATTGTTCTTATAACAACAACATATTAACATCTAGCGTTCGTAACAATGATAACACCTTTGTTTCCGGCTGAGCATGTGTAAAGATTTTACATGAAATCGCGAACTCGGTCAATTTATAAGAAAAATGTCATCAGTGCATGTAACATAAGTGAATTTTTAAGTTACAAATTGTTATATTTGTATATATTTGTTTGCTTCACTGTTAATTTCTTCATATATATATTGTGTAGAAAACTAGCGGACGCGGAGAAATTCATAACGTCAATGAAAGTTTCCTGGACTTAACTATACAGATAAAGCAAACCAACTCACGACTTCAACGTTGGACGTGCCTAACCCTTTATGCTTTCTATTTATGCTAATGAAACAGTCATCGGAAGAAAAAACTGTAACAGTAAGAAAAATTACTAAAAATTAATTTGAGAGTGCCCTAATTCATCATTTGTAAAACAAACAAGATCATCGCACTATATTTTGGTATTTTGTTGACATTTGACTTTTTGTTGCTCTTTTCTAGCATTATGTGTGTATTATTTACTTATTGCTATTTTATCTTCTAAATAAATATAGCTGAAAAGTAATTAACCTCTTTACTAGGATTTCCCAAAGATTCAAATATCTTTATCATGTTTACACTTTCCATCCGCGAACTTGAATTATTTTTGTCAATTGAATTTTATTATGTTTTAGCTATTTTGTTATTATTCAGAACTCGTGTGTGATATACTACAATTTTAAACATCTTTATTGCTGGATTTCTTTCTTTTAATCCTTTCTTTCTTGCTTTCCTTCTTAATTTCTTTCTATCTTTCCTTCTTTCAACTTTTTTCAGCCTTCCTTTCATTCCCTCCTTCATCTTAAGGGCTGTGAGATTATTTTGAATACAGATATTTGCTTTAAATCTTTGCCCTAGAAGAATTAGGATTTTATCAAGGGAAAAATAACAGTTTCCGGAAATGTTTAAATGCGGAAAGTTTTGAATGTGTGTGTTTTTTTCTGTAGAACTCCACTTTAGGCCTAGCTAACGATTCAAAGATAGATACGAATATTTCTTTTTGTTTATAGTGATGTCCCAGTAATCAGAAGAAAAAATCTGGAAAAGTATGCAATATTATTCAAAATTACTTCTAGATTGTGCTACTTCACTATTAACAAATGGTCCAAGATCACTGCAGTAAATTTTGGTTTTTAAATTACATCCCACATTTTGATTGCAGTTCGCTGTTTACGTTATGCAAATTATGTATATTTTTACTTTACTTATTTATTTACCACCTTATTTGTTTATTTACTTGTTATCACGCGATATAGAAATAACTGGAGCGCGATCAGTCCTCTTGTTTTTCAATTTTTTTATTAGAATCAAATTCACATTACATACAGAAATTCAATGATGAAGCTTTGCAGAATTTGTGAAAAAATTAGTAACTGCACACCTAAAGATAGTATTCACACTGTACAAATATTACAAATGCTACACTCTGTCTTAAACATTATTTCCAAATTATCTACAGTTTCAACTGCCTCAGAAATAATAATAGATGTTACCAAAACAAGAGCTGTACTCCTACCTGGTAGTTATCCATACTACTTTTTATAAAGCTGTGTTATGTTTATTTAATATATATTATTCAGATATAGCTAGCCACTTGGCGCTGACTAAAAGTTTTTACAAAAACTTTTATAGTTAAACCTAACTCAGATAATCTATCATTTCAGTCTAAATGACCTTCAATAAAGTTTAAGTAGTTTGTATTTGCAGCCAGAGTTCATGAAGATCACCACAGCCATTTCAAAAGGAAGATCAATAATAACAGTTTATAATCTTCATTTAAATCGGTATCTTACACTTATTTACATTAACACTGGTCCTAGCTCACTGACTAGCACTCAGTCCAATTCACGCCACATATTTACTGTATCTAACCATAATGGTATATCAAAATGTTATCTGCTGTACCATTTAATCAACACTTCACATATGCAATTGTATTCACAATGGTAACTTTTGAGACTCTTAAGTTATTCTCCTGCGTCCATTTGAAGAGGATAGTCATTGCAAAGGATTGCCTAACTATCTGAAGGATCACTGTTCTAAGAACTTGTGGCCAGAAAAATGGTATTGCTAAAGATTGTCTGCACTCCGTGAAAGCAACCAGTCTAGATGTTGGGATGGCAGTTGACTTCTGAACCAGTGTAATGGAGCTCAAATCGGGGGATATACGGCTCCATCGAATCACTGAGCCCCGCCGTGATTAGCTTCCAGCGTTCCCTTCGCAGGAATTCAAACCACTCCCTCTGTAATGCCACATTTCCAGGATTTTTCTGAATTATCCAGTGTAATGTTCCCATTACCAACCAGATCGCACATCTGTAGAGCGCCGCATTTTTAAAACTAAATTTCAGTCGCTGTAGCCTTCGAAGACATGGTGGAAACTCCGGCGGCCACCATTTTCCAATAAAGTCTCTGAGCACCATCCAGATATGATGCACCTGTTTGCAAGAGGCAATCCTATGTTCCAAGGTGTCTACTTGTGAACAAATTTGGCATATGTTACATGTCGCACGGCTATGTCGCCATAATTTCTCCGCTGTTGGTATGGTCTCGTTTAATACTTCATATGCTGTCTCTTGCCAATCAGTAGGAACAACTTTATTGAAGAGATTCTTCCATATAATTTTCCATTCTCTTTCTCTTCAATCCTGGGTGTACACTGCGATGTATTGAGCAGATGATATTGTTTTCTCGTTGATTCAAAAACGGTGAGGTCAGCACTGGTGTCCAGCAAATGTGTGAGATGGTTAACAATGGGTTTAAATCCCGGATATGTCCTCTGAGGGTTCTGTATCTGATCCTGCCAGAAGCTCCCATCTATCGATGAACCATTACCACTCAGTGATCTCACAGCAGTTTTCCCTAGTAAGGCCATGCATTTCTTGGCGATGTTCACCAGTCCACACCCACCTTTGGATTGCGGCAATCGCAACTGTGCTCTGCTCACCCTGTAGGCTGTCCCAGTCCATAAGAAATAGCCAAGCAGTTGCTCAAGTATCTGTGCGTCACGTTTCGAAATTGGCAGTATCTGTGCTAAGTACCAAATTTCACTGAGACCATAGATATGTATGTACCAAATTCGCTGCAACAAATGTAGGTTCCGAGCCCTCTCCAACGATAACGAATATCGCAAGTGGTTGATTTTTTCTCTCCAGTTGTAAACTATAGTAGCTTCCATATCTGCCATAAAAGTGATACCAAGTATCCTGGCGGTGGTAGTACATTTCATTCCCAGTGTTTGTACTGGTTCCAACCACTGTCCAAGCAGTACTATCTCAGATTTGGGTACGTTTAACGTTGCACCCGACATCCTTGTATAGATCTCCAACCCATTCTCAATGGCTGCCATATCGTGATTGTTAGTCGCTGCAATGGTGACATCCTCATAAGCAATGACTTTAAAGCCTTCATTGCACACAGTAGCCCCCTGTAGCGAATCTTTCAGTCTTTGAAGTAGGTGGTTTAACGCTAGAGAAAAAAGCCCCATTGAAAACGGGCACCCTTGACGCTCTGACCGGCCTATTCGTACTGGAATGGAAAGCCATCCATTCCATAGCACCCGGGATCTTGCTGCACCATGAAGGCCCTGAATAATTTTAATCAAGTGCATCGGAAAATTCACCGCCTTTAAACATTGCCATTAATACGAATGTTGCACTTTATCAAATGCTTGTTGGAAATCCAAGCTTATCAAAGCCGCCACCTGCTGTTCTCTTTGCAGATGTATGAGGACATAGCGCAATTCTCCCAGCGTAACAATGATATTGCGCTTCGAAATCGCCACTTGGTTGCAGTGTAATATTTCTGTGTACGCTCCTTTCAACCTATTTGCTATGACTTTGGTAAATATCTTATAGTCAGCATTCAACAATGTTATTGGGCGAAAATCCTTCATAGTAGTAAGCTGTGTTGTCTTTTGCAACAATGTGATAATTCCATCCGCAAACGTTTCGGGAAACTGAGCTGTTTCACACAACTCCACCAAAACTGCCATCACTTCACATTATATAATGGGCCCACAGGTCCTATAAAATCCTTAGGAAATGGCATCAGGACCTGGAGACGTATGTTTACTGGTTTGTTGGATGAATTCTAGTACTTCTTGTTCTGTAATGGTTCGGGTGAGTAGATCGGTAGTTTCCTGAGTAACCCCAGTTGTTAACAGCGGCCACGCCTCATACCGAGATGGGGTACCCTCATCTGATCCCTTGTGAAATAAAGCCTGAAAGTGTTCTGCTATAAGGTGAAGGATAGACCTGGTCCCTGTAAATGTGTTTCCAGTGTTCACATCTTGAAGTGTAGGTGGACATCGGGTACGCACTTTCTTTCGTTCCCTTGCAAAATAGTAAAAGGAATTCCGTTCTTCCTCATGTCGGTGTTGAAATTTTGCTCTGATTTTATATCCGTTCAGATGCTGCAGTTGTTGCATTTTGATAGTTCCTTTCACCTGCTTGATCTTGACATTTACATCGTTACCTTCCCGTTGCTTCGTATACAAATCCCATCGGACTTCGTTGTAGAAATGAAACGCTCCTTTCTTGTCGTTGCCTTCAGAATTCCTATCTGTATTGAAAATGAACGAATAGCCCGTTTTGCCGTTACAGTCTACCAGTCACTCTTCCTAGATGCATTGCAAAAGAACTGTAGCCGTTGCCATTTCGTCTGAAACTGCTCCTAAACGTCGGCATCCTCTAAAATAGAATTATTGAGCTTCCAGTATCCCCGTCCGGTAACTTCAGCACAGATGGCCCAAATTTGTATTTGGCAGACCAATGCGTGATGATCACTGAACGGCACAGGTAGAAAGCAAATTCGGTGTACAGAAGTACCTATGCCTGGCGAGATATAAACCCTATCTATCGGCGAGGCTGAGGTGCTCCTAATAAACGTGAATTCCACCTCATTTTCATGCTTTAGTTCCTATGCATCCTGCAGTTATAGTTGCGACACCAAATTCTAGAGCATGATGCTAAAATTGGGCGCCCCTTTTTGGTCCTTACCATAGAGAGTGGAATTAAAGTCAGCTGCTAACAAATATTCTTTACCATACAACAAATGTATAGTTAAAGCGTTCTGAAGGAACTGCTCTCGTTCTTGTCTATTTTGCGTTCCGGGCGGAGCGTAAATATTTATTAACACTGTGTCGTCCAATGTCGCTGAGATGATCCGGCCAGATGCGTCCATCTGAAAATTCTGCTGATGAAGTCCTTTCCGGTATACAATGGCAGTGCCCTTTCCTTCTTAGCCGAGATTCACCTTATAATCATAAGAGTAAAGCGTATCCAGATTGAATGTGTTCACTTCCTGTAGAAAGCAGATGTCAATGTTATTCGCCAGCAGAGAAGTATTAAGCAGTTTCTGGGTCACTATATACCGGCAACCATTCACATTTATAGTGGCTATTGTTCTTAAATATATCATCCTAATGAGGGTAGTTGTCACTGGTACTTCAAGCTGGCAGAGAAACTGTATTTTCTGCTATCAATGATGAGTGTATGTTGCTGGCTGAGTGCCTACTCCTGAGTAGTCTGCAGCTGTGACCCTTCCCTCACTTGGAGATCACACGCCGTCTCCTGCGTTGTCCAGTCCTGCGTCGTGAGATGCGGTGAATCCAATTCTGTATCTTTCTGCACCAACTGAGTGTGTTGCTTTCCACCGTTCGCCAATGCGTCCTCCTCGGCAGTCGACGGACCACTGTCTTTGTAACTCTGTTGTATTTCCCTAACATGGAGCCGAGGGTCACGCACAGAAAGTCGCGCATTTGGAACCCTGTCAATTGTTACCTTCTG
This sequence comes from Mantis religiosa, assembly GCA_030765055.1. Classification (NCBI taxonomy): domain Eukaryota; kingdom Metazoa; phylum Arthropoda; class Insecta; order Mantodea; family Mantidae; genus Mantis; species Mantis religiosa. The sequence continues at coordinate 120,265,193 of CM060950.1, forward strand.
CAGACCGACGACAGCACCTTCACCCGCCGCCTGAAACCCCGTCCTCTGCACAGGCTCTGACGTTCCACCCTCTTCCGAGTTACTTTTTCCCTTGTCCTCACCTGTACGGCAAACCTCGTAAGAAAGCTGGTTGTCTCGCTCCTCCCTGACGCTGCTGTTCAAATGTGCAGCAGCTGTTGTTGGTTGGCTTGTTGCCGTCGTAGTTGCGGACTCTGGTGGTAACATCTGTCGTCCAGGCTGTCCTGCAGACACAAACCCAGCCGGTTCCTGCTTCTGTTCCATCTGGCTGCTCCAAGACGTTTCTACCGTACTAGCTTTGCATGTCTTTGCCCTCTTGACATCGTTTCTTTTCATTGGAAAGTGTCTCCTCCTCTGTAGCTGTGTCAGACATCAGTGAGGCACATCCGGTCTGCCCCTTCCCCTTCGTGGTGTGCCGAATGGCTCTTTTCCCAGGACTATCGCAAAGCACGGTGGCATAATCCTTTTTCTCCACTACCATCAGCTCCTCTGGTGTCGGCTCATCTTGTTGTTGTTCACCCGTCAGTGCAGGCTGTGGATTGTCAGCTATTGGTTGGTCTTCCTCCTTCTGCACGCTCCCTGCCACAGATGTGGGTGCCGTGTCGTTCCTCGGTACCGCCTCGGCCGATTGCAACTGTGTCGATCGGTGTGGACATAGCTCCTTTAAATATTCTGTACTGTGGCAGACATAACATGATCGGGGTTGGCCAATATATGACACCCATAAACGGTAGCTGCCGATCAGGATATAACTCGGAACATTTGTCTTCAGCTGCATCTTTACAGCTCTTATCCCGTTGTACACCGGCACACGGTACTGATGACCCCATTGCTCTTTTCGAATGTCATACACCGAACCGTAATTTTTCAGAGCTGCTTTTAGCACTTCATTTGGGAGATCTGGTGGTACATCAAACACACGCACATTGATGGCATTTCCGGTAACGTGTTCGATTTTTACTTTAGTAATTTCCTTATTCATATATGTGAACGTTGTTTTATCCGGAAAAGTGTTTAAGATTTTCTCCAGTAACAAAGTCGAAATCAATTTTATGTAAATTGCGCGTTCACTGGCGATTAACTGAATGGTATCCACTTGTTCCGCATTTAACCGTAACTTATCCGCTATGAAATCATGCACCTCATAAGCTGTGGGCTTCATCGCATTTAACGTGAATTTAACCCTGATGGTATTTTTCCTTGCATACATTTCCATTTTCCACAAATTAAGTGAACTTTGACTAAATATAAACACGCGAAGGTGTGGGCACAATTCTGCTAGCGGTGAATGCCGCTGTGGCACTAACAGTACGTACGTCGCTGCGACACGAACTGTAAACAAAAGACGTCACACGGCACGTCTGCTCTCTTCAGGCGCTGAGGCCAGACTCAATTCTTTGCTACGAGGCCCAAATCATACAAAGCTCTTAGCATTTTTTAACTTTTTTCTTTCGCAATATATAATTGATTCTACTCGCAATGCAGTGGCGCCAATGAGACAAAGCGTTTACCTGGTGGAATTTACAGTCTTCCAAAAGAAACAAATTAACTCTTTTGTTTCACCTTACTTCTTGTTATTTCTTGTCTTCCTTTTCTCTTTATTCGACTTTTTAACACACATATCTAAGTACAATTTAAAAGTATCATGATACATTAAGAAAGTAATGAAGCAGATGTAGTAGTGGTCAGAATAGAAACCCGAGAGAATAGCGAATAGTTCTCAGAATTAACTCTAGATGGCACTGCCTCGCTATTCCTAAACGACACAAAATCTTCGCCATACATTTGTTTATTTGCTTGATATTTGACATTTTGCTTGCGGTTTCTTTTTATATTTGCTACACCATATATTTATATATCATTTTTCTATTGTTTCTTGTTTATGATCATGACGCTATCATGAGAAGAAAATATCTGGAGGTACAGGATGTAGTACTCACTGTTAAATCTAGTGGGCGCTACCTTGCCATTCGTAAACAAAACAAGATCACGCGGGAAATCTTACTATTAAATTGACAGTTGACACTCTGGCTGCTGTTCATTGTTCACGCCGTGCAAAATTTTATTTCGCTCTATTTATTTGTTTTCCCACGAGATAGAACTAAGTGAAATGCAAACAGCTTTGTTCGGCGCCAAATTGGTTGAAACCTCTTTGCCGCCTTTTACTGTTTCCATTCACGATCTTCAACTGTTTATACTCATAATGCAATGGCGCGAAAAAGACGAACTGTTTAATTGGTAGAATTTGCTTGCTGTTCATTGATTACGCTATGCAATATTTCATTTCATTATATATATATATATATATATATATATATATATATATATATATATATATATATATATATATATATAAGGATGAAAAGGAATTTTATCAATATTTCTGTTTACACCTAAAGGATTATTTGATCCTGTTTGGTGTAAAAATAATAAATGAATTGCACCAACAATTGCTGAAGAAATAATTGTTAATTGAATAAATAGGTTATTGGATAATAAATATGAAATATATATATATATATATATATATATATATATATATATATATATATATATATTATATACCTAGATAGAAATAAGTGAAACGCAATTCAAACCTCTTTATAGGTCTCCAAAATGTGTCTTATCTCTTTGTGTGTGTGTGTTTTTTTTAAATATTTCCTGTCGTGTTTTTCAATATTTTTGCTCATAATGCAATGCCACTAATAAGACAAAGTATTTTTCTAGTAGAATTCGCGGTACTACAAACCAAACGCATTTTCGATGCTATTTTGTTTCTGTTACTTTCTTTTCCTACCTATACATATTTCACATTTATATTTATATACATTTTAAAAATACCGTGATAATTGTAAGCAGTAGTGAAGGAGATAAAACATTATTCAGAGGAGAAAGTCTGAGACAGTAAGCAATAATACTTCAAACTATTTCTAGAGGGCGCCACTTCGCTATTGATAAACGAATCCACATCATAACAGTAAGATCTGATATTTAATTTACATTCCATTTTTGGTTGCCTTTTTTGTTAATGCCATTCAGTATTATTTATGTACTTGTTTATTTATATATTTATCTATATGAATTTATTTGGTGTTTTTGTTCGTTGGTTTGTTGGTTTTTACTTACTTTATAGTTATATAGGTATTCTTTTGAGAAATTACTGAAGCGCAATCAAATCTCTTGCAACGACCCCTAAGTATTTCAAAACCTTTGCGTTTTTTTTTTGTTTTTTTTTTAACTTTTTCCTTCCGTGCCCTTCAATTTTTCCTGTTAGTTGGATTTTTATTGTGTTAGTGCTCTTCACGATAGCTTCATGAAATAAATTAAGTTATATCTTTTTATCTTAAACAAATTAAAGTTAGAGGTGACAAACGCTTATGCGCTAACAACAAACTGACCCAATTATCGTCCTCAAGTAAATTGATATTCCTCGTTAATCTAATTAAATAGACAAAATCTAGTCGAAATACAATGCCAACAACAAAATGAAGCGTTTAGCTCGCACAATTCGCCGTGTTACAAACCAAACGAGTTTTCGATGTAATTTTTATTTCGCTATTTTTCTTTCTCCCTATTCTCATACTTAGATTTCATATTTACAAACCATTTAAAATTATCATGCTAACTATTTTATAGCAAATTAAATACCGTTTCTCAATTTTGCATAAAAACTTTATAAAGTAAACATTGTCATTGAGAATAATAGTTACCGATATGTGTTAGAAATACAATCTGCGCATTCCTCTTATGCATTAGCCTTCAGAGTTATCCTTCCACTGTTGCACTGTTTGTCTTTAAATTCTATATATGTGGATATTTATATAACTACTTAGTAATCATTCACAGTTTTGCCTCATTTCCTCTGCTTTTCCCTTTGTTTTTACTCTTTCTCTGTTTCCTTCTCCTAAATTTACCGCTTAGGCAGGGGCGGCCGGTGAGGTATTTTATTGATGGTGCCATAAATAAATAAGGGTTGTTAAAATATAAATATGTGCACAAATTACGAACGATTTAGGTAATTTTATCAATAATCCAAACCATTTGATAATATAGTGTACCATACAGAGCGTACAGGGAAACGGAAATAGCTATTTATTACATTCGTACTCTTGTTACGCATAGGTGTAACGAGTACAGGAACAGTTTGATAATACAGTTCATGGAGAATGTGATACGAAGCGTTCGTGAACGATTTCGTGATAGAGAGACAGTTATTGTTATTGCTTTAGCCATAAATTTCCTCGCACTGAAATCAAACGAAACAAACTCGAGAAATTTTTGTCTCACACTCACAAACATATACGAGCGAGCACACACGCACACACGCACACACAAGACGCAATTCTTCACTGCAAAATGAGTAATCTGAATTTTTAAAAATAGTTTAATGAAATTACTAACTTTTAAAAATTAAAAGCATTGTACTCACCGAAAGCAGCAACTCCATGACTTTATGAAGACAGCTTAAAATGAATTAGTAGGAACGGTATTGAAAATCCATTCTTCGCTCCTTCTTGTTGGCAAATAAATCTATCACCTTTGAATTGAAATTGTCCATTTTGCACACGAATAGCTTTTCACAGGACAGCATTCCTAAGGCACTCAATTGCTCTTCTTTCATTGTAATTCGTAGAAAAGTTTTAATCCTCTTGAGCATTGAAAAGCACCACCCAGCTTCTGATGTCGAGATAGGCATAGTGATTAACAGTTTCAAAACTTTAACAGTCTCTTCAAAAGTAGCACAGAGTTCATCCTCTAGTATCAGCGAAAGAAACGGAACCGCACCGGAAACTGCTCTCAGCTCAGGCCTAGCATAGAACACTTGAAGCTCTCCCTTCAACTTTCTTTTCTTAAGAAATGTATATGTGTCCGTAATTTCAAGATATTTGTCTGCGAAATGTGTTACATAATTGTCAAACTGGCTTACATCAAATAAGTTGGTTGCAATTAGGTGCCCAGTGAACTGAAAACGTGATTTTATTTCACAAAATATGGCATCACACACCTCCAAAGCATTTTGCTTTTTGTTATTATCATCAACCCTTGCTCTCTTGTAAGGTATTGTTTCGTCATTTTCAAAACTAACCTGACTGATACTTTGCATTATTGTTTCAAAGTTATGAATGTCTTGTTTTACCTTGGTTGGCTCAGTTGTCTTCTTTTGAAATTGATTAAAAAGTATGTCCACATGAGGCATTATCTTATAGAAAAACGATAGCCAGAAAATGAAGTCTCTATCTTGCAGTCTTTGTTTGTATGAACCAGCTTTTTCAATAGTAGAGGGTAATTTTATGTTCTCCCTCGTTTCAATTGTTTCCATGACAGTAATAAGCTCCTTCCTGTTTTCATAAATATCCTTTACTACTCGCGAATGGTACTTCCATCTTGTGAGAGACACACGGGGTAAGCTTTACTGAATTATGCTATGCAACACTTTCGATCTTTGTGGCGAATTTGAAAAGAAAGAAGAAATGCCTGAAAGATGTGCAAAGAAGATGCGGGCTTTGCGATTAACTGAGGCTGCAGTAGACATTATAAGGTTTAACTGGTGCGCATAGCAATGAATGTTGTGCGCATTTGGGTATTTGTCTTTTATTAATCTCTGTACTCCGTTTGACTCGCCACTCATAACGTTTGCACCCTCGTAACTCTCAGCTATTAGTTTTGCTCGGTCATCTCCAATTAAGGGTTCGATTTCTTTCAGAATACACTCCGAGATAGACTGAGCATTCTGACCTTCTGGATTAACAAAATTCCAAAATCTTTCAATGGGTGTTCCATAAACAATGTATCGCAAAACAATAACCAACTGAAATTCGCAAGACACATCAGTGGCTTCATCCGCGATAATTGCAACATAATCCGCACGCTTTATTTGTTTGCTAACTTCCTCGTGATACACTTCCAACATGCACTGCAGGTGTTCGTTTTGAACAGTCCTAAAATGCCTTTGAATACTGATGACTGACTGAGATGCACTTGAAGTTCTTTATACAACTCCGCACTAAACTGAATGAGCTCACGAAAAAATCCCTTATTTTGAGAGGCGTCAGATTCGTCGTACCCCTAAGAGCCAGCTCCAAAGCACCACAGAACCGAATACAGTTTATAATTACGTTCAATATATATCTGTTCTTGTCTACTTGTTTGTTATGGCTGTTAACTGCCTATACTGCGAATCTAATTTGTCCTGAATATTCAGTCCAGTCTTACACAAATGGACATCTCCCCCAAATAACACACAAGGAAAAAAAAAAACTGCATTGTTTTCATCACAGCCGCAAATCCATTTGTTCTTTTGATAAATATCCGGATTAAACTTACGGCATCGATTTTTTGTTTGCTGCTGCAGATTCAGTGGCCTACCTATTGTTTTAACTGAATTTTTTCACTTAGAGTCCTATTACTAAATGAAGTTTTCAGTAATTCACTCACCTTGTTATGTTCGTAACTTTACTGTGAATTTTAACTTAAAGAAAAAACACTGAACACTGTTTTAAAAATCCTTACTCACGATGAACTACAGCATTACAGGAGCACATACAGAACTACTCTACCATTGCTTTGAAAACACGTGTCCAGCACATGCTGGACGCGCGGGTTTTATGTTCTACCAACAAAACTGCTGCTGTGAAATATGCACATGTTGAAATACTGTCTCTAAATTTTAAAATCTAATACTATATTCACATTGAAACCCAATTAATTTTATTTATAAGGATATCTATGTGTTGTGTTTCTATAAGTGATTTCATTAAGCATTAATTTGCGTTTTGAAGTTCCTCAGAATTAACTGCAGTAGGATGGTGACACTGCATTAAAGGAAGGTATAGCGCGAAATGTATTCTTACCATTGTCTTTCGCTAGGTGGCAGGATCGTGGTTTTCTGAAGTCCCGTGTTTTACTACACTCAAACGGGCAAAGCGTAAGTTATGCGCCAGAGAAATCCCGGCACTACCTTCTCTGACTTTCTTCCATAAGAGCCGTGTATAAGCAGACATCTTAGCCCCTAGCCCTAACACAGGCGTTTATCAGCGTAGACGGTGCCGCTCTAGTATCGGCACCAAGCTATGGAAAACAACCAAGAGAGAGCGCTGGCGTTCAACGCGCTCTATTCAAACGAGGGAGCAGCTACTCATCAACAATTCCTTTTGCGCAATTCTTATACACTTCTCTTTCTTTCGCTTTCATACAGATGGTGCCATGGCACAGCAG